>CM039582.1:42105270-42592189 GCA_022457205.1 Saccharum spontaneum
TGTTGCTAGGGAGCTAGGTTGCAAATGTCATTGTTGAGGATGCCATCTGATGTTCAAATGAATCTGCATGCAATGATCCCCTACTAAGCTTGCCAACTGTTAGCGTTTTTGGCCTCTGACGAGTAATCGATCGAATCGTGCTTAGTAGATCAGATGGATTGCACATGGGACATAGGTTTATATCGGTTCAAGTATGGGGTACCCTATGTCTAGTTTATGTTGGGAGCTTTATGCTTGTGCATCACGTGTGGGGTTTGCAGGGGCGTCGGTGTTGAGTATTCATGATATCGATTAGGGCCTAGCCTTCCTTATATAGTTTGGGGGTAAGGCTACAAATCAATTCCCACAATTTGGATTTAGATTTATTTTCTAGTCGGTTAAAAGGAAATCTTATAAATAAGATTACATAAATACATCGGTTTCTATCTATATCTTCTATCAGGATCACCTCCCGACTGAGCTGGTGGTTTAACTAAGTTGTCCTCCATTGACATCACTTAGCCAACCCTCCTAACTTGTTCAGTCATCCTGGTGTACTGCCCATATAGTACATATATGTATGACCTTCCACCAGGATCAATGCTGGATGGTTCACATTACAACTCACATCAAGTTCCCAACCTTCTCATGTATGATACCGGCATGAGTTGGTAATGTACTTGGGCCTTTATTTCCTCTCTATAATACAATGATACGCAGCTCTCCTGCGTATTTGAGAAAAAAAGTTTACATGACATTATTTCAATGTTTAGTCATTACACTTCACAAAGAATCTAGCAGAAGTTTTCACATAATGAAATAGTTTAATGCACGTTCATGGGTGTGCCATCCCCACAAACCTACGCCACACAGGGCTGCCTCTACCACTCCCAGTCTGCTAGAACTCGGGGCATAGAAGAAGCCAAACGGGTAAGTATACAGTTGTACTCAATAGAACTTACCTATATTAACAATAATGCGATTGGTTTTTCATGAAGGCATCCTTTTGTACAATGTAAAGAGTTGTCTAATCAACTACGCAAGCATAGCATGGTTGATATGATTAAGAAATTAGCAAATTGGATCTTGATCTTCCACAAGTCAATACTAACTTTTGACCCTTATGCCATGCTTTTTTGTTGCAATGACAAGATTTGGTTGCAACAGGAGGTGTTATCGCAACCATTAGCATTTTTGGTTGTGATAGATGGATTTTTACCACGCAAATTGTTTTGTGGCCCTAAGTATGGAGATCGTTGTGAAAAGTAAGGGTTATCACAACCAATTGTAGAACATTTGCAATAAGTGATCACTATTGCCATGGTTTGATTTGCGTTGCAGGCAATTTTATTGGTGTTACAATACTAAGATGATATTGCAACTCTTTAGTTGATGGTTGCGATAGCCCGTCTATGTCGCAACGAATATGTTTCATTGCATATAATAATCGCTTGCATTGCAAAAAAGTTGAACATATAGCAATGAAAAAATAAATCATTGCAATCACTAATGTTCGGAGAACAACACTTATAGGAAAAAAATAAATTAAAAAAGAGGTACAACCAGCGAACCTGAGACCTTGAGATTGAACAAAAGCTACTTACCACTACACCGTAGTAGTGTTCTTGTTATAAATAGACATAGAACCTTATACAAATTTTAATAGCAAGTCTATGTGCAACGATTATGTTTTCGTTGTATGTAATAGTTTCTTTTGTTGTAAAAAGGTTGTACATATAGCAACAAAAAATTGAGTTGTTGCGATAGCTAAGTTTGTATTGCAACAATGCTTAATAGTCCCTATATAGCAATACATATCATGGAAATAGAAGGTCTCACAACCCATGTACTTACATACTCCCTCCATTCAAAAATAAGTGTTGTTCTCACTTCCTGAGAAGTCAATCACTTTTAACATTGACAAAATATATATACAAGAAAATATAGGACTACTCTAGTTGGTACCTAGGGCTATTAAATATTATTTGGTACTTGGCTACTAAATATACAAGAAAATATTATAAGTTAGTAGTGAGTCATTCTCACATACACTAGTCTAAATCCAGAAGAATAGAACAAGTATATATATCAAACTCTATAGAGGAGGTGCACATTAACCCCATCAAAGAAAATAGTCACAACCCATACGACCATTGGACATAAGGTGTGGCTCATGCCTCAACCTTTCCCAAGTATAACCAAACCTCTCATTAACGATTAGAGAGTGAGTTGAGGTACTAGCCCTTCCTAGCTACCCCGCGCTACACCTCACACTGAATCCATGGGAAATCTAGTCGGAACAAAGTACTAGGCTTACCATTCCCATTCATGCAAGTGGTTTGTACAAGTTATGTTCAAGTCTTGCTACCATGGATACATGGTCCTTAATTGGTCCAACAAGCTACACCACTGTTGACGGTTCTTAAGTATCAATTATAACCATCAAATAAATAAAGAAAAGGACCTATATGCAAGCAACACCTAGAATTAGGGTTTGATCTAACAGAATTCTACGAGTTTTGCTGTTTATCTATTTCTGCAGGGGGTTATCAGGAAATACGGAAGAAAGGCCCACATGTCGGATTAATGACGGATATTAACCGAACACGTAATTATCTTACATCTAGAAGATTCCAGAAGCCACGGGAACAAACGGGAGCCGTAACGGGCTAGGACACAGGGCGCCCGCCCTGTGCCCTAGGGCGCCCGCCCTGCCCCCGGGACCAATCAGGTCGAGTCTCGCGGATTATGCTCCACCGCCTTTGAGGATCAAGGAAAACCGTAGGATGAAGGTCGGTTTGATCCGACGGTCCAGATTCATCCAAAAGGGCTATATAAGCGAGGCCCCTGACCCCTGGTGGAGGAGACCCCAATTCATTATTCAGTTGCATATCTCTAGTTAGGGTTTAGAGAGAGAGGTTCCCTCTAGGGTTCCCACCTCTTAGGGCTTAGCATCCAATGTGAAAGTAGAATTAGTTCTACTAGATTGAGAGAGATAGAGTGGAGGTGTAGATCGGAGGAAGCCGGCCTGTCGGTGTCTACTCCGAGGTTGTACCTGCGGGAGCAAGTTCTTCTAACCCGAGGCTTGTTCTCAGGATTCTTCAGTATTTCGACTTCTAAATTCTAGTAAGTTCTTTGTTTTATTGTTCTTTGGTTTATGAGTTTACTTTGATCTCTTCGCGTAGAGTTTAGAGTAATCATCTCTAGCGTAAACATGGTGTTTAAGCTAGGATACTCATAGATATCCCCTCGTCTAGCCGGACCGTGGTAGTAGCGAGGAACGTGACAATTCCGAGTTACCTTTGTATTCCATATCCCGTTAGCAGGATCGATAGGGTTTATAGGTGCGGGTTGAACATCCTTTGTGGTGTCTAGATTCCGTAAACCTCCCCAATAGAACAGTAGATCATCCTTACCAAGGTTAGAAGAAGAGTGCGGTTGTAGTCTTCTCTATACATCACTCACATCGAATCATAGTGGTTGTAGCCTAAAGGTTAGTAGTAATAGATTTGGTTAGTCAGATGCACTCTTTCTCCTAAAGGTAAAAATATAAATACGATACCCAGGATAACATCTCGGGTGAAGTGCTCACCGATATCCGTGCGCTTGCGGATCCTATTTCCTAATTGTGTTACCAAATATCAACAAGCATTTCTGGCGCCGTTGCCGGGGAGAAAGACGGTTTGCTGAGATAACCTTGAGTCTTACTACTAGCTTGTATTCATACTTTTTATTTTCTTATCTTTTTCATTATTTCTTTTTCTTTTTACCAAAAAATGAAAAACCAAGGTTCTATATCTATCCTTGATGCCGCAACACCTTCAGCAACTGACCTTTTACCATGGGAGTCATCACAGCCTATCCAAACATCCTAGTATAAGTTAAGTTCAAGGTTGATTGCGATGATTCAAAATTTATCTTTTTCGGGAAAGGAAGACGAAAACCCTTACCTTCATATTAGAGATTTTGAGCAGACATGCGATTGTCTTCGCATTGATGGCATCTTTGATAAGACTTTACGTTGGAAGCTTTTTCTTTTTTCTTTAAGAGGAGAAGCTAGACGATGGTATAGTCAGAAGGCAAGTCAACAGCAAGGTGAATGGGGAGTTTTAAGAGCCAACTTTTGTTTAGATTTTTATTCCCTTGACCGTACTGGTGACCTTAGACTCGAAGTCCTATCTTTTAAACAAAAAGATAATGAAACTTTGGGGAAATCCTGGAAACGTTTTTCTGATCTTTTAGAATCTGGTCCAAAACTTTTGCTTGAAGACACTGTTCTTTTATTTCACTTTTTTCGAGGTCTTCAAAAAGATAATAAACAAATGCTGCATACTATGGCTAGAGGTTCTTTCTTTCGTATCCCTACTGATGAAGCTAAGGGGATCTTGAATAGAATCCTAGAAGCTGAGATGGATAATGCCCTCCATGATAAAACCTACGAAGCCGAAGTAGACACTTTGCCAAATTTTTCATCTACTTTAGCTATCCCAGGTTCTGAGCCACAAAAGGAAGAAATTCTACCATCTGATTTCATGCTAGACATAGAATCCGATCTCTTTGCCGATTTTGGAAACATTTCAAACTACCATTCTATAGACCGACCCCAAAACGGCCAATTTAGCATTTGTTTACCAAGTGAACGTCAATTGAGAGAGCTTATCTCGGTTATGAGTAGCGAATGGTTAGAGGAGTCAGAGTTTTCCTCTGAAGTAATCCGAGTGGACACACCCTCTATAACTATACGCTGTGCTTATAATTCTGATCAATTTAACGCTCTCTATAATCCTGTTGTGGGGTTCAATATTATGTCCGAAGCTTTTGCACTTAATTTATTTGGGAAACTTGTTTTAACCCCCACAACAAAGGTCATAAAGGAATCTTCGGGACGATTAGTCCCCAGTCTTGGAATTATTAATGTCCTACCCTTTATGGTAGAAGGCTCCATGGTTCATTTGAACTTTTATATCTTTGATATATGGGGTTTCGACCTATTGATTGGACAACCTTTTAGAAGACTCCTTTATGAAGGTCAAACTGGAAAGCTCTACATTTCTTTGGGAAAGGATTTTAAACTTCCAATTACAATAACTCACTCCTTGAATAATAAGACCGAGCCATATCTTTTGCCTGATCCTATGGAGGAGGTAAAGGCTGCATCTCTAGAACTTTTAGATGATCCAGACTTAGAAGAGGAAGCCCCCTTCTTCACTGAAGAAGAGGCCGAACCTTCTGAACCTGAACCCTTAGATGAGTTTGCAGAAACACCTAGACCCCCCATAGAACTCAAAACTTTACCACCCGGTCTTACCTATACTTTCCTAAACAATAATCCAGAGTTTCCTGTGATCGTTAGTAATAAACTCACTCAGGAGCAAACTCTGCGATTAATGACCATTCTTGAAAAACACCACTCTGTTTTCGGCTACTCACTTCAAGATCTCACAGGAATCAGTCCTATGATTTGTACCCATCGTATTCCGACAGATCCTTCTGTTACACCCTCTCGAGAGCCTCAACGTAGACTTAACAACGCGATGAGAGAGGTAGTTAAAAAAGAAGTTATAAAGTTGTTGCATGCAGGGATTATATATCCTGTGCCGCATAGTGAGTGGGTAAGCCCTGTTCAAGTTGTGCCTAAAAAGGGAGGCATGACTGTTGTTACTAGTGATAAGAATGAGCTAATTCCGCAACGCACCGTCACTAGGTGGCGGATGTGCATAGACTATAGAAAACTTAATAAAGCCACGAAAAAGGATCATTTTCCTTTGCCTTTTATAGATGAGATGCTTGAGCGGTTAGCAAAACACTCGTTTTTCTGTTTTCTAGATGGATATTCAGGGTATCACCAGATCCCTATCCATCCTGATGATCAAAGCAAAATCACTTTTACATGCCCATATGGAACGTATGCTTATCGTAGAATGTCTTTTGGGTTATGTAATGCACCAGCTTCTTTTCAAAGATGTATGATGTCTATATTTTCTGATATGATTGAAGAGATTATGGAAGTTTTCATGGATGATTTCTCAGTTTATGGAAAAACTTTTGATAGTTGTCTTGAGAACTTAGATAAGGTTTTGCAAAGATATGAAGAAAAGCACTTAATCCTTAATTGGGAAAAATGTCATTTTATGGTTAGAGAAGGAATAGTGCTAGGACACCTAGTGTCTGAAAGAGGTATTGAGGTAGATAGAGCTAAAATTGAAGTAATTGAACAACTACCTCCACCTGTGAATATAAAAGGAATTCGAAGTTTTCTTGGCTATGCTGGTTTTTATCGCAGATTTATAAAAGACTTTTCATTTATTGCGAGACCACTTACTCTTTTGCTAGCCAAGGATGCTCCTTTCGAATTTGATGATGCATGTCTAAATTCTTTCAATTTATTAAAGCAAGCACTCATCTTTGCACCAATCATTCAACCCCCTGATTGGTCGTTGCCTTTTGAAATTATGTGTGATGCTAGTGATTATGCTGTGGGGGCAGTTTTGGGACAAACTAAAGATAAAAAGCATCATGCAATTGCTTATGCAAGTAAAACTTTGACAGGAGCTCAACTTAATTATGCAACCACTGAAAAAGAGCTTCTGGCTGTTGTTTTTGCCATTGATAAATTTAGATCTTATTTAGTTGGAGCTAAGATAATTGTTTACACTGATCATGCTGCACTAAAATATTTGCTCACTAAGAAAGATGCTAAACCTCGCTTAATCAGATGGATTTTATTACTCCAAGAATTTGACTTAGAAATAAAAGATAAAAAGGGAGTAGAAAATTCTGTTGCTGATCACTTGTCTAGAATGTACTTTAAGAATTCACAGGAACCCCCCATTAATGACTCACTCCGGGACGACATGCTTTACGGGATTAACAGATCTGACCCCTGGTATGCAGATATTGTTAATTTTATGGTTTCAGGTTATGTACCATCCGGAGCAATCAAGAAGAAGCTTATTCAGGAAAGTCGTTCACATATATGGGATGAGCCATATCTCTTCCGAGTATGCGCTGATGGCCTACTTAGAAGATGTGTGACCACTGAGGAAGGATTGAAGATCATCGACAGATGTCACTCATCACCATACGGAGGTCACTATGGAGCATTCCGTACACATTCAAAGATCTGGCAATGTGGATTCTACTGGCCTACAATGTACGATGACACGAAGCAATATATCAGAAGATGTGGGCCATGTCAAAGGCACGAAAACATAAATACAAGGGATGCCATGCCACTCACCAACAACCTTCAGATTGAACTCTTTGATGTCTGGGGAATAGACTACATGGGTCCATTTTCCCCATCTAAGAAGTGTGAGTTCATCTTGGTGGCGGTTGATTACGTCTCCAAGTGGGTAGAGGCACTACCTTGCAAACATGCCGACAATATCAGTTCGAAGAGGATGTTTGAGGAAATCATATTTCCAAGATTTGGAGTCCCCAGGATAGTGATAAGTGATGGAGGATCACACTTCATTGACAAGCGCTTCGAGCACTATCTATCAAGACATGGAATCCGTCACAACGTCGCTACTCCCTATCATCCTCAGACAAGTGGCCAAGCAGAGACTTCTGACAAGCAAATCAAGAACATTCTTCAGAAGACGGTGAACGAGATGGGAACGGCATGGAAGGACAAGTTACCCGATGCACTCTGGGCTTACCGGACAGCATACAAGACCCCAATTGGAATGTCTCCATACCAATTGGTATACGGAAAGACCTGTCACCTACCTGTTGAACTTGAGTTCAAGGCACACTGGGCCATAAAAAGATGGAATATGGACCTAGATATCGCCGAAAAACATAGAAGAATGCAATTATCGGAGTTAGAAGAATGGCGGGAGAAAGCATATCACAATTCAAAGATCTACAAAGAAAGAGTCAAGAGATGGCATGACAAGAGGATCAAGAAGAAGGAGTTCTCACCCGGAGATAAGGTATTACTTTTTAATTCCAGGGTGAAGCTTTTCGGGCATGGAAAGCTCCGGAGCAAATGGGAAGGACCATTCAAGGTAATTCATTCATCATCCCACGGAGCTATCACACTTCAAAATGACGAAGGTACGTTATTCAAGGTAAATGGTCAACGTCTTAAATTATTTTTAGAGCCCAATAAAGAATTAGAAGAAATAGACGTGATCAATTTTTACCTTCCAATTAAAAATTAAAGCCCGACGCCAACAAGAGGATCGATGAGTTAGAGCATAGTCTTAGGAGGCGTGAGCGTCGCTGAGCTATCTAGATTAGATCTTGGGGCTATATATGTCTTAGTTATTATTAGATTCGATTAGGTTCGCTTATAATCAGTTTAGATCTATTATATTCGGTTATTATTATTATTCGGTTGTAATAAATGCCTCAAGATTAATAAAGATCATTATTAGTATGTCTTGTGTGTCTCTACTTTACTTTTGTGCAAGAAAGCAGAAAACAAGTATGGGGGAGATTCCCTGACATGTCACACACACTTCGATCGCACCACTCCATAAACCAGGTACACACTCTGCACACTTTTATTACACACTCACCTTAGTTTGTGTAGAATTTTATCTCTCTAAACATGATAAATTAAAAAGGATAAAAATGCTTATAATCATGATCAATCTCACTCTGTGATATTTCCTGGAAACCTACAATTATTAAAATTATTTCAAAACCCTGTGTTGCTAAAAGTCATTGTGGAATAAGAGATGGTAAGGGTATGAGTACCTTATTCTTAGTATCTTTATTGCTTGGAGAATTTGTTTTAAAAATCTCAAAATTATAGCTACCATCCTCAAGTTTTATATGCCTGCTAAACATGAAAATATTAATTAAAGCTATCTGCTTTGTATTGAGTTTGTTCAAAACAAGTTAGACCCTTGTTGAGAGATTTATCATACTCCTAAGATCAAGACATTTTTTCAGAAAGATTCACTCTTCCGAAGTATTATTGCGTTAGAGGCATGGGCTATGCAAAATTATGAATATATCGAGGAAATAAAAAGGAGCAAGTGCTCGATAACCTCGTGGAAAAAAATGGACAAGTGTCCGGCAGTAGAATTAGGGGTACCTCGGTATCCACCCAAATGAAAAAAATGAGATATGATAAAAATATGATGGAAAGAAAATGATAGCCCATGGTCCCTCTAATAAGCAATATGCCAGTAAGAGTGACAAGTTTTTAATTTTCAAAATCTTTGATCTAAGAGTATGGCATTCTTCTCCTCGGATCCGGTTTTGACCATACAATAAATGCAAGGTATGTATGCTTAAAGAATTATTTTTGCAAAATCAAAATAGCCTCAGAGAGAAATATAAAAGATAATGAGTGACTCTGAGAGCACCTATGAGGATAAAGGTATGCTAAGTTTTTCTTTTCAAAAATATGTAAAAACTCCAAGTGATAGGGATTAAGAAGAAGAAAGGCTCTTTACTCTGACCATATATTTCCCTGACTATAAGTGCACAGTGGATTTTTACAACACCCTGCAGGTATGAAAGAATGTTTCAACCCCAGATGTTTTATTAACCAACCTTTTCTCGAGGACGAGTAAAAGCCTAAGTATGGGGGTGTTTGTTGACGGTTCTTAAGTATCAATTATAACCATCAAATAAATAAAGAAAAGGACCTATATGCAAGCAACACCTAGAATTAGGGTTTGATCTAACAGAATTCCACGAGTTTTGCTGTTTATCTATTTCTGCAGGGGGTTATCAGGAAATACGGAAGAAAGGCCCACATGTCGGATTAATGACGGGATATTAACCGAACACGTAATTATCTTACATCTAGAAGATTCCAGAAGCCACGGGAACAAACGGGAGCCGTAACGGGCCAGGACACAGGGCGCCCGCCCTGTGCCCTAGGGCGCCCGCCCTGCCCCCGGGACCAATCAGGTCGAGTCTCGCGGATTATGCTCCACCGCCTTTGAGGATCAAGGAAAACCGTAGGATGAAGGTCGGTTTGATCCGACAGTCCAGATTCATCCAAAAGGGCTATATAAGCGAGGCCCCTGACCCCTGGTGGAGGAGACCCCAATTCATTATTCAGTTGCATATCTCTAGTTAGGGTTTAGAGAGAGAGGTTCCCTCTAGGGTTCCCACCTCTTAGGGCTTAGCATCCAATGTGAAAGTAGAATTAGTTCTACTAGATTGAGAGAGATAGAGTGGAGGTGTAGATCGGAGGAAGTCGGCCTGTCGGTGTCTACTCCGAGGTTGTACCTGCGGGAGCAAGTTCTTCTAACCCGAGGCTTGTTCTCAGGATTCTTCAGTATTTCGACTTCTAAATTCTAGTAAGTTCTTTGTTTTATTGTTCTTTGGTTTATGAGTTTACTTTGATCTCTTCGCGTAGAGTTTAGAGTAATCATCTCTAGCGTAAACATGGTGTTTAAGCTAGGATACTCATAGATATCCCCTCGTCTAGCCGGACCGTGGTAGTAGCGAGGAACGTGACAATTCCGAGTTACCTTTGTATTCCATATCCCGTTAGCAGGATCAATAGGGTTTATAGGTGCGGGTTGAACATCCTTTGTGGTGTCTAGATTCCGTAAACCTCCCCAATAGAACAGTAGATCATCCTTACCAAGGTTAGAAGAAGAGTGCGGTTGTAGTCTTCTCTATACATCACTCACATCGAATCATAGTGGTTGTAGCCTAAAGGTTAGTAGTAATAGATTTGGTTAGTCAGATGCACTCTTTCTCCTAAAGGTAAAAATATAAATACGATACCCAGGATAACATCTCGGGTGAAGTGCTCACCGATATCCATGCGCTTGCGGATCCTATTTCCTAATTGCGTTACCAAATATCAACAACCACCCAAGACCTCCCTGTCTTGCCATGGTCCAAGCTCTTGCCCATCCTCAACTCAGGTTATCATCAACTGGTCATGTTTTAGACTATTGCTCCATTGTATATTGTTTAGTGTACAAGCGACCCCTATAACACGCGAGAAGTGAGAAACCCATCACTATCTCAACTTCTACCATTATTTTGCATAGTGTTGGTATTTATGAGTGCCAATTAAAAATAAGAATTCTACAAGCACAAGAATACCATTGTAGTATTTCATCAGGAGTATTCTAGGTATCATTATTTATATTTTGCACAAGGGAAACAATGGAATAAAGATTTATTGAATAGAATATCTACCTATCAACATACCAGCATAGCTAGAGCAAGGGTAAATATAAAGATAGGAATTAAGCATAATGACACTCAGGGGATTAATCCATGATAAAACAAATAGACTTGATAATTTGGGAGTATAAAGGGTGAAGTAGATTCCTATGATATTCCCACTACAGAGTTATAGAAGTACAGTAACATGTAGAGCATTTGAGAATTGTTTTGAATAGGCTTAGAGACCATAAGTTATATACCAAATTTAGCAAGTGCGAGTTTTGGTTGAAGAAAGTTCCTTTTCTTGGTCATATTCTGTCAAAAGATGGAATTTCGGTAGATCCCAGCAAGGTGCAAGAGGTTATGGATTGGAAGACACCGACTACAGTCCACGAGGTTCGGAGTTTCCTTGGTTTAGTTGGTTACTATCGTTGTTTCATACCAGATTTCTCGAAGATCGCCAAGCCCATGAGTAGTTTGCTATAGAAGGATCATAAGTTTGCTTGGACTGAGGAGTGCGAAGCAGCTTTCCACACCTTGCAGAAACTGCTAACCACTGCTCCTGTTCTGGCACAACCGGACATAGAGAAACCTTTTGATGTGTTCTGTGATGCATCCAAGAATGGTTTAGGTTGTGTTCTTATGCAAGATGGGAGAGTCATTGCTTATGCCTCACGCCAATTGAGGAAACATGAGGTTAACTATCCGACACATGATTTAGAGCTTGTTGCTGTTGTGCATGCTCTAAAGATTTGGAGACATTATTTGCTCAGGAATGTGTGCAACATCTTTGCATATCACAAGAGTCTCAAATACATATTTACCCAATCTGAATTGAACATGAGACAGAGAATGTGGTTAGAGCTGATCAAAGATTATAACCTGAATGTGCACTATCATCTAGGAAAGGCAAACGTAGTGGTAGATGCCTTAAGTAGGAAGTCACATTTTCTTACTGTACAACCGTTGTTTGAGGATGGGTTCAACTTGATGCATCCTGCTGTGTTGTATAATATCCAAATTAGTTGCACTTTGGAAAGTAAGATCATAGAAGGCCAGAAAACAGACAAGGGGATATTCCATATCAAAGAGAAAATGAGGAAAGAGCCGACTAAACATTTTAGAGTGGATGAACAAGGAGTGCTATGGTTCGATGACTGTCTTGTTGTACCTAAGGACAAAGAACTTAAAAATCAACTCATGGATGAAGCTCATCTTTCTAAGCTATCCATCCATCCTAGAAGTAGCAAAATGTATCAAGAGCTGAGACCTCATTATTGGTGGACAAAGATGAAGAAAGAGATAGCAACTTATGTTGCTAGATGTGATATGTGTTGTAGAGTAAAGGCTCTTCATATGAAACCCGCTGGTTTGTTGCAACCATTGTCAGTGCCGAATTGGAAATGGGATGATATAAGTATGGATTTCATCTCCGGTCTTCACACCACTAAGAAAGGAAATGATTCGATTTGGGTAATTGCGGATCATCTTACCAAATCATCTCACTTTCTACGAGTCAAGACAACATTTCGACCGCCTCAGTATGCTGAAAAGTATATTGTAGAAATTGTTCAATTGCACGGTATACCAAAAACTATAGTGTCTGACAGAGGATCACAGTTTACCGCTCACTTTTGGGAACATTTGCATAAAGGTTTGGGGACTAGTTTGGTCCGTAGTACTTCTTACCATCCACAGACCGATGGATAGACAGAACGGGTTAATCAAGTTCTGGAAGATATGTTGAGAGCTTGTGTGTTATCTTCGAAGGGTTCATGGGACTCATGGTTACCTTTAGCTGAGTTTACTTACAATAACAGCTATCAAAAGAGTATCAAGATGGCTCCGTTTGAAGCATTGTATGGCAGAAAGTGCAGAACACCGTTGAATTGGATTGAGCCTAGAGAAAGAAGGTATTATGGAATTGATTTTGTTGAGGAGGCTAAGAAAAAGGTCCGTATTATCCAACAAAATATGAAAGTTGCATAGGTATGCCAGAAAAGTTACGCCGATAAGAGAAGAAGATCGCTTGAGTTTGAAGTTGGTGACTACGTCTATCTGACGGTTACACCAATGAAGAAGAAACGGTTTAGAGTCAAGAGAAAGCTTGCTGCTAGGTTTGTGGGACTGTATAAGGTATTAGAAAAGAAGGGTCCAGTGGCTTATAAGTTACAGTTACCAGCAGCGATGAGTTCGATCTTTCTAGTCTTTCATGTGTCACAATTGAAGAAGTGTTTGCGTGTTCTGGAGGAAAGGATAGAACCTCAGGGCATTGAGATTAAATCAGACTTGGAATATCGTGAGCAACTGGTCTGAGTTTTGGATATTAAGGACAGGGTTACTCAGAATAAAGTGGTGAGAACATATAAGATACAGTGGAGTCATCACGATGACAGTGATGCGTCTTGGGAAACAGGAGACTACCTACAAAAAGCTTATAAAGATTTTTATAATCAATGGTTTGTAACTCAAATCTCGGGATGAGATTTTTTTAAGGGGAGAGGGCTATAACACCCCGGTGTTAAGCTTGCATTAGCATTTGCAAATCATGTGCATAAGCCTCATCATGCATTCATAAGCATTACATGAAATATAAGTGAAACATGCTAATGAAACATGTATGTTGCATAGTCTTGTTTCAATAGATTAGATGCCATTTAAATGCTTGTTATGCCCTATTTATACCTTGTATGATCACTTAAACAACTTCAAAATATTTAGGATGCAATTTGGAGCAAAGTTTATATTCAAAGTTTTGCCAAATTTTGCTTTTAAAAATAATCTTCCAAAATTAGGGTTTTTGATTTAAATTGATTTTAAATCTCTAATTCAAAATCTAATTGGAATTTGGCTTTGCTTATTTTGGCAAAGTTGAAGAGCATAAAATTTTGAGCAACTTTTATTTTGGGTCCTTGCTTGAAAATGCTTGGAAAATGATCAAAATGGCATTTTTATTCGCTATAATTTGAAAAAAGAAATGAAAAAGGAATTTTATTTGGAAAAATTCCTCACCGCCTCCCACCAGGCCGACCCACTGGGCCGAGCTCACGTCCGCGCTTGCCCCGCTCCCGCGCTCCCCGCACCCAAGCTGACCGGACTCAGAGGACAGCCACCGCGTGGCCGTACGCCATCGACGCCGCTCGCCGGGTGGCGGTCTGGTGGCCCCCACAGCCGGGTCTCGGGCCTCCGATCATAGCAGTCGAGGTCTTTCACGTACTTCCTGTAAGCACTATATATATGCCAACCACTAGTGTCAACACCAAATTTGATACGTACTTTAAGTGCATAAAAGAAGATGTGTATCGTCACTTATTATCGCAGACAGTGTTCGAAATCTTTGTACAACTTTCTGTCCGTATCCTGCAAGGAGTAAAAAATGACAGCCTTTCCATCTTGCGGATAGATTATAAATACAATCCAATGGCCCATGATGCCCAAGCTACACCATTGAAACAATATGCATCTCAAATCTTGAAATGTGAAAAGTGGTAAACCCAATAGCTCTTGTAGGCATCGTTTTGACTTACCTGAACTGGTGGGCAGCAAGGATACACCCATCTCCATGGATCTTCTTCATGGCTTGTAAGATGTACTGTCCCTTTTTGAACTTGATCTCGCCTTGCATTTTAACCCAGGTTAGCACTCGCTGCATCCTGTCCAAGTTCACGAGCCTAGGATCCATGTCTGGTACATCGTGGCCAATGATTGCCCTCTGGGTAATATGCATAGGAGATAGGTAGAGAACATTTTACCCTAGTTCCTTGCATACATATGATTGCATCCTACAAGCACATGTCGTTGTCATGGCATTGTTAGTTTGATCATAATGAACATACCTACAACGATGCAGAGGTGCAATAACTTACATGGCAAAAAGGGTGATTTGGGCAACATCGAGGTCCTTGCGCCACAGCAGCCTATGCATGTCGTGGAAGACAATAGAGAAAAATAGTCTTCCTCCAAGTGGAAGTACTCCTTGGAGACCCTCATAATGAATTTCTTCATGCCTAACTTCGTAGCATGCATATACCAGATATGGAACCTCCGAACCTCCCACGGCTCCTCCAGGAGCGTGCCCAAGGGCAACATGAACTTGCCATTCTCATAGTTGTCGGGGCAATCTAGACTTAGGGGACAAATTGACAGCAGGTTCGCTCCCTATAATAGAGACAAGGAGTGAAAAGTCTATTAGCATCATATACGAACACATAATCTGCTGACTATGCTTGGTTGCCATTAGCATATATATACTTTTCGAACACCGTTGAGTACTTGTGCTCCTCTGCTATGCAGTACACCACCCATTGCTCCATGGTGAGGTAGGTAGGTTTGTCCTCCTCTTCTTCTGTAGGCTTCTTTGGCACAGGAGAACATTTCCCTGTGCCCTGGCTTGGAGGCGTTGTTTCAATGCCAGGTGCACCCCCTTTACCTCCTTGTGGGTTGCTTGTGTCAGGGCACATGCTATGTGGAGGATTGTTGTCTAGGCCGCCAGCATTGTCATTGCCATCGGCGGTGGCGTCTTCATCGTCACCGCCACCCGAGGGAGACGTGGGGGCTCCGAGGGCTTGGAACGAGGCGTCGGCATGTCCATGACGATGTCTTCCTTATTCCATAGGACAATACATCCAAGAGTACCTTGGAGGTTTGTGGCCTCCTCTTCAGTAGGAAAGTCGATTTCTTCATCATCATAATCATCGTGGGTCCAAGTGACCTCTACCCTGGCATAGTCAGGCGGGATCGGCCTGTTATTTTACATGGCGCCGCTTTCAGGGGGAGTACTTGCCCCGTGGCAACTTCCTTCTTCCTCATCATCTTGCGGCCAATAGGTATGAGGAGCGTGCAAGTCCTCGATTCCACGATGTCATCGACTAGGTACTTGCGGAGTCCTCCGATCGATGATGAGCCAGGTACTATAGCCTAACTCCTTAGTAGCTGCACACCAGCATGGAGAAGCATCTGCGTCCGCAACTCCACCATTCTAGGGTCGGTGCTGGTGAAAGCCTCTTCTATTGACTTGTTGATCATGTCCTTCATTTCTTCCTCGCGGCCTTGTTGGATGAGCCCTACCTTGTACGCCTGCCTCGTGTGGTGTGCTTAGGGTTTCCCAGCGCCTCGGTCAACACATCGTGATCTCTACGAGGTTGGAACACCCTGAACTCAGCGGCCTTAGCGATCGTGACCACAGCCTTCTCTGCCTCCTTGGTCTTGGGCTCGTTGTACTTGGTCCTACCCTCCTGTAGCTTCTTCGGCTCATGGGCATAGAAGAAGTCACGTGACCTCATGTCGAGGCCTTTTAACGGGTAACTCTACCCGGACGCTTCTGCATCCATTTCTCGCTACCACCACTTCGGCCTCTTACTGGCATACCCCGTCATGCCTAGGTGTGCTTGAGCTCATTCTTCTTTGTGAGCTCCGAGAACTTCTCACCCTTGTCCTTTGCTTCATCGGTGCTCATCTTCTCGACAAACTCATCTCAGATGTGCCGCTTGATGAAGTTGTAGTCTTCATAGGGTGTCCTCCTTTTCTTCATGTACCGAGTGTTGAGTTTAGACCAGAGGTTGCAAAGCGCTTTGCCTACTAGATATAGCGCATGCCCCCTGCACAAGGCTTCATCGTATTGGTCCGGTGGATACTGGAAATGGCTCTTCACGTCAGTCCACACTTTCTCCTTTAGAGTCTTCGGGACTTTCTTCCAATTTGAATATGTGATCGGCACATGCTCCCTGACTATGCAGGAGCATTGGTTGCCAAAGGTGCCGATGACTGATTCTAGCTCCAAGGGCTCTCCATGTGGCCCTATCCTGAGTATGGCATGCACCTTCTTTGAAACTTGGTGCCTCTCATGTTGGCCTCTGTTCAAGTCTGACTTCTTGCGACTCTTGGCACTTCCCGTTGTGGTTGAAGTGCTTGGGGTGGGACCAGATGCATGGCCCTCCTCTTCTTCCTCCTCGAGAAACTCCAAACACATAGGCACCACCGGTATCTATCGAGAGGACAAGAACTCGCATTAGGTGTATACTTACTATACACGAGGCCTGTCAATGGTGTGTTAGTTATATACTTACGCGGCCCTCTCATCTGCAATGTGTTGTCTTGGGCTGCAAGATGCTCGAGTTGAGGGCCCCGTCTTTTCTAGCGTATAGGTAGGATCTTCTTCTTTGGCCTTTTTCAGCGTATAGGTAGGATCTTCTTCTTCCTCCGTACGCCTTTTCTTCTGCGGCCTCGGTGTTACCACCTCTTCCTCGTATGAGGTGCTCTCATCATCTGATGATGATGATGATGACAAGCCTCCCTCATAACTCGGGGCCGGGCTTGGATCGCACCATTCTCGTATAGGCTCTTCCGCCATTGGAAGCTATGAAGAAGAGAGATTAAGTACGAACATTTCACAATTACATGAAGACAATGTTATGTACATTAACCTCAAAACATATATAAAGGAATCATGATTTTTATTCATTGAAAACAAGATTACATCCTTTTTCATTTACATTGTGAGTAGGTATACAAAGAAATTAAGAAAAGTACATAAGAGTATAAGAAAAGTACAAAAGAGTAGTAGAAAAGTACATATTTGGCTCAGATTTGCCCCATTGTAATCACATCGCTTCTAAACTGGTTGCTTGTATATGGTATACAAGCCATCCATGTTTGGAGGCTCACAAGCAGTATGGGGACATTTCATCATCATAGCTGCTGCCTCAGCATAAAAAGTTTCACATCATTGCAAATGCCACTGCCTCAGCACATTTTGTTTAAAAGTTTGAAAAATTCATCATTGCACATGCCACAAAAGAAGCTCAAAACCGATCAAAGCATAGTAGAGGAGCAGTAGTAGAGGAGCAACCCCATTAGTAGTAGGCCTAGGAGGAGTAACAGACAGCAGCATACAACATCAACAGGTGTAGAAGAAAGAATTACTTCAAATTATCCCAACTCATTTCAAATTGACCCCAATTCATCTCAAATTACTTCAAATTCATCACAGATTCATCCCAACTCATCTCAAATTGACCCCAGTTTAGTCAAATTCATCTCAAATTCATCTGAAAGTGGAAATCTCTCAATAAATTATTCAGACAGCGGCAAAGTGCTCAGTTCAATATGAAATTGGCATCATAGGCAGTGGCATTGCCATATTAGTTCAAAAAATTTGCATTACAGGCAGCAATTCATCAAATTGGCATCATAGGCAGTGGCAAAAGCTTAGTTAATCACAGTGGCATTTCCATTTGTGATAGAAAAAAGCATCAAAGGCAGCATTTAATCAAAAAAGGAATCACAAATCATAGGCACTAGGGAAGAACATCAGAACCAGTGTACCAAGCACGATGGAGCTAGGGAAGAAGATAGGGCTAGGGAAGAAGATGGAGCCGGGGGAGCCGAGGAGGACACGGTGGCGTGAGTGAGGACCTCCTTGGCACCGGGGACAGTGCGGCTGCCCGCGAAGACCTCGGCACGCCGGAGATGGAGCCGAGGAAGATGGTGATGGCGCTAGGGTTATCATGGAGTTGGGGAAGAGGTCCACATGGGGGTTAGTGGCGGGCACAGAGAGGCGGTCCTCGGCCATTGGAGTGCACGGACGGAGCCGGGGAAGAGGTTAGCGTGGGGGCTCATGGAGTCGGGGACGGTGCTGCGCTAGGGTTCTGGCGGTGTACGGCGGCGGAGCTCCTCGCCCATGGCAGCGCGCAGACGAAGCCGGGGAAGACGAAGGGAGACGAGGAAGACGGGCGGGGGAGGTAGAGCTCGGTGACGGCGATGGCGGCGCGGCGGCGCGGGCGGTGGGAAATTTTGGAAGCCCTTCAGGGTCGATTTGAACCGAGTGAAGGACTTAGCCGATTCAAGGGGAGGCAGGGGGTATATATAGGCCTCGATTAACCATGGCGGGCAGCTTAGGTTGCCCACCACAGTTAATATTAATGAAGGCGGGCGGGTTATGCTACCCGCCACCATTATTCATGCATTAACCGTGGCAGGCGGATTAGGTTACCCGCCACGTTTAAGTTTTTTTATTTTTATGTTTTGCTAAAACTCCTCTGTTTTTTTGTTTTTACAATGTTTTAACATTGATAATTAGTTTGTAATGCTTTTTAAAATTCATAGGAGTAGTAGTGCTATCATTGTACATGTGTAGGAGTAGTGTAGTAGTAGTGGTGTAGTAGGAGTAGTATGAGTAGTAGTGTAGTACGTAGTGTGTAGTAAGTAGTAGTGTAGTACTAGTAGTATGAGTAGTAGTAGGAGCAGTAGTGTACAAGTGTAGGAGTAGTGTAGTAAAGAGTAGTGTAGTAGTAGTAATATTGTAGTAAGTAGTGTAGTAGGATCGAGTTCCTTTACATCGTCAATAAGTGAGTACATTATTACATAAATGTGTGGCATACATATCACTTTGTTGGAAGTGATCCTATGATGGACTTCTTCTCACCGTCAAGGCAGAACCAGGGCTTCATCTTGGTCTTGCTCACGTGGTTCACGACGATCTTGATCTTGCATGGATGATCGGTAAAGAGCGAGAACTCGGCGTAGTTGTTGTATTCTTCGGGACTTTGGACTCCATTGACTCCCACGATCCTCTGCTTTCCTGACACAACCACATGCTGGTTGGACTCTTTGTTGGACTCTTTGGGCTTCGCGTAGTAGGCTACCTGCGTGACCCGGTTTTTGAGTACCCACTCATCATCTTTGTAGCCGACACTTTGGAGGTCAACGGTGGTTAGCCCATAATCGTCCACGACAACCGCCTTCAGCTTGACCCATTGGCACCGAAAGATGTGTATCTATAGGTCACCACCGTAGTCAAGTTCCTATATCTCTTTGATCTGCCCATAGTATTGTCTTCATCTTCCCTGTCGCCTCGTCGATGGCCTCATATCGAACACCACAGTTATGTGTTGCGCTCTTTTTGTTTTTCTCTTTCATGTGGAACCTGTATCCATTGATGTCACACCCTTGCCATGTGGTGATTTGGCTGGACAGGCCGGATGCAAGCTTCAATTCTAAGGTATTTAAATCGGTCGGTATGTCTTGCTTTTGGATCCACGTCATGAAATTGATCTTGTGTTGTCTCTGTACCCAAGCCTCCGTGCTTCCGTCACTAGCGCGGTGGATCTTGTTTAGGTGCTGCTCAACCCACTTCTCCATTGACACTAACTGATTAAGGGTGCCGTGATGGGCTTCTTGCATGATTTCGTACTCTATATCAGTGCATACTTTCCTCCCCGTGCACCCCATCCCCATTGTTTTGCCTTCATGCTGATGGACGGGTAGCCCAATAGCATTTCCATCTCGGATGTATCTCGTGTAGCAGTTAACGGCCTCCTCTATTGTGCATGTCTCGATCATTGAGCCCTCTGGGTAAGCACGGTTATGGACATTCTATTCAGGGTGGACATGAACCGCTCGTACGTCCACATCTGGTGCAAGTAGACAGGCCCCAGTTCCTGTATCTGATCAACCATGTGCATCATGAGGTGTGGCATAATATCGAACAAAGACGGTGGGAAGCACATCTCGAGCTGGCAAAGAGTCTCTGCGTTGAACTCTTTCACGACAGGCAACTCAGCTTCATCGATGACCTTCTCTGTGATGCCATTAAAGAAGTAGGACATGCGCATGATGACCATCTTCACGTACTCTGGACTGATAACCCTGATCATAATCGGAAGGAACACCGTCAGCATGACATGGCAGTCATAGGAGTTGAAGTGGGTCATTGTGAGATCTTTCATCGAGACTAGGCTCTTGATGTTGGAAGAGAAATCGGTCAGCAACTTCACTACCCTAAGCCACTGGTAGAAAGCCCTCCTCTCATCCCTTGTCAGGTTGTAGCTTGTGCCTAGAAGGTCGACTTTATTTCCGCCCTGTGCCACCGGTGTTGGGTGGATTTTGTGCCTGATGTCCTGGTTCATAAGATCCAGACATTACATGAGACCATCTTTCGTCTTAGTCTTGATGTCAAGTAGGACCCCGATCGTGCTCTCGAAGACATTCTTCTCTAGGTGCATGCAGTCGATGGCCCCCGATCGGAGGGATGTCGCAGCTTGCCATCGTCCTTCGTACGTTCAGCTGATGCATGTAGGACATGAGCTTGGCATCCTCTCAGTTCCTGAATAGTGCACACAACCAATCAATGATGGGTAGGTACCACATCGATAGGGCAGGACTTTTCCTCTGTGTAACCCTCTTCTTCGTCATCCTCAGGAGGCGGGTGCTTCTTGGCCGTCTTCTTCTTCGTCACCCTCGTGGGTCCCTCATCATCATCTGCGTGGCAACCTGCATTCTTCTTGTACTGACTCGTGCTGCAGTGCAGATAACTCTGCAAATTCTCATACTTGCCCCGATATAGAATACAGTAGTTAGGACATGCATGAAACTTTTTAAGCTTCAGCACCACTGGTCGGATCAGCGTCTTCATCCGATAGGTATTGCCGGGCACCTTGTTACCCTCTGGGTACGTGTCGAGTACCTGGATTAGGGGTACCCAAAACCAACAATTAAAAGGAGCAGACCCCTGAGGAATTCGCACCCTGAAACCCCTTAAAAAGCGTATCAAAGCTCCGCCTGCACAGATACACCGAGCTCGACGAGAGGCCTCAACCACGGAGAATCTCCGACTCGCACAACCCAGGGTCGGGCCGGTCGACCCCTCCTCACCCACCTACTCATAGACAAAATTCAAGGCATTTAATGCAACCACCAACCACTTCCATCTACGTGGCTACAGTGCCGCCGGCGTGGAAGCAGTACTAGTGTCTAATCCCACTTTTTACTGCCCATCCCGGGATGGACGGTAAAAAGCCACCACGATACACACCACATCGGGCACTGTTCCACCTTCGATGCCCCCTCAAGGCACAACACGACAACTACCACGTTCCGGGTTCCTAGGGGCTCGGCATTATCTGCTCCTCGTCGGCCCCCTCCGCCACGTCTCGACCAGGCCTCGAGCGCTGCCGGTCAACAAAAGAACAGTGCATGTACGATGACAACAGGGGATCGCACACCCGCCACAATACCCAGGGTCTTTTACCATCCCATCAACGACATCACCGTGACACCCTAGGGATGGTCGGCATTCACAGGGACACGTCGCTACAGCAACCTCTACAGTACCCGCCGTGCCTTCTCCTCCAAGGCACCACCCTAGGGTTTTTTGTACACCTAGACCTCCACTTGAACCTATAAAAGAGGAGGATGACTCAAGTAGTGAGGGGGACGAAGAATTCTCCCCCTCTGAGATCAACATCTCAAGCAGGAAAGGGGGGAACCCCCTGTGTCCCTAAAAACTCGCATTTTTCAAAAACTTTTACATAGTCAACGTGGCCGCGAGGGCACCCTAAGGCTCAAGGGCTGTCCAGCCACAAGATCACCTATGCGTCCATGTTATGGTACCTCCACTCACTCCCCCACACCAAGGGGTGCAACCACGCGCTAAGAAGACCTAGTAAAAGTTCACGATTTCAAAAAAAATCAACGTCTAACGTTCCTATACACTTCGATGCGAGTTCTTACATAGTCGACGAGGCCGCAAGGGCATCCTAAGGACAAGGGGCCATCGAGCCATGAGACCGCCTATGCCTCCGGGCTATGGTACCTCCACTCGCACCCCATGCCAAGGGGTGCGACTGCGTGCCAAGAAGACAGCGTAAGAACACAATTCGAACGAAAAGGGAATGAAAGACTCGAACAAAAAAAGACAATTAGTGCATATTTACATCTAAATGTTTTAAGGCCCCTGGGCCATGATAGTACGAGGCACGAACAATAACTAACTTATTACATGGGCCTTCATGCCCAGATTTGGCTCACAGGCCCTCATCGTCGCCACCGGCAGTAGGCGGGAGCACCTCGTCCTCGAACAGCCTCGCAAGTCGACCTCGAGGCTCTTCCGCCACCTCGATCCACCCCAGGCAGGCCACCTCATTCTCCTCCTCGGTCTTGCTCGGGTCAGAGGTGAAGCCGTCAGCAATGAGGCCCATGTCATACTCAAAGCCGGAGTGGACGACCGCTAGGGCCCTCTTCACGCCATGGTGTAGCGCGCCCCGCACCCTCTTGCGTACGAGGTTGCCCAGCGCCATCATTCGGCGCACAAAGAAGTTCCCCAACACATCCTCCTCATTGTTAGCGTCGGGCTTGACCCCCAGGTTGTCGCACACTGTGGTGATGGCACCCTAGAGCAGCTGGTTCCGCCCAACCTCGGCCTCGAAGAGGGCTTGAAACGAGGTGGCATTTGCCTAGGCCTCGCGCTGTTGCTTCTCTAACTCTGAAACACGAGATCAAGTTAGCAAAAACATAGGAGTCTAAAGTCGAGGTCAGAATTTAGCAAAAACTTACCCTCAACATGGGTCTGCCAGCCCACGATTTGATCCCGCAGCTCGCCGTGCATCTTCTCGGCCGTCAGAAGAGCCTTGTCCTTGTCTTGGACGGTCACTCAAAGCATTTCGATCTCCTAAACGGTGCCCGAGAGAGCCTCGTCCCTCTTCCAGATGGTCTCCTTCAATGCCTCAACATCCTTGGTCAGGGTCTCAACGCAGGCGGACGCTAGCTCGATCTGCACGTTGAGGACATCGCGCTGGCCTCTGACTTGAGCAATGTCCTCCTCGAGCTCCTTCACTCGCACCAATAGCGGTGCAAGGTCCTCACGAGCCTTGGCCGCCTCCTCTCAAGCCTTGGTCGCATCCTCCTAGGGTTTGGTCGTAGCGTCACAGGCCTGCGCCACCTCTTCCTTGAGCGCTGCATGGACGACACAAAGCTCATCCGCCTTAGCGCTCTTCTCGGACAACCGCTTGTTGACATCCTCGATCAGAGCCCGTTGGCGAGGAAGCACCGCCCACACGCCACTCTTGTGGTGGATAAATAGCTACTTGTGGCGCGACCGCTCCTTGATCTCCTGATCACGGTCAAAACCAAAATCAGAACCAAAGGGACAAGGGGGTCGAGCCAAATAAAATATCGAGACAAACGCAACTTACCTCAAAGGCCCTCGACATGTTTCGAACCATGGTCTCCACGACCATCCGCAGAGACTGCACGGAGTGGTGGCAGAGCCCCTCGATGTACTCCTAGTACCTTACTTTGTCCTTGTCATCCAGGACGAAGAAGAGCTTGGCGTTGGGATTGGCTGCGTCTCTGAACTCGAGGGGCGAGTGACCCCAGCGTGGGAGTACCTCCTCCGTCCGCATGAGCGCCAGCTCCACGAAGTTGGGCCACCTAGCGAACGCTTCTGCCATGCCATCACTCGGCGTCACGGATGTCCTGGGCTGGTCCGAGGCGTTGACCGTCTCGACGTCCACATTCTGCTTCCCCTTATCGGATGGGGTATCTTCAGAGGTGAGGTTGATGACGATCGACATCAACCCTTGGGGCGGAAGTAGCCCCTTGCCCGCTGGCACCTCCGCCTACGCGTTGGGCGGTGGCTCAGCCACCTCCCACTCCGCCTCGGCCACCAGCTTCTCCGCTGGCCCAGCTCATGCTGCTCCGCCTCCGGCTATGGCTGCGATGACTGCTCCTGCTGTTGTTGCTACTGCTATTGCGGCTCCTTTCTCTCTGTCTGTAGCTCCGGCTGCTCCTTCTCCTTGTCCCCGGCAGGGCCTCATCTACCACCGGCTGCTGCGGCTCTTGTCGTGGCCGCTGCTACTACTGCCCTTTTGGCTCCTTCCCTGCATCTTGCGGGGTCTCCACCACCTCCTCCGTCTCTTCCCCACCTGCCTGCCCTGCATCACGGGCGGATGTCTCGGCCTTATCGGCCTCGACGGCCTCTGGGGTCCTCTTGGTCGACCCCGGCTCGTGGCCACCACTCTAGACCCATTGAGCCTGGAAGTGCCCTGGGCTGTCTCGACCCGCTTCGGCTTACGGGTGGCGTCCCCAGCCTCGGCGCCCTCCTGAGCACTCATGCCTACCTTCACGGCGGCCTCTTTCGCCTCAAGCTGCTTCGTGGTAGCCTGACACTTTGCGACCTAGGCGGCATCGTCCGTCGGCGTCCGCATCATCAGAGCAGCGCCAACCTTGAGCGCTTTGGCAGGTGTCATGGCCGCCGGCTCTGCCTTGTGCTTGCGGCTAGACAATGAATGAGTGCGTTAGGACCGAAACGAGAAGTGAAGTAAGTTTATCAGAAAACTGAAGCGGAGCACTTACCCGGACATAGGGATTAGGGGCTTCGCCCTCGGCTTCCCGGGACCGCTCGAGGGTTTCTTCATCGACCCCTCTGTCGAGCCTTTGGTCGACCTGAGGCTCCTCAGAGCCTTGGCTGACATGGCCTCTGGGGTCCTCTTCGTCGTCGAGGTCGTCTGACCTCGGGTCCTCACGCTTGATGACGATGTCCTGGTCTCAGGTGGTGACATCGTAGACTTGCCCACCAACGTGGTCCGAGGCGACTGGGCACGCGGGTGCAGCGCCACCGATGATGACGGTGGGACCACTGGCTCAGCGAATCCCCTTCCCGAGGACCCCTCAGGGGCCCTCCCTTCTGTTCGCTCCTCCTCCCCCTCGACGGGTGCCGAGGCTGCCCTTGACGCCTGGGAGGTCGACCCCCCGCCGACGGGCTCCTGTAGGAACCGCACGTTAGAGACATGGGCAAGGGTAGTCACGGTGTCATACCGCAACTCGGCATCATCATCATCGTCGTCATCGTCCTCCTCTCCCGAGGCCGTCTCAGGGGGGACTCCTCCTCAGGGAGACCCTCGAGCCTTTGCTTACGACGGCACTTTATCAATGCCTCGCACTCGAGGATCTTCCTATTACACCGCTTCTTCACGGCATCCTTCTCCTTTTTCTCTTGGGCTACGAAGAAACATCTCACCTATCGAGTCGAGTGATCCTTCAGGACCGGTGGTGGTGAATCCTTAACCGCTGTCAGATCCTGCACGAAAACCTCGATGGGCTAAATCAAGAAAACCAAAGAGGAAAGGGACATGAGACCAGCGAGACAATACTTACCAGAGGCTCAAATCCCTGGTTGGATCGCATAGGGACCCTGTCTATGTCCTCCTGCTTGAAGCCACCCATCACACACCAAGCGTGCAGGATGACCTCGCTAAGGGGGAGGGTCTCATGCGACATTCGGCTCCCCTCCATCGGGGCACCAGGCTCCATCTGGTCCATCCACAGTTGACGCTGCATTAGGGACAGGACCCTCCGATGGTGGAATGCGACAACCACCATGCCCACGGTCAGCCCGCATAGACGGAGCTTCCTTAGTGCATCGAGGAGCGGCTGCAGCCTTGGCTAATCTTCCTCGATGACGCCGTATGCCTAGTTCTCCCTCTGAGACATGAGGACCTAGCCAGAGAAGCGAGGCAGCTGGCCGTCGTCGTTGCGCAGGTAGAACCAGCCGTCGTGCCACCCGCTGTTCGAGGAGATAAGCTAGGCTAGGATGTACAGCTCACCTCGACCTAGGCGCACCTGGATAGTGCAACTCCCAGTGTGCAATGCCTGCCGCACTCCCTTTTCACCTGCCTTCTTGGCAAAATGCTCCGTCTTGAAGAGGTGGAGCCACAACTTCCAGTGGGGCTCGATCCCCAAGTACCCCTCGCAGACGGCCACAAAAATAGCGGCCTGTGAGATGGAATTGGGGGCAAGATGGTGGAGCTCCACCCTGTAATAGTAGGGGATGGCCTGCATGAATCAGCTCGGCAGCACCCCGAACCTCCTCTCGTGGAAGGCGACGAAGCTGACCACGTAGTCCTCTAGCGGCGCCGGTTCTCGGTGGTTGGATGGTGGCACCCTCCACTCCGGCAGATCTCGGTTGGTCCTTGGAGGAAGGAGGCCGTCGCGCATGAACTCCTGCAGCCTCTTCTCCGTCACCGAGGAGCGAACCCATGGATTAGTAGGAAGGACCGGGCTCTTTCCCGCCATGGATGTAGGGAATGGATGACGACGGCGACTAGGAAGGAGAGGGCAGTCAAAAAGGCTAGGTAGAGATGAATGAAGCCCCAGGCTCCGTATTTATACCCGCCGTAAGGCCAATGGGCGAATCCAGCGAGGAGGCAAGTAAATCTCTGCATTTAATGCCCTTACCTAACCGCTCCCTCGAAGCCTGCACGTACAGGCATGTGTCAGCCGCTTGCCCATTTGCTGTGCCACCCACTACCTCGCCGTTCTGCTTCCTTCCTAAAAAGATGAGCCCCAATGGGTGGGAAATGATGCTCATAGGCGGACTCTTCTAGGCGAAGGAACCACGAGCTCCAAGCCCGCTTTGAACCTCGAGGGTTTGAAAGCTCGCCCTCGACTAGGGTTCGATAGCTACCCTCGAGTAAACAGAGTTAGGGATGACTAAGGGCAGGCCCGTACACAGCCAGGGCTCGAGCCACTTTCTTGAGATGCCCTCGGACATATTCCAGGCTAAAGGAGAGGTCGATGGTGTTATCCCCTCGGAGGGAGGCATCGAGCCCTCGGATCCTATCGAACGGAGCCGAGACCCACACGACAACTCTTTGGTACTTTTGGAGAGTGCCTCCTCGGCCGCCAGCCGACCCCTATCGAACGGGGCACGGGCTCCCACTTGAATTTCCTGCTAGCAGCTCACCGGAGATCATCGGAACTCGCCTATCAAGGGTAGTACGGTGTTCCCACCCCTCCTCCTTACCTGAAGGATTCGTAAGGGTCGTACGATAAAGATGGGCAGGACCCTGATCGACCTCGTGCGCGTGAGGCTCGGGGGCCTGCCCGCAACAAACTAGCCTTGACAAAAGAGGACCAAACACGCCTTGGGGGCTCGAACGCAGGAGCATCCCTTGACATAACATATTGAAGCCCTCGAAGGAGTCACCCACTCCTCCGAGGCATTGGGGGCTACATCCGGCGGGTGAGCTCGCACACACGCACTAGAGAGCCATGATGCTATGACTCTAGTTCATAATTCGCTGAGCCTCTGCGAGAGTGCCCACACTCACGCAAACGCTCAGGGCCTACTGTCGGGTACCTGGATTAGGGGTACCCAAAACCAACGATTAAAAGGAGCAGACCCCCAAGGAATCCGCACCCCGAAACCCCTTAAAATTGTATCAAAGCTTCGCCAGCACGGATACACCGAGCTCGGCCCACATACATATGGTGACACCAAGCCACCCTCGACTGCGTTCCGATTCGCACAAGGCCCGCTCGACGGGAGGCCTCGACCTCGGAGAATCTCTGACTCGCACAACCCGGGGTTGGGCCAGTCGACCCCTCCTCACCCACCTACTCATAGATAAAATTGTTGGTATAAATTAATGCACACTCTACTTTATCCGCAAGCACACAGATAACGTCTACCGATGTAGCACTTCACCAGGATGACCCAGTTTTAATATCGAACCCAAAGGAACGGAGTATGGTCTTATTAAGTCTTAAGCTTTAATCCTTGAGTAGCTATCAAGGACTGAGAATTTTGAAGGTAGAGGGGATCACTAAGGATGTCTAATTCTACTTCAAGGATGAAATGCTAATAGTGTTCTTGATGGGGAAATTGTCATAGGAGGTCATAAGCGGAGTATGAATTCTCCTACCAATAAATAATCCTGCTAGTCCTACAAACGGGATAGTGGGCTATAGAAGAATCAACAAGTCTATAAGAGTCACCCTTGCGAACTACCACTGAAATCTGGAATATAGGGTACATTCATGAGCTATCAAGTCTAAGCACCGCGCTTACACCATCTAACTCCTCTAATCCTAGCGCTACTAGAATTAAAGTACTCAAATAAGTCATAAACCTCAAGAACAATATGAACAATAAGAACAACTTGAAAATAGACGTTGATTACCAGAGAGATCTAGATGCAAGATCTTGAAGAACTTGAATCCACAGGTACAAGATGTTGAAGAAGATCCGACAGGCCGGAGCTCCTTCTAAATCTCCTCCTCTTCTCTCTCTCTTCTAGTTCTAATTCAAGACAAGATTCTATTCCTAAACTAGAGGGAGAACTAGTATTCTTCTTGATCGCTGGCTCTTCAATCCTTCTATGATTTCTAATTCTGTTGGAGGTTCTGATCTGGAGAGATTGAATGAGGCCTGGGGGTCTAGAGGCCGCTTTATATAGCCCTGGGGATCAACCGTGGCCCTTGGATGAAACCGACCTTCACGTAGGGTTGAGACACATCATAGGAGGCGGTAGAGGCAGCTTGCAAAGGAAGGAGCCGTGATGGCGTGGGGGAGGCCGGCCGGCCTAGGGTTAGGGCCGGTCGGCCCCACCTGGCAGCAGGTCGAGGTGGGCCACCTTGTGGAGTCCTCTAGTGTCTTCTAGAATGTCCTTGCGTGGCCGCGACGTGGAGATAAGTCCGATAGGCGTGGGTTCCTTCTCATAGAAGATATCCTTTTCCTGCATTTTCCTGTTTAATCCCTGAAAAATCACAATTCACCAAAACTCGTGGAAATTGTTAGTAGAACCCCTATTCTAAGGTGAGAATCATATTTTTATCCTTTTTATATGTTTAGTTGACGGTTTATAATGATAGTTAATTACCGTCAATAACTCCCCCACACTTATTCTTTGCTCGTCCTCGAGTAAAGGTTGAATTACCTCAGGACATAACTTTAAGATAAGACATCAACACTAGACCTCTCCCAGTCATACCTATACTGCGGGATTCAATGTGTCTACCACAACACTTTGGGTAGTTGAAGAATAGAACAGCTTGAATTTGATCACCTTCTTCCTGTCAATCAAGTCAATTGGAGATTTTTGCACAAGTTTAAAATAAAAGCATAGTTCACCTTCTCCCCATGTAGCTCACTCAAGTCACTCATATGTAGTATTTATGGAATCCTCTCCAAGGCATAAATGACTGGTGCCTTAAAACATCCTATCTCTAAAAGCTATATCTGGAGTGAAAGGTATGATCAAGGATGTAGCACTTTTACCTTGCATTTATTGCTAGGTCAAAACTCGGACCCATAGAGGGAATTGTTATACTCTTAGATCAAGATGTGCATGTGTGCGGTATATAGCGGCTAACTTATTTCTACTTTGCTCCTTTGAGTGTATATCTCTCTGTTTTGAAGAATTGAAAAATTATACAAAGGCTTTTAAGATCATGGGGCTATCGTTGTTTTTCTTCTTCTTTCTCTTTTTTCTAAGTACTTGCCTATCTTTTTATTTTTCTTTTATTTTTGCATAGCCCAAGTCTTTTTTTTTGCCTGTAACAGAAAACTTATAGAGAGATATTGATCAAAGAACTTGGAGCATTTATTCAACCTATAAAATATTTTTGAATGGTAAGGTATGTTTTTGCGTACTCCCAGTGTAGGAATAGTAGATGTATGTGGAGTGTAAGTGATCTTGATCTTGGGAGCATGAAAAATCTCTCGACACAGGTCAACAAGGTTTGACAAAACTCAATATAAAAATAAAAGGCTTATAAGCTGGTCCTAAAAATTTATCATGTAAGGCTTTGGTAGGATATTACTCAACTACAAAGGAGAAGTGAAACTATTAATTTTGTAAGTTTAAAAATAAAAGTTCTCCAAGGACAAGACTTAAAGATTTAGGTTCTCTTATTCTACTATCTCATATCCCATAACAACTTAAGCAATGCGGGGTCCCTAAAAAGGTTTCCAACAGTAACAAGACTTCTAGGAAAAGTGTTGTGTGAGTTTATCTTTAAATTATATCAAAGTAATTTATTCCTTTAATCAGGATTAATAGATCATGTGTTTATTCAGAGAATTCTGAATTTATTCGAAACAGAAGATTATATAGTGAAAAATAGAATGTATGGAATGTGTACCGAACCGTGGACGAACGAGGAGGCAAGGCATGGCGACAGGGGGTCGGTTGGCCTGGCCCTGGGGCCGATCGGCCTGGGCTGAGGCCCAGTCGAGGCCCGCTTCATCGTGCGAGGTCTTGGCGACGTTTGCTTCTGTGTTCTTTTATTTTCGTGACCGAATCTTCTCTGGTAATCCCGTGGTCTTCCCCCACACTTATTTCCTGCTTTCTTTTAAGCGCAACATGTGGAGACAAGAAAAAATATTCCAAATAATAATAAAGAGAGAAAACACTTGACTCTAATAAAACTTTATTGATATCATTTAAGGCACTTATTACATATCTAGCTAATAATAGAACTCTCACACTATAACAACTTGATAACTCTAAATAATAAATCTCACTTTTAATAAAACTCTCACACTCAAACGACTCTGTGCCTTATCAATCTACTAACTCATACTCTCTCTATTCTTCATCTTTCTCTAACTCATCAAGTCTACGGCATAGAGTGTTTGCAAGTGTTTTAGTGCTTTTCTGCCTGATGACTAGCTTATCGATCCTAGCATTAGACTTCCCTATCATGTCAGCTAGCGTAGCCATTAGGCCTCGAGTCTGCTCGACAGTCTGATCAGTCATAGAGCTGGATTCTCTTCATCGGGTGAGCAGTTGCCACTGCTCACCTAGCCTTCTATCTAAGGAGTTTATCATCTTCTCTTGATCATATGTCCTCTTCTCCTATTCTTGTAGCTTCTCTTTTTGATCTTCTATCTCCATCCCTTGCTCTTCTATCATCTTCTCCAGTTGCACTGTGGTAACTCTAGGCTGCTTAGGCTCGTGAGAAGAGGAAGAAGACGATGAAGATCTCTTCGTAGGAGGAGTGACACGAATCTGATCTGGGTTGGCTCTAACTCCTTCGAAAGCAGGACGAGGAGTGGTAGATTTGTATTTGGCGCAGGTTACATCTCCAAACTTGTTGGTCTTCAACCCTGTTAGTGTCTCATTAGGCTTGGGAGGAAGAAGAGCAATTTCTTTAGACACGTTGAACTGGCGAGATCTGTCTGTGACAGTGTGGCGCGGAGGAGGTGGCTCTAGCCTAAGCGTAGAAACTTCACGGGTGTAGAAAGATTGTTGCGGAGGGGTGCTCCCGCTGAGTTCCTAAGGATGCAAGGATGATCTCCTTTGATGGCATGGTGGCAAGAGGCTTTGGCAGAACAACAGCGAGCGGTTTTGGTGGAACAATGGCGAGAGCCATTGATCTGTTGTTGGAGTTGCACTCATTGGAGTTGTTGCTGCGTTGGCTAGCCATTGGAGGAGGAAGAAAGCTTCGCTGCTGGTTGGAGGCTTCGTAGATGGAAAGTTATGAGTCTGGGGGCAGGCAGGGGCCTGGTTTTATAGTCCAAATTAGCTTGCAGAAGGGTTCAATCTAGATTGGATGGCTTCGGTACGAGGGACGAAAAATTCGTAGATCACAACTGCATAACTGTCAAGAGGATAAGATAAGAAGGGACTTGAGAGGCGACGCGGGGTGAACCATGCCCAGAGGCGCCGGTCGGCTTGGGGGTGGGGCCGGTCGGCCTGTCCTCAGGAGATCCCGTGATCAACTTTCTCGTGGCGCCTAATAACTCTTAACTAACCTCTAAAAACTATCCCTCGGTGTATGAAACGTATCGGAGGTGGCAGATATGTAATATTTAAGGAAAAACGAGGAATTGGATGACATCCAACTCCTCAGGACTTTTGTCATATTCTAGAAAAATTTTAAGGCGTTGTCCATTTACCTTGAATAATGTACCTTTGTCATTTTGAAGTGTTACTGCTCCATGTGATGAAGTTGCCACCACCGTGAAAGGTCCTTCCCACTTGCTTCGTAGCTTTCCATGTCCGAATAGCTTTACCCTGGAATTAAAAAGTAGTACCTTGTCTCCTGGAGTGAAACTCTTCTTCTTGATTCTTTTGTCATGCCACCTTTTGGTTCTTTCTTTGTAAATCTTCGCATTGTGGTATGCTTGTTCACGCCATTCATCGAGTTCTGAGAGTTGCATTTTTCTTCTAACTCCTACGGCTTCTAAATCCATGTTCCATCTCTCTGATCGCCCAGTGGGCCTTGAATTCAAGCTCTACTAGTAAGTGACAAGTCTTTCCGTAGGTGATTTGATAGGAGGACATTCCTAATGGTGTCTTGTAGGTTGTGCGGTAGGCCCACATTGCATCAGGAAGCTTATCTTTCCACATCGTTCCCATCTCGTTGACTGTCTTCTGTAGAATATTCTTAATTTTCTTATTCAATGTTTCTACCTGGCCACTTGTCTAGGGGTGATAAGGAGTAGCAACGTTGTAACGGATCCCATGTTTTGACAGATACTTGCGAAAGTTCTTATCAGTGAAGTGGGTTCCTCCATCACTAATTACCATTCTGGGTACTCCAAATCTTAGAAATATGGTTTCTTCAAACATCTTCTTAGAGTTCTTGGCATTTGCAGCATGACATGGCAAGGCTTCTACCCATTTGGAGACGTAGTCGACCGCAACCAAGATATACTTGCAAATTCTTGACTTCGGAAACGACCCCATGTAATCAATTCCCCAGACATCAAAGAGCTCAATCTGAAGGTTGTTGGTGAGTGGCATGGCATCTCTGGTGTTGATATTACCGTGCCTCTGACATGATCCACACCTCCAGATAAAGTCCTTTGTATATTGGTACATGGTTGGCCAGAAGAATCCACTTTCCTAGATTTTTGCATGTGTTCGGAATGCTCCATAATGTCCTCCATATGGTGATGAGTGATAGCGTTCAATGATCTTGAGTCCTTCTTCCACTGGTACACACCTTCTGAGCAACCCATCTGAGCATACTCTGAAGAGGTACAGCTTATCCCATAGGTGAATGCGACTTTCATAAATGAGCTTCCTTTTGTTCCCTCCAGGTGGTACATAACCTATAACTATAAAATTGACAATGTCTGCATACCAGGGGTTAGATCTATTAACTTGAAAGAGCATGTCATCCCTTAGTGAATCATTTATGGGCAATTCCTGTGGATCTTTAAATTGCATTCTAGACAAGTGATCAGCAACAGAATTTTCTACTCCCTTCTTATCTTTTATTTCTAAGTCAAATTCTTGGAGTAGTAAAATTCATCTAATCAAACGTGGTTTAGCATCTTTCTTAGTGAGCAAATATTTAAGTGTAGCATGATCAGTGTAAACAATCACCTTAGCTCCAACCAAGTAAGATCTAAACTTATCAATAGCAAAAACAGTAGCCAGGAGTTCTTTTTCAGTAGTAGCATAATTAAGTTGAGGTCCTATCAAAGTTTTGCTAGCATAAGCAATTGCATGATGCTTTTTATCTTTATATTGTCCTAGCACTGCTCCTACAGCATAATCACTTGCATCACACATAATTTCAAAAGGCAATGACCAATCCGGTGGTTGAATGATTGGTGTAGAAGTGAGTGCGAGTTTCAAAGTTTCAAAAGCTTTCAAGCATGCATCATCAAATTCAAAGGGTACATCCTTAGCCAGTAGATTTGTAAGCGGTCTTGCAATATAAGAAAAGTTTTTAATAAACCGACGATAAAATCCAGCATGGCCTAGAAAACTTCTAATCCCCTTGACATTAACAGGAGGAGGTAGTTGTTTAATTACTTCAATTTTAGCTTTATCTACCTCAATTCCACGTTTAGAAATTAAGTGTCCCAGCACTATTCCCTCTCTAACCATGAAATGACATTTTTCCCAATTAAGGACTAAGTGCTTTTCTTCACATCTTTGCAAAACCTTGTCTAAATTTTCAAGACAATCATCAAAAGTTTTTCCATAGACAGAAAATTCATCCATGAAAACTTCCATAATTTCTTCGATCATATCAGAAAATATAGACATCATACATCTTTGAAAAGAGGCAGGTGCATTACATAATCCAAAAGACATTCTATGGTAAGCATAAGTTTCGTATGGACATGTAAAAGTGGTTTTGCTTTGATCATCTGGGTGGATTGGAATCTGATGATATCCAGAGTACCCATCAAGAAAACAAAAGAAAGAGTGATTTGCTAAATATTCTAACATTTCATCAATGAAAGGTAGCGGAAAGTGATCTTTCTTTGTTGCCTTATTAAGTTTCATGTAATCTATCGCCCATGCTGCCGATGGCGGGCATAATCTGGTGGCCTATCTGGTTGCCCTATTGCTCTATAGGCACAATGGTGATGCTGATGATGATAAAACTGCGAGGAGGTACATAAGATGGGTCGAGGGCGAGGAAGAATCACGGTCGGCATTAGATCGACGTGAGATTGGATCGGATGAATTATGTTATGCATGTTTACCACAGTACAGATTAGAATGAGAACCAGAAAGAAACCTGCAGGCACAACTAACCAACAGGGGCTAGAAACCAGCTACCAAATGATCAATGGTTTAGTAGTAGTAGTCATGAGTGGCTTTGATCTATGTTGAACCCAACTTGTCTTATTTTCATGACTGCTTCAATCTTCAGACTATAACTCGTCAATCTTCAGCCTTCAGTTTGCCCCTCGACTGTCGTATCTGCTTGCGTGCTCCTGCATTCCCACGCAGATGTGCGTTGTTGACAGTAGTTATGACCCATCATAAACCATCAACATAACTTAAGTAAATGCATAAAAAGGATCACCAACATAGACTTAGGGGTTTAAACTGACAATTTCTATGAGTTTTGGTGAATCTGTGTTTTCAGTAGTGTTTATCCAGAAAATCGGCAAGGAGGATTAAAATGTCAATTAAAATCATACTTATCCATGATGAAAACTACCCAGAAGGTTCCAGAAGGATCAGGAAGACCCCACACCAAGGCGAAGCCCGAGTCACTGCCAGGTGGGGCCGCCCGGCCCCCACCTAGAGGTTGCCCGGCCCCTTAGGGGCCCACCTGTCAGCCAGCTTCGTATGTCGATTTGCCACCGCCTCCTAGGATGCATCTTCGACGTTCCATAAGTCAGTTTGATCCAAGGGCTCACATTGTAAGCTCAGGGCTTGTTGATGCAAAAGTGAATCTGCAAACACAAAGGGCTAATACCCGAAGTCGATATCCAAAGCGTGCCAGTCGATTTGACCTGTTAATCGACAAGGACGAAGATACGAGCACTTTGGTCCTGACAACAGCGATACGCCCGGAAGTCACGGCCAAGAGGTACTCACGTGGAACTCGAGGATCATCGAAGATTACACTTAGAGCAATGCAACTCGCCGAATCAATGAGAACTCGTAAAAAGGAAAATATGCAAATTGACGAAGTCACCGAAAGTAGATGTAAATAAGAGTAAAAGCTGTTTTTTGATGTATTGATTGATTTTCTATTACATTGCCCTTCACTCTATATTTATATCCTGATCTATAGAAACATAACCTAATACGACTAGGATACTAAATCCAAATCTAAGGAAAAACCATGACTTTGATACAACTCAGACTCTACTAAACGTACACAAGGAAATTAACTCCTATTTTACTCCATAGTCTACCTCAATCACGATGGTATTCTCATCGACCTCCTTTTCAACGGCACAGTCCCTGTTCCATCGGCAGCAGCCTTCGAGCTCCTTCTATCGGTACATTCCCTGTTTCATCGGCTGCAGTCTTCATACCTTCCTTCATCGGTACATCCCTTGTCTCATCGGCAGCAGTCTCCAAACCCTCTTTCATCGGCATCGGCAATAATACCCTTAACCTCATCGGCAACCCTTCAAGTTAAATCCATATGCTGCCACCACTCAAAAACAAACTTATTCTCCTTGGCTATCATTCTACATGGTAATCTTTCCTTTGTTGATTAACCCTTCCTGATTACCTTGACACGTGCTAAAAACGATGTCAACACATGCCCCCCAATTTCGGAGTATAAGATACTGATGCTCCGAAATTTACTCCAGCTGATGCTTGCTGTTATCTATTTCTTCAACCCATTCTCCAAGCATAACATGATTTGTTACTAGATTTAATCAAATCTAGATCTAATCCATGTATCTCAATAAATATCACATATTTTCCAATCTTTTTTACCTTAATTACGGTTGAGATACCAAAATAACAATCCATCAGCAAGATCTAACCACAACGCATCACTTTTTAGAACCGAAAAATCCTGTATTGAGATATCCTTCAAGTCATGATTACTTGCCGTCAAATCTTCTGTACCATCCCTTGATTGTCGTGCGAACAGTTACCATATCCAACTGAACCAGCTCGATCTATCTGCATACGGCATAGAGATAAGTCAAGAATACCCCTACCCCAAATGGCCTATAAATAGATTTCTCCGGGCTGTTCATCTTCTACCTTCAAACTCCATCCTTTGGCATTCTCACTCCGGCGGCAACCCTAACTAACAACCGCGCATCCTCAACTCACCAGAGCCACCGTCATCTTCAAGTTCCTAGCTCGTGCCCTCATCCGTTCGAAGCAATGGCTGTTAACTTCGATGTCCCTACGGTTTGTTCTTCTTCTTATTACTTTTACTTTAATCCTTTCGGTTCCCTGCGAGTTCTTACAGTTAGCATTTTCCTATCTTCTCCATTTTCTCGGTCCTCCAAACTCAGGAACTACGCAACACACTAGTGATTCCAACCCATCAGCCTCCTCTCCATTGCCTAGGTCCAATGGGCGACCCAGATCCAACTGACCTGATCAATGCAGAGGCAAATCGTATTCCCTACAAATCTCAAAATTTCTCTTTGAATCTGTGGAAAGACACGTTCCGTTCTTGGCCCAAACCCACCAAAGGGTGGAAAAACTGGTTCTTGAGGGTCAACAGATCAATGCAAGTGTTCTGGGCAGAACGGAAGATAGATCAATGTATCAGGCTATCCATTGCCGATATACAAAAGAATGAATCCATGATGATAGCTGCCGCTCAATTTTGGTCGGATACCACCAACACCTTCATGTTTGGTCATGGCCCATGTGCCCCTACTCTTGCCGATGTCTATATGCTCACAGGCTTGGACATCTCAACTGTCGATGAAGGCCATATTTTTGGCAGAAAAGCTGAATACAGAGTAAATACATGCAATATCGGCGGCTGGACGGGATACATCCAAGAGTACCAAAAGACTGGCACCGTCAATCAAAGGGAACATGCCACATTCCTGAACATGTGGCTAGAAAAGTTTATTTTCTACAGCCGATCGGTAGGACCAGCTAATGCTTTCCTCCCAGCAGCAGAACTCTTAGCCAACGGTGTCAGATTCCCACTTGGCCGATATCTCCTGAGCTCAACCTACCACCTTCTCCACCAAGTATCTCAGAAGCTTATACTTGGCGAACCCATCCGCAATCTGGGAGGCCCATGGTGGTTTGTCAATATGTGGTTAAACGCTCACATGCACAAGCGTTTACAGTGGGATCTCCTTGCTCAAGAATTCCCACGAGAAATTCCCGAAGATTACGTCCTTAGAGACGATAAACCGGCAACACGCCCTCCTCTCAACTTCGGTGAAGCCATAATTGTCCTTCCCGGAACAGAAGCTAATGAAGACCAAATCGGCAGATTTTTTCAGACTTTCTACCATGGCCTCCCTCGTGACCTTAGGGCTTGGGTACCTTACATTGATGAGGACAACAAGTTCTCTCTCCTCTTCAATTTCGCCGATAGTGATCTGAACCAAGACAACGATCTTATGATGGCCATTATCACCCCAGAGCAATCCCAGTCAACACATTTGGTAGCGGGAAAGCTTCCCACATTACTTATGAATTTTACAATCCATCGGTAGTATCCCGCCAGCTGGCCTTTGGGCAACTACCAATCAAGTTATGTTATGCCGATGTGATAAAACCCAGAGAAATCATTACCACTGGAACTGAATGGAGCAGGATAGTAAGGCTTGCTCCCGATGCCGATATCTCAAATGTCGATCTCTCCACCTGGTCACCAGCATCTTTCATAACAGAGTCATATAAGCAATGGTGGCAAGAGTGGAAAGAATAGCTGTTTTCAACATCTGTTCACACATATCGGCATAAGATCGATCCCGATTATGCCATTTCTGACAATGCAGTAAGTTCCTTTTAATTTTTGTCTCTTTATTTCCTTGTGTATGCATATCGGTAGCTAACCTTCCTTGAAACAGGCCGATGATCCAGTTCCACCAATAAACAAAAGTGGAAAACCCTTCAACCTCCTTCCAGCCTCTCCGGTCTCAGTAATCGGCTATAACGCCCCCACCTTAGAAGCCTTGACCTTCCAAAGGGCTCGCACCAAAACCATCACTTCCAGACCAAGACTGGGAACATCCAAGGTTTCTCCAAAGGCTGCTACTTCAAGCCTAATCAAGGCTTTTAAGGTAATAATCTTGCTTACTCTGTTTTCTGCCGATATACTCTACATTAACACACAACTATCAGGGTGTGCAAGCTGCAGCTGGATCGTCATTGGTAACTTTACCAAGCACCACGTCCTCTACTCCTCCTTCAGAGGTATTCTCTTATTTTTTACATTTTTCTCTGCTAAATATCCAATCTTATACCCATTTTTGCAGCAACAAACGGGCATATCGGCAAGCACGCCAAGCATGTAGGCTCCCCAACCAACAGATGTCGATGCCCCCCAGCCAATTGTCGTTGAAGCACAAACAAAGCGTAAAGCTTTGACCGATGCTGAAGCTCAACAAAAACGACAGAAATCTACATCAGCCCCTGCGTCTGCTCCATCACCCGTCAGTCAGCCCACTGATGTAACTGAACAAGCTGCTCCTTCTGCCCAAGATATATCATCGGCAATTATACCCCAAGGGCCAACTACCGATGTGATCATAGAAGACATTCCATCGGCATCCTCTGCCGATCCCTCATATGACCCTCTACAAGCCGCTCCCTCAAGCCAAGCTCAAGAAATCGCTCTAAAGCAGGTAAACCAATTAATTGTTTGGTTTATAATATCCCCAGATATCATAGACAGGATTTCTAATTCTCTTTATTTCACAGGAACAAGATTCTCCAGATAGCTTATTCTCTTTTGCTATCGATGTCTCCGATGATGACGGAGAAGAGGCAAGTTCTTCCCTGGCGTTGGGAACAATATCGTCAGACACCTACGACAAGCTAGAAGCCCTCCTAAATCTGCTGCAGCAAGACACTGCCCAATTAGTGATCGACTCGGACCCTGCGAGGGCTATCTTCAAAACGATCCGCGGCCAAGTCCCTGCCAATGTTGAAGAGACCATCTTTCCAGCGGTCCATCTGGAGAGCAGACAACTTCAATATCAAAGGGCCGTTCATCGTATTACTGACAGAGCAGCTCGGACTCAACTTAAAGAGGAAATGCTGCAGCTGAAGCAAACTACCGACGAGAAGCACAAGAATATCAACAACTTGCAAGCCTCCAGTGCCGATCTTAGGCAGAAAATCTTAGATCTATCGGCAAAGAAAGCAGCCCTGCTAGCTGAGCTGGAAAAGGTTGAAACAGCTCTGACTTAAGCTAAACAAGAAGAAGACCAGCTTCCCGACGCCATCAAGGCCCTTCAACAGGAACGAGATGCTCAAGCTCGCAAGGCCTTGGTCCTGAAAAAGAAACTCAAGCCTGTAGAAGGAAGTGCCGATGAAGACGCCAAAGAATTAAAAGAAGCCGATGAAATTAGCCTGCGTGCGATATCAGCCATCCAGGCTTTGTTAAATTAGCGCATCGGCAACAATTGATACTTTATTTTATCTCCAGCCGATAGGATTGTTATCGGCAACTATACTCTTATGCGTCTATCCAGATACTAGGGTAATATTTCTTTAAATATTTTCCATTTAATGCTCTGGGAAACACAACTCCTTCGAGAGTTTCAAGAATATACGCATTACCAGGAACAGATTGATTTATCCGATATGGACCTTCCCAATTAGGTGACCATTTGCCAAACTTAGAACTTTTAGTCCCAATCGGTAAAATCAATTTCCAAACCAATTCACCATCGACAAATTCCTTTAGCATCATATCGGTCTTAGTTAAGTCTTGATCTCCCTTACCAAGCTTCCGATACATCACATAAGGCATAATATTAATTGCAGCTCCTCCATCAATAAGTATCTTAGATACAGGCTGCCCATCAACTCTGCCTTTTACAAATAAAGCCTTGAGGTGTTGTCTCTCATCATCGGCAGGCTTCTCAAAAACGGTCATCATTGGATCTAGTGTTAATTGAGCTATTTGGTCAGAGAAAACAGTCTCTTCTTCGCTATCAGACAAAGCCAAAAATTCCATCGGCAACATAAACACCATATTGACATCTGCCGATGGACCTTTATTCTTGTGCCTTATCTGCCACTGCTGGTTACCAGATCTCTCATTGGAGGGACTTTCTTCTTGATATAAATCTTTTTGACGCTCTCGCTGCATTTTTCTCTTCTGTGTCTTTGTCAAACCCTCTGGACACCATTGAGGAAGCTTAGTTTTCCAAACTGGCTGATAAGTCCTAGTTGTCTCCACACGACGTATATTAGGATCCCTGTAAAATATTTCTTCATCAGGAACTCTTGCATTTGCCATCTCTTCAAGTTCCTCTTGGTTTCTCGAAAAATATGCAACGCGTTTACCAAGCCTTTCATGTACACTGAGCCTGCCCCCCAGCCGATCATGTACTGATGCTCTCCCTCTGATCGGCTCATTAATGAGCAAACCTTGATTACCAGATTGAAACCTTCTTACAGGATGATTAACTCCATAATAACCATTGCACTCTGGACAATCTTCAACAGTAGGTAACTTAATACCTTCCTCCCAACAATGAATAAAAAACGGACAATTCCAATGATCCTTATGCCGATTCCACTCTTCTTGATGCCTTTCCTCTTGTTGTCGTCGATACCGGTCCCTTCGCTGACGTCAGCCTTCTTGTTGTCTTCGATGAGTAATCACGATGCCAGATCGAGGAGGCCTCCTAGAACCGCCACTTTCCGTCAATAACCCCTTGCCTTTTGCATCATCGGTAGTTATCCGATGTTGGGGATCTACTGATGCATTCTTTTCAGCAGCTTCCAATGTCAACACCTTAATTTTCCCTTCAGCATCCAACATATTTGTTGGAAAAGGATGTTGATCAATTTTCATCGGCTTTTGAGTCTTGGAATTGCCAAATTTTATTCTGACAGATTCAATAGCTAACTGTAATTGTTGTCTAAATACTTTGCACTCATTGGTACTGTGTGAAGTTGCATTGTGCCACTTGCAATACAGCATATGCTTCAACTCTTCTGCCGATGGGATCACATGATTAGGTGACAATTTAATCTGGCCTTCTTGAAGCAAAAGATCAAATATTTTATCGGCCTTGGTGACGTCAAAAGTAAACTTTTCTGGTTCTTTGTGACCAAAGGGACAAGATATCGGCTTCTTATTCTTAACCCACTCTACCAAACCGATAACTGGTTCATTATCTGAATCAGAATCTTCCGCCTCTTCAACAAATGAAACTTTCTTGTTCCAATTTCTTTTAGGTTCAAAAACCCTAGTGCCTTGATCAGAAATCCTTTGCACTAAATGACTTAGGCTTTCGAACTCCTGAGAAGCATATCTGTCCTTAAGGTGTGGTAACAATCCCTGAAAGGCTAAATCGGCAAGCTGCCGATCATCCAATACCAGGCTATAACATTTGTTCTTTACATCTCGTAGCCTTTGCACAAAGCCTTCTACCGATTCATCATTGCACTGTTTCATCTTTACTAAATCGGTAAGCTTCTTTTTATGAACTCCAGCAAAGAAATACTTATGAAATTGCTTTTCCAGATCAGTCCAAGTGATAATAGAATTTGGCGGTAGTGAAATAAACCATGTAAATGCTGATCCGGATAGAGATGATGAGAATAGACGAACTCTCAATTCATCTCTACAAGCTGCCTCTCCACATTGAATAATAAAACGATTAACATGTTCCATGGTTGATGTATCATCTTGCCCAGAAAACTTAGTGAAGTCTGGCACTTTGTAACGATTTGGGAGAGGGATTAAATCATATGCCGGAGGATACGGAGTCCGATAAGAATAGGTATTAACTTTGGGCTTGATCCCAAACTGATCCTTCATAATTTCTGCTATCTTATCGGCCCAAAAAGCATCGACATCTTGCTGCCGATATTGTTGAATCTCCACTGGAGGTATCTGCTGATACCCTTCTGCATACCTTTGTGGCCCACGATCTCCAGCAATTGGCACATTTGCTACTATCTGTGGTCCATTAACCTGCTGAAAAGGGTTCATCGGCTGAGCTGCCGATGCTTGATTCTGAAAACCAGCATGCATGTGACCTTGATGAACACCTGTGGCTTGCTGATTTGGCTGAACTGTATGTTGAGTGGGAAACTGCCCTGACCAATTATTAGTATTCATCGGCACAAAGTTTGCCGATGGCTGGTAGCTTGTTGGCATTGCTAGATAATTACATCCAACTTGAGGCATAACCTGGACTCCAGGCTGACTAGCGATAGGAGCCTTCTGCTGCATTGGTAACAAATTTGCCGATGGATTTGAACTAGATGTTTGACCCAAAGACGCCTGAAAACCTCCTAGATTTGGTTGTACAGTAGTTGTAGTATATTGAGGCGCTTGAGTTATCGGCAAACCAGCCGATGGCATAGGAGTTTTTCCAGCTGCATCAAACACTTGAGATAATCCATGATTGAGAGCAGATGGCTCTGGAGGCATACCATATCCCCACCAATTACCAGGAGTTTGATTATTCTGTAGTACAGGACCTAATAGAGCCGATGCTGATAGATCTGTACCAAGCTGAACTCGTCCTGATAATGCTGAATCTGGACACACCGGAGTAGACTGTACATTAGATAAACCTGCTGATACTGGGGGAGAAGAAATCTCTATACCCGCAACGGCTGGGGAAGCGATGGAGCAACAGCAGATGCTGCTTCTGGTTGATGATAAGCAGGCCCAACGTAACGAGGTGACACTTGCCCTTCTTTGAAAGTTTGAATCACAGCATTATGAATAGTATTGGACAGCACATTGGAGTGATTAATTAAAGCATGATTCACCGCAGAATTAACCATCTCTTGAAGTTTACCCGGATTAGGATCAAAGGTAACTTGCCGAGGCAACGGCAAGTCCTGCTTCTGGATGACTTGTCCACTTTTGTTCAAGCTGAATGACCTCAAGCAAAGCTGTCTATATTCTTCAATAGCCCTCTCCATAGCCTGCTTCTGATCGTCCTTAAGATCTTCTTCTGTTACTGCGATGATATTCCCAGCATCGATCTCATGATTAGGCATCTTGACTAGATCTGTCCCACCGAGCGTGCCAAAAGATGTGTTGATGCAAAAGTGAATCTGCAAACACAAAGGGCTAATACCCGAAGTCGATATCCAAAGCATGCCAGTCGATTTGACCTGTTAATCGACAAGGACGAAGATACGAGCACTTTGGTCCTGACAACAGCGATACGCCCGGAAGTCACGGCCAAGAGGTACTCATGCGGAACTCGAGGATCGTCGAAGATTGCACTTAGAGCAATGCAACTCGCCGAATCGATGAGAACTCGTAAAAAGGAAAATATGCAAATTGACGAAGTCGCCGAAAGTAGATGTAAATAAGAGTAAAAGCTGTTTTTTGATGTATTGATTGATTTTCTATTACATTGCCCTTCACTCTATATTTATATCCTGATCTATAGAAACATAACCTAATACGACTAGGATACTAAATCCAAATCTAAGGAAAAACCATGACTTTGATACAACTCAGACTCTACTAAACGTACACAAGGAAATTAACTCCTATTTTACTCCATAGTCTGCCTCAATCACGATGGTATTCTCATCGACCTCCTTTTCAATGGCACAGTCCATGTTCCATCGGCAGCAGCCTTCGAGCTCCTTCTATCGGTACATTCCCTGTTTCATCGGCTGCAGTCTTCATACCTTCCTTCATCGGTACATCCCTTGTCTCATCGGCAGCAGTCTCCAAACCCTCTTTCATCGGCATCGGCAATAATACCCTTAACCTCATCGGCAACCCTTCAAATTAAATCTATATGCTGCCACCACTCAAAAACAAACTTATTCTCCTTGGCTATCAATCTACACGGTAATCTTTCCTTTGTTGATTAACCCTTCCTGATTACCTTGACACGTGCTAAAAACGATGTCAACAGGGCTATATAATCAGGCCCTGCCCCCTCCCTCAGCATCTGCATCTACCATAACCCAAGAGAAGACCCAAAATTAGAGTATCCATAGAGAAGAGAGGAGAGCTCCAATTCTTCAAGTTTATTGTATAGGTTAGCTAGCAAGGTTCAAGTAGAGTTTGGGCTATTGCTCATGATTCTGGATCTGCCGTTTGGAGACTGGTATAGCCATTATATCTCTATATTTATGACTTTGTGCTACTTCAATATTATGTTGTTATATATTGTGTTCCTAGTTTGCTCTAGTTGAATGCTTGATATAGTTTTGATTGATGATGAATATATGCATATGTTCGCAAAGCTCTACAAAATGTAATGTGTAGGGATAACATGAACTTTTCTGCTATCCATGTTATATGCGATAACGGCTCTTTCCACCCCAACTCCAACAAAGAAAATCAAATTCCATTCTAGGTGAACTATAACCGCTGTGTAGCACGACTCAAAATCAAAGTAACCCAATTGTTTCTTAGTCATTCCAAACAACTTATGCAGGCTGATAGTATGCTTCAATGTCCATTTATTATTAGTACCATAGTCTTCAAGGATCCAGATTAAAAGTTTGGACATATTGCGACCACCAATAGTACATTGAAACAAGTGACCCTGAGCTTGATGGATAGAGCGATGAAAAACCAATATAGTGCAGACCAAGGTTTTCTCTACCGGTATTTTAAAAATCTCGGTGGTCACCGAAAAATAGGAATATCAGATATATCAGAAATATATCGGCGATAGAAATAAAATTTTGGAAAAAAATTTAGACAAAAAATGACTCATTTTATTCGGGAAAGCACATAGATCATTTCTAAACAATCTAACATAAAAAACTAAATAAAACATATTATCAATTGCTTATTTAATGAGGAGGGCAGTGACATGGCTGGAGTGTGCTGAGTGTGTTGTGGTGGTGGCAACTTGAACTTCGAAGAGAAGGGGGGAGGAAATGAAACATGGATTAAGGTTAAAGTATTGGGTGGGTTTTGGCGTCTATTTGGATGACAAAATTTTAAAAATATGAAAATTTCTGACAATAGAGGAAAAATTTTGGACCCAGCTGGTAAACGAGATATCTCTGAAATTTCAGATTCTATCGGCCGATATTTTTTTCCTGGTGCAGACAACCATTAAGAAACACAGTTGCTGATTTTAAAAATGTCAACTCAGCCTCCTCGCCCCATTTAGATTCCTTAAAGATCCATGTTGTAGTTTTAGATGAGTAGATGTCCACACCCATGCACTGACCACCCTCCTCCATATATTCAAACACATGGAAGTGCGAGAAGACTGTCAGATCGAACCCCAATCGAGCCTCACCAACAGAATGAATTCTAGGCGACAGGACCTTCAACTTCTGGGATGCCGGATTGCAGATGACATAGCGGTATCCATCAGCCCCAAGGCACCAGCATAGGATGAGACCTTTGTAGTAATCTAAGATGACTACATTGTTCATGGTGAAGGGCAAGAAGGACAAGGAGGGGTAAACACCGGTGATGCTGGTGAAGTTTCATTGGCTGTAGATTCCATCGTAGAAGAAGCCGGTCATAGTCTGGGGCATCAACTTATGGTTATCTGAGATGAGGCATTTCTAGGAGCGATAGAGACATTTGCAGCAGAACAAGGAGTGGGCGGGGAGGCAACGCAGGATCCTGACAAAGATATCATCCATGAGGTTGGCCAGTGCGTTCCTCTTATTGGGGCCTCCTCCATTTCATCAGTGTGCAGTAGGATGAGAGCTTGCTTAGTAATGAGATCACTGAAGAGAAAAATAATCCAACAAAGATCCATCAGTGAAGTCCACAACTCATACCAAAGTGCAACTTTAACAACCATTAACAATTTTCATGGTACGACCTCATCTAAATTTAGAGTAGTACCACATAGATATATATAACTCAAATTAGAGTAGCAGTTAATGGATCTATAACCATTACTATTTTATCTAAATCAAGTCTAACCATCACACTTATAATCAATACACGAGCTCAGAGCTTCTTCCATAGGAGACAGACAAAGATTAAGAGGACTACAATTACAACAGTTTTGAAGGAGAAAGAGGGTGGAGCAGCTATTGGGTTTTGTAGATAGAAGTCATCATCATGAGCTAAGGGTGGATTTGAGTTGGTTCTTGACTTAAAGGCAGCAATTCCATCTTCATAGGAGTTGTACTTTTTATAAGAAGCACCAGGAAACCTATGAACTTGTTCCTAGAAGTCAGGCTAGTTGTCGTAAACTTCAGGCTGATGGCCATTGAACACAACATAGTAAGGACTCATCTCAAATCTGCACAACCCAAACAGCCTGCCTCAGTTTTCACAAGTTCAAAATACCATAAGGACTCACTAGTGGCATTGGAGCATACGGAACAGAAATGTAGATTCAAGCAAGCACTAGACAGAAAAATTAGTTTAAGGCAGAAGCAAATGGCCTATTTGTTTGCCTAGACAGATAGGTATAATCAAGCAAGCACTTGACAATTAATAGGCCTAGTTGCACATAGGCATTTACAGTTATAAGAACACTAAACATATGCAGAAAACCAAGACATCAGCAGAAAACCAACCAGTGCCACCTCCTAGTTCTTTTCATTATCATTGGCCTAACCAGATCTCCAACGCTAGAATGTTTCTTATATACCTCATGTTCAAGCAAGGACCAAAATAGTGAAGCGAATAGGAAAAGGCGAGAAAGGGGACCTGCGGATCGAATCTGTCACCTCTGGCGCGGCACACAATGGACACGGATGCCAATGCCACCGCGCTCCACTGGGAAGCCCCATCGCCTAGCCTCCAAAAGGATGCCTAAGCCACCACAGCACACCTAGGATCCTCCGTTGCCGCCGCCGCAATTGCAACGGGCTTAGATTTGTCTCCACTTACAAGGGATATCCAATATATAGGTCAACCTGTAGGGCGTCCACATAGAGAATATATACTACTATAAGGACTCCAAAGACATGTCAGCACAACCAGGCGTCTAGAGCAATGGTGAAGATGGTCCATTCCTTGCTCTAGGTTCCGGGTTCGACTCCCAGGTCTCATGGTTTTTTAATTAGACTTTATTAAACCCCGGCAGGACACAAGGTACAAGTGACATGCAAGCCATTGGATCTCACAGGTCGGATGGAGATGGAGACAGGTCCCACGTGTACAAGTGACACATAAGTCGTCGGGTCCCATAGGTCATATGGAGAAGGGTCCACAAGTGACACGCAAGCCGTCGAGTCCCACAGGTCAGATGGAGATGGAGAAAGGTCCTATAGGTACACGTAACATGTAGGCCGTCCGGTCCCACAAGTTGGATGGAGATGGAGAAAGGTGTCGTCGGGTCCCACAGGTTAGATGGAGAAGGGTCCACAAGCACAAGTGACATGCAAGCCGTCAGGTCCCATAGGTCGAATAGAGATGGAGAAAGCCCCCACAGGTACACGTGCCACGTAAACCATCAAGTCCCACAGGTCGAATGAAGAAGGGTCCCACAGGTACACGTCAGATGGAGAAAGGATCAAGCGTAGACTTTTATGACGAATTGTAAGTGTCACGAATGAGTAACTATAGGTCCCACATGTATACGTCGGATAGAGAAAGGACCATGTAGAGATTTATGAAGAAGCACCATTCATTACAGATCAAATATTGTTCATCACAGATGTGTAATTATTTGAATGACGAAGCCCTGTTTGTCACAGTATTAAAGAAGATCATCATAGATGAGTCACGCGAGTGATCTATGACGAAACCATGTGCTCTTCTATGACGTTTCTTCTTGTGACAATATATGATTTCATCATAAATAGCGAGGGTTTGAGGATCGTCACCACTGATCTATGATGAAACAGAAATATTCGTCATAAAAAGCGATCTTCTATGATAGTTTCGGAATCGTCATTAAGCTTTTCATCATAGAAGTGGATATTTCTAGTAGTGTGTCTACCATAGCGGTAACTTCCTTGGGTGAGCCTTCTCCTGGCTTCCTTGGCATGCCAGGCTCCTCCCCTGCCTAGAGGGGTTGCCAAGCAAGCCCAGAGTCCCCCCATTCCATGGGTTTGGGGAGTTCCTTGTCCTAACGCGTCATGCCCCGAGCGTGATCCTACCAAGGGAGTGGCCGACAACGCATCACAGCTATGGACCGAGACGGTGGTGTGGTGCTCCTACACCTATCAGGCTATAGGCGCCTGACAGATTCGGAGCTGGCTTCCGGCTTCGCCCGGGCAATCATTCACCTCGAGCAAAGGCTAGCATGATGAAATTAAATGTCCTTGTTTGGTTTTGGTAATTGAGTGACAACCTAGGTGGAATAATACGTGCTTAAGTGAAATACACAGGTGATTAGTCCACATGAACACTTGTGTGAGCAACACATGCCATGGAGGTGGAAATGGCTTGGATATAGGAAGGAGCTCATTGCATATGAGACATGATATGGAGTCTTGTAACTAAGGTGGAGAAGATCAAGACAAGGCTTGGCTTGATGGACCGGTTGCAGCGTGAAGGGCAAGTTGGAGGCTTTGGTGCGATGGACCATGTGGTGGTGAAGCTTGAGCAAGACTTGGCACCTACAACAGAACCGACCAAATTATCAGAACATAAGTACAAAAAAAATAATCACCAAAGCCATCAAATTCCTGTACTTAGGCTCTCATATAATGTAACTAGTCGATCTACAATGGTGCGTTGTTAGTGTACTGCAGAAGATTTCATTTTAACCCAACATTTCCCCAAAAAGCACACAAAGAAGGCAGTAAACTAAATACTCTCCATACATATATCCCCCGATGCATATACTTTGGTATCATAGCTATCCGATAGATATACCCATAATGAAGTACTTTTCATAAATACATGCTTGAACATGTAATTATTCTAGTAACCACAACTAACTCTCCCCTAGACCGATAGTTGGACGGTCATGCTCTCACAACTCACACTTACCAGAGCGTAGAGGTATTTGATCCATTACCACCCAAGCGGATGGCATCCATACAATAGCACGTCGTATGGACAACGAAATAGAAAGCAACAACCCCCAAAGTTAGTACTTTAATAAGCCACCTAAGAGTCCTTAATTGGGCATAAAGGATATGACCACTGGCATACTTAGTTTCCAATTCAGATTTTTCACAAAAGCTTTTGTTTTAATTACATAAATGACATGTTTAGTGTTGAACCTTGCTCCGATGCCAGCTACAACAGAACCGACCAAATTATCAGAACGTAAGTACAAAAAACAATCACCAAAGCGATCAAATTCCTGTACTTAGGCTCTCATAACCCCGGTAGTCCAAAAATCTTGAAGGATTTCAAACAACTTTCAACATACAAGCCAAGATCGTACATGATTCAACACAACACAACATTCATTACAACAATTCACAAGTAGCATATGGATTACATCCATCGAAGTTTGAAATAAAAATATTACAAACCAAGTTTGATTAGCGGAAGCAACATAGTTCGATACATAACTTCATAAGTTCAAATACATTGCCAGATTAAAGGTCATGTTCCACACAAGCAGTGCAGGTGGGAATACTAGTAGAGACCGCGCCCAACGTTCTAGTCTTCATCCCCAGCCAGGAGAAGACAAATACTTGCAACACCCGTGATAGAATAGGTCATCTGCAACAGGTGGGAAATAAACCCTGAGTACGAGAAGGTACTCAGCTAGACTTATCTGTCAAAAACCAAAAATAAAAGACACCAAGGATCATGCAAGGCTGATATAAATGGGAGCTAGCTTGACACATTTTGCATAAAAGCTTGCATAGATTAAGTAACCATCTAAAGCTTAGCATCAAGTTAATAATCATTAACCTGTCATCTATATTAGCACCTGTACTAGAGCACTCACTTTATTAGGAGCAAATAATATTAACCATAGCCGGTATAATAAGGTCATCATCATATCATCATTCCTGAACCATCAAGTTATTTAGTGCATCTACTTTGGAGATAAGCCCGTCAAGTTCTCACTAACTGGGAGAGACGGCGACTCGAATCGAATTACAACTCAGCTGAGGGGGTATTCCTAACTCTCACGCTAGCATACTTTGCAAGGGTAGCCATGGGTCACCTTTGGGACAACTCAGGAACCAACTTCGTGGGTTTGGTTAGTGCCAGCACTCTCAAGGATTACCCTTCTGCCAGGACGATCAGGACTTTTAAATCACCTACCCTTGGACTCACACCTACGGCTCCCTTCCGAGGTGTACTTTATACTTACCGGAGCCCGGCCTGAGTTGAGCTACTCGGATTCACGGTCAAGCACTCGGGCCTGGCCAGCTAAGAGAGAGGCATGCATTCAACATGACAAAGAAAGGCTCCAAGAATCGGTCCTTAAGTGACACAAACAGAATCATTGTAAGCCTACAGCCTTACAAGCCCCCGTCTGGTCTTTATTTATATTATACCAGGTTCTTTTTCACGATAACAAATATAGCCAACCGTGCCACATGTATATTCCTATAGCTCGCAGGTGACAGGAAATCACCTGACTTCGACCGTTTAAAGCAGGGCTAAGCATCTACTCGAGCCTGAGCTATATGTATACTTTCTGGACAAGGATAGGGTACATATGTAGCAAGTGTTTTCACCCAACACCTATCACTTAATGCAACAATATATATAACATAATACTTAATTGCATTTCAGAAATTAGGAGGCTTATAATGCTCCAGGGCTAGCCTTTGATGAAATTGCAAGGAACGTGGTCAGGGCAGTCAATGATGACCTCGTCTGACACCTCTCCTGCAGGTTGCACCTCCTAGCACGATCCCTCGAACTCCAACAGGGTCACTCCTTCCGGTACACCTATTGCATGTATATGCACAAGATAAATATCATAGATGCATAAGGAATGACATGATGCTCATGGATGAAGAACAGCAAGTAACAAAGCATCACTGGATATTCGTTGACCAAGTAGGTGCAATGCTCTATTCAAATCACTTTAAAGAGTAGGTGCATATGTCCTCTCTAGAGAACAAGAACACACTTACCCAACTTGCACAATTTAAGGTATAGATGCTCATCATCTGTTAGAGGCCTAACACCTGCACCTAAACTCACCTTAATCAATTTAAGCACCTAGTAACATCACAAACAAGCTTAAGTATAACAAAGGCACACTTAACAGAAATTCCAGGTTTAACATGCAAGTGAGCAGTTCAGAAAATAAATTACAACAGAAGATCTATAATTCCAAATGACTTGCAAGAGGACATTATGTAAATATTATGAAATTCTCTATAAATCATTTATAAACATCACAATAAGATTCCAAAGTTTACCAGGTCAAAATTAACTAAACACAGAATCTGGTCTGTGCAAGACAGAGATCAAACATAACTGAGTCCTAACTTTGAACAGCTATAACTCTTAAACTACATGGCCAAATGCCACCAAATTTTAATAGTAGATAGATACATAAGATATCTACAACTTTTGTATAAACAAGTTTCACAAGAAAATACAATATCATGGAGAACTTTGCCAAGTCCCCAGATCTGTCCAGAACTGGCAGATTTAAAAAATTAAACATTTAGAGCTGTAGAAAAAACACATATGGGCAAAACCAACTTTACCAACTCATTACACATATCAATAGAACACCAGAAAGTGTGGTGCCAACATCTAAATAATTTCTTTAAAGCCCTTTATTAATTTATTTAGATATTTAGGTGGATAAAGGAACACATATCAAAACTACACAATATATCCTATAAAATTACAGCAGCTATAACATGCTTCCAGGAGACTACCCTAAAATTTTCATAGCATTTGAGCAAGTATATTTTCCTGTATCCAAAATAACAGATAGCAAAGCTGATTTTGGCATAAATGAGAAATCCTATTGAAAAGTGTCAAACAACAGATTTCATAGTTTTCTTAGGTTCTTACTAACATAAGACCATTGTTCACCAAGTTTCACCTTCATTGGACTTATAGATAATTTACGAAAATTAGCACAAGATCCATCTAATTAAATAAGATAAATGCATAATTAAATCATACAGTATAAAAAATTGCTGAAATTTAAACTAGAAGCTACTCATGGCATAAATAACACCCCATAAAAAATGTCACACTATTTGGAGCTGTCTACCGAGAGATATGATGTTCTTCTTTTCATGCATGAATAAAAGGCATAAATAATGATCATTTATTTTTCTATAAAACATACCTAGTTTTATATTTTATTAAAAACTAGAGTCCCTAAGGAACCCAACAAAATTTGAACCATCTCATTTGGATCTACAGAACTCTAGATATGCATTTTTGAAGTTAGCATAAAAATCTGTTTTTGAATTAAGTTCAAATAAAACAAAGAGCCGCTAACATGTGGACCCCGGGGTCAACGGGACCCATGGGTCAGTCAAGACGGAGTAGAGGAGCGGCGTTGATAGCGGCGTTCTCGCCGACGGCGCACTCCGGCGAAGCTACGACCATCATCGTGATCACCGCGACGAGCCCGCCTAGTGGTGCCAAAAATGCGACCTATCCCTAACCCTAGCTAGGCCGGTGGTGAGAGCAGTGGTCGGTGACCATGGCACAGTGACGCTCTGGCGATGTTAGAGCTCAGCGTGCTCTCTGAGGCTCATTACGAGTTTCACGCACGTGTGAGGAACACAAGAAGGCGAAGAGAAGGACGAGAGGGAGCTCCAGTGAAGCCAGCCACGACGACGGTGGTGCTCCGGCGAGCAAGGTCCAAGGCGAACGGTGGCAGAAACGGCGAATGTGCCCTCACCTTGGCTCGATTGGCTCGGCTAGAGGGTGGACAAGGTAGAGGAGGTTGCGGCAGAGCTTTGTGTTGATAGATTTGGGCAGAGGCGTGGCGGTGGTGGCACATGAGCCCGGCGAGCTCGTGGCGGAGGAAGCGGCGCTCGGTTCTCCACTTCGGAGAGAACGAGAGAGAGGCAGGGGCGAAGTGGAGGCGACGGGCGGCATCGTGGCGCTCTTGAGGCGCCCCTCGACCTAATCGGTGGACCCAACACCGGCGTATGGCTGCCATGGCGTGGCCACGTGGCGGCAACGGCCTGGGGCCGGTCGGCCACCATGGCCAGCTCTGCTCTGAATCAGAGCTGATGAAACCGACTGAACCCGCCCCCTTCTCGTTCCTGTATCTCCTAATCCAGCTCGATTTAGTCCAAACTATAATTAGCAAAGTTGTAGAGCTACATGAGATCTACAACATTGTCAATACAAGTTTGAGCTGATTTGGCTTGGTTAGGAAGTTACAGGGCTTCAAAGTAGGGCACTTGAAACTGTAAAGCAGTTTTGACTTAACCAAAATGCAAAGTGCTAAACAATATGCTATTTCTGCCTTGTGGGCCCTATTTGAGCATGTTCCAGCCATTTTCATGAGATGGTGATTAAACAACTTTTGTTCCCCAACAAAAGTACTACAACTTTGCTTAAAGGTGCACCAACATGCATAAACATCTAGCTGCACTTTTTAAGCAAGGAAGCAAAAGACGTCTCTAGGTCAAACTACCCCTTAGGGGTTAAATTAGTCAACATGGTCAACATGAACATTGCTCCATTTTACTTCCTAAATGTAGCTAGGGTGTTTTGGTGGGTCACCACATTCATTTGCATGTGATACATGTACTCTAACTCCTCAAATCAACTGAAACATACACTTGAAATATACGAAACATTCTACTGAACAGGTGAAACAATCAATTGAAACAACTGAAACAGAGACATGCAACACTTGAAATATGGTACATGGGACATGTACAACCCCTCTAGGGTGCTAGGCATAACACAAGGACATCACATATGATACACACATGCATAAGCACTAATGAAACATCATGTTGCAATATGGAAACATAGGATGATGCACATGTGATAATGAGATGAATGTGCTTATGTTATGCAATGCAAATGCACAAATGCAAGCCAAACACCTAGGCTGTTACAGCACCAATGGATGAAGACAACGGTAAAAAGGAAGTGAGGTCAAGATCGATGAACCAACAAGGTCACATGAGGATATGAAGTGGATCATATCATTTATGATATGGTTGGTGCATGTGTTGCATCAACACCGGAGGAGATGGAATGGAATGCGCAAGGCAAAGGTATATTTGTAGGGCATTTCATTTCACCGGTCATAGGTGTGTAGAGAAGTTTATGGCCGGGTTTAGGATAGATGGTCGTACTATCAAGAGGGGCAAACTTGTTTGCATATCGGTCATCTAGTGCCACTCGAGTGATCTAACTTTCCATCGTTGCTAGGATCGAGTGGCGTGGTGAATTGAGTGACTGATCCTTTAAAAAATGTTTGTAAAATGCTAACACACATTCACATGGTGGTGTTGGCACATTTGAAAAGGAGAAGATGTTGGAATTGATTTGGATCAACTTGGTGAAGGAGGCAAGAAGGTCACTGGGGTGACCGAACGCTGTCCTCGAGAGGACTAGACACGTCCGGTACTATACCCTAGGCTCGGCCTGCCTGGCCGGTTTGACCAGACACTGGCTTGGACACGACCGGACTCTGGTTGGCAGTGTTCGGTCAGGAAGCAGTAGAGGAGGCGCTAAGTCGTGAGAGATTGGACACTGGCCAGGGGGCATGATCGGACATGCCCCTACCACTGTTCATCGGCTGGCATCGCATGGCAGTGGAGAGCAAACACGATGGCGTGTCCGGTCATGTAAGACCGGACGCGTCTGATCGCGTTTTGGCGGCTCTAGGAGCTCTCTGGACATGATCGGACGAAGTGGTGTGGTGAGTTTGGTCATACGAGTGTCGAGTCCAGTCTATGCAGTAACAGCGCGCGAGCGAGTTAGCCGTTGGCAGCAACGGCTAGTGCCACGTGGTGGCATACCAGTGACCGGATGCAGGACCGAACGTGTCCGGCCATGTCTGCTGGCACGTCCGGCCAGTGCGACTATTACTAGTGAAGGGGTAATGGCTCTATTTGCTCATGGGGTTATAAATAGGAGCCTTGGCTGGCCTTGTGCTGGTTGCTGAGCACCCTTGAGCCTTGGTGGCTTATGTAGGTGTGCTTGGGAGCCCTCTATCTCACTTGTGCTTGCAAGAGTGCGAATCGATTGTGAGTGAGTGATTCTAGTGCGATTGCATTGTGAGATTGCATCGAGTGGAACTAGGTGTTCGAGTTGCAAGCCAATGGTACTTGTTACTCTTGGAGGTTGCCACCTTCTAGACGGATTGGTGGCGTGATCTCCATTGAAGCACGCAAGAAGCTTGTGCAGTGCTCCAAAAAAGATTGTGAGGGGTATTGTGCTCATCCCATGGGAACCGCGAAGAGCAACTCTAGTTGAGCGTGTCATTGAGCTACCCTCACTTTGGGTAGGTTCTTACAACGCCCTAGTAAAGGGTTTGGCGTGGTGCCAATTAGCTCATGAATCACCAAGTGTGTGGTCAACGCAACGGGGACTAGCTTAGTGGCAACCAAGTGAACCTCGGGATAAAAATCATCATGTCACCCTTGTTCTTCCCGTTGATTTACATCCCCGTTACACAAGCTTGTATTTACCTTTCATATATTGTGCTTGTGTAGTTGCTCTTGTAAGTAGTTAGATTGTGTAGCTTGCTAATTATCTTCTTGCTAGTGTAGCATAGAAGTAGCTCCCTTGCGTGACTAATTATCTTGAGTAGCCTTGTTAGTCATGACTAATTGGCTTGAGTAGCCTTGTTAGTCACTTTGCTTATAGTTTGTGTAGCTAAGTAATTTAAGCTCTCTAATTTGGCTTGTGTAGCCTTGTTATTGAGCATTGCTAGTGAGCTTAGGAGCTTTGTGCTTTTGCATAATAGCATGTGTAGGAGCTCCCCGGTTGCTTGAGTGCTAGTTGCATAGATTTGTGTGACCTTGCTTCTAGAATTATTTAGGTGAGCTCTAGCTAGCCCGACACCTTAGTTGCTTAATTAGGATCTTTTATAAGGTGCTTGAGAACTTAGATAGAGGGATGTAATCTTGGCTAGACCGTTAGTTTTAATTCTGCATTTATCTCAGTTAGCCAGTGCAGTTATTTTTTAGAAAGGACTATTCACCCCCTCTAGTCCACCATCTCGACCCTACACACGACTGTGGGGGCCATGATTTGGCCGAGGCTCCCCTAGGTTGGGAATCCCTGATGCTTTGGCTAAGTGTCTAAGCTCCCAAGCAAGAGACGCCTTGGACGAGGACTAGGCATCTAGGCCTTTCCCTTCGACCGTCGAGGCCTTCTTGGGAGATGGCCCTTGGAGGCCCATCAAGCCATCCATAGATGGCCTGGAGTGTACGCGTGAGCATACACGATGTGTGTAGCCCTCAAGCCCCGTGACTGATTTGGAGAATTAGTCGAGTGGTTAGCCAGACTATCGTGTCCTTAATCTAGGGACTTAACATACCCCTGTGTTAGACTCTGGTCAATGATGCTCACGATGTTTATAATGATCACGATGTGGCATGACCAAGTCGTGACATCTTGCATGCCTTGTCACCTTGTAAGATGAGGCATCCTAGGTCGTTTCCCCCTCCAATTGGTCAGCCTGACCCAGCCCCTGCTGGCATGTTGGCATAGGCCCTGATGAGGATAACCGAGACCTGTACAATCGACACTTGCAGTTTCATAGGTGACCAAAATAGTTGTCAGAACCTTGCCTTAGGGTGGAATGACCAAGGGACTAATCTCTTCAGAAGAGCCATCAGATTGTTGTGGTAATTCTATGGTATATAGATGGTAACCAGTCAAGCACCACTCTATTTTCCCACAAAAAATAAAACAAAGCAGTTAAAACTACTATAGTTAGTTGTAAATAAATATAGTGGAACTTTATTTTTATTTAATGATATCTATAGCTAATTGCTTCCCTAGCAACAGCAACAAAAATACTTGTTGGTGTATTTTATGCTTGGAACACCATTGTGACATTTCATCCTAGAGTATTCTAGAGTATTGTAATTTTGTATGGGGAAGTAAGTAAAGTGTTGACATTTCTTAGCATCACTCTTTACAAAGTTGACATCCCTAGCATGATGCCATAAATGTGTTATTGGTAATTATTAATGACACTTGTAAACTCAGAGAATCCGCAAGCGCATAGATAATATGCCATTGTAACATTTCACCTGGGAGTATACCAAGTATCGTTATTTATATTTAATCCACAGGGAAGAGCAATGGAGTTGAAGTTGGCATAGAGATATTGACTAATATGTATACTTATGATAAAAATCACTCTTATTCTTTAGCAGGGGTAAGTCAAGTGATAAATAAATAATAAATATAAAGTAATAATGACATTCTAGAGATAGAAATAGAGACTCATAAATGTAGTATGGCTAGGCAGGAGATTTGTTAAGACCAAAAGATTCCTAAGTCATTACATATTTAATAAGTCTTTTGTACACCCAAGTGCATACACTCTCATCAATAGTATAACTAACTTTGGATCTATGCATAAGGAACGTTACTAAGGAAGATTAAGAATAGAGCTTGTCTTCCTTCGCAACATTGTTCTACGTGCTCTACAAATGGGGAGTGGACTACAAAGGACTTAACGGGAGTGCCACATCCACGATCTACCACATGACCCAGAGTGCAGAATGCATCCGCAGGTAAACAATATCTAAGCATCATGCTTACATAATGTCGAACACTTAACTCTCTTGAGAACTGAGCTAAGCGCTTTGCGAACATATGCATATATTCATCATTAATCATAACTATATCAAGCATACAACTAGAGCAAACTAGGAACATAATAAATAGCAACATAATGTTGAAGTAGCACAAAGTCATAAATATAATAGATACAATAGCTAAACCAGTCTCCAGACGGCCGATCCGGAATCTTGAGCGATAGCCCGAACTCTACTTGAACCTTGTTAGCTAGTCTATACTAGAACCTTGAAGAATTGGAGCTCTATTCTCTTCTCTGGAAACCCTAATTTCTGGTCTACTCTTGACTTATGATAGGTCCCTCTGAAAGGGGGCAGGGGCTGGTTATATAGGGTGGAGCGTCAATCCTGAACCCTCGGATCAAACCGACTTGAAGGAACCGACATCGAAGAGGAGGCTGACAGGTGAGGCCCAGGAGTCGGCCGGCCTACAGGTGGGGCTGACCAGCCCCACATGTCATGCTCTACAGGTCATCTTGCGTGGGTTGCCCTCTGGTGTCATCTGAAACCTTCTGGAGTTGTTACCGCCGCAAATTAGCGTGATTTAATTTAACATATTGATTCTCTTGCCGGTTTTCTGGAATAACCCTGCTGAAAACACAGATTCACAAAAACTCGTGGAAATTATCAGTTTAAACTCCTAAGTTTATGTTGGTGATCCTTTTTATGCATTTACACAAGTTATGTTGACGGTTTATGATGAATGATAACTACTGTCAACATGAAGAAAATCGAGAAATGAAAGAGAATGGTATTCACTAATTTATATACCAATTGAACTATAGATAGGGGTAAGATAAACTGAGTGCATGGAACGAATGGCAGAGATCCATAAAGATACTAGAGCCATCTAACGACTTGGGAGGACAATTTGACAAAAATAAATTCCTCAACAACATTTGTATCAAGAGCTAGACAAAAGATATCAAGATCAAGATAAGATATCCTAGAAAATTTGGTCTACTAATCATGTCCACTACTCAAGATGTTGAATTTTATTATAAAAAATATGTGTGTATTTTGATAGTAAAAGTTGTGGATAATTTGGAAACATATATAAACATAATTTAGGCTATTTCCATATTTTCCATATCAGTTAATGTTGTTAATTTAGATGTAGATTTGAGAGGATATATTATTTTATGTTACATATAATGGAAGAAGCAAATTTAGATACAAATTTAAGGGGTGATTTAGATTTTTTATCACAATGATACGATGGATAGTTTATATGTAAATTTATGGGTTACTTTATATCATGTAGCATAGAGGCTAATTGGCATTTAAATGTAAATTTAGGGGTTAGTTCATGTTGTTTTTCATAATAGTATAGATGGGTAATTTTTAAAAAATAGACAGATTCAATGGCTATTATTATCAATAATGATTTTTTTTATTCTGTGAGGATATAGATTTTTCTTTTGTACTACGTCTCATGAGAATATACGTGCAACTTCCAATTAATAGTAAGTTTGTTATAATTTTTAAGATTTATTTTTTTCTAGCATGTCCGGTGCTATATTAATATGAGGCCTTGTTGTAGCCTCTAGTCTAGCGGAGATACAAGGGCCCCACTTAGTAAAGCGCTTTCCGAAGGAGATGTACAAATAGAGGGAAAACGTGATCAGGATAAACTACTCTGACCCAAATTTTACATTTTAGTACAAATGAAGGCCGTGGGAAGAAGCGTTGGCCAAAAAAATCTGCTAAGCAGTATATCATTTCTACCTTATTTTTGTCATAAACAGCCTAGTACCAAACAGGTGGTCACAGCTGCTTTTGAAGGAGGCCACCGTGAGGGCAGGGCCCGGTACTCATCACAAAACAAACGCCAACTCCAAGAAACCAACACCCAACGGCGCGTCCGCGTTGTAGGCGAGAGCTCCCACTCCACTGACCGTTGTGCGCTCGCCGTGGTCGGGGCCGGACGCTGCGCCATCCATCCATCTGACAAGAAGCCATCGACCATGGCGGAGGCGCTTGTGCTGGTCACTCTTCTAGTGCTCGCGGTGGCAGCATCGACGACGATGATGGAGGCCTCGGCGTTCACGGTGGGGTGCAACAACGGAAGCACGCCAGGTGGTGGAGGCACGGTGGTGGGGAACAAGCTGAACGTGCACCTGGTGCCGCACTCGCACGACGACGTCGGGTGGCTCAAGACCATCGACCAGTACTACGTCGGATCCAACAACTCCATCCAGGTATATTGTAACACCATGCCGCCTAGGCCTAGCCGTGCTCCTCCTTTTCCTTGCTTGTCAGTTCATTCTCACCGGGGCTAGCTCCTGGCAGGGTGCGTGTGTGATGAACACGCTCGACTCCGTGGTGGACGCGCTCGCCAAGGATCCTGCCCGCAAGTTCATCATCGTCGAGCAGGTAAGAAACACCACTTCCTGCTCGTACGTGTTCCATCATCGCCTCCCATCCTCGTCTGCTTTCAGCCCCTGGACTTTTCCTCGTCCTTGTCGTTCTTGTCTTTGTGTGCCACTTAGTCGTAAGAGCAGAGAAACAGTGTACATTATTGCACGCCAATTGGATGTCAGGATACTGACAGGTACAAAAAGACACGGATGGGGTACACCACTAACCACCCGTTGTCTCTGCTATCTGCTGACTGTACATTTGTGTTCCATTCCATGTCTCCCTCAGGTTTTCGTTTTGGCCCCAATTCAACACGTGGGCCACTTCACCCTGAAACCTGAATCCACCAAAGATTGATAGGCTCAACTGATAATTTTTACTGGCTACTACTACCTACCTCAGGTCCCAAAAAAGTTTGAAAGCTTTCAGTCTATGTTTCCAGAAATGTACGTACTAACTACATATGAGACGATATGCATTATTATTGCGCACCAATTTGATGTTACACATGTGCACCTTCATCATCTCACTCTCTAGTTTTTTTTTTGTTCGATTCGTGTAATAGAATGAGTTGATCCATGACCATATCATTCCTTACAAGCTAATAATTAGTACTAGTACGAGTAATGAGGCCATTCCACTAAATTTGAGAAATGAACTCGTGATGCGTCACTCCATCTAAGGTAAGTTGATTCCTCAAACCAAACACACAGATAATTACTCGCCCTGCAATATATATTTACCATACAATATATAGTCTCTATGGTCTGCTTAAAAATGAAATAAATTTTGACAGCGTCAGTGGGCAAATATATGAAATAATGAAAATTTAGGAGGCTTAATTTGATGAATCCTTATTTTAAAACGCACCCATATCTACCTACCTTGGTCATGGATTCCTATCATGTACAGTTCGTACTAGTTAGTGCTAAAACAAGGACACAAGTTGCAAAACCACCATGTCCTAATCACTCAAAGCTTGACACAACTGGTACAGCTTGTCTCCCAAATTGCAAGTACTGGACACAAGGATACCCCACAAGATAATCTAGATAAGCATTGGAGGATTCTGAGGATAGCAAGGACGACGACCCAGGATAAGGAGATGAGAGGAGAAGCCGGGGAAAGAAGGAAGGAGACGAGGTGGAGGAACGGCAAGACCACCGATTGTTCGTCGTGTTGTCCGTTATGCCCCTCTCCTCCTGTCCTTCTCCTCTTTATTGTACTCCCTCTGTCCCACATTGACTATCATCGGGAGTAGCATTTTAAACGTCTGGATTCATACGGTTTGACATGCATTGGACCCTCCGGTGTGTCCACATTCATGGAATGATTGATGAACCTGCTGAGAAGCTACAACGACAGACTCAAAAGGACGGAGGGAGTACAAACAAGCAGGCTTGTAGCCTAGATGCTTTGAGCTCGTTTGCTTCACTGAAAAGACATGGCTGAAAGTACTGTTTATTGATTTGTTGTGGGAGAAAAACACTATTATGCCTAAAAAGCTGAAAAGTACGGCAGGCCAATGTACCTGTCTCCACCGTACGAGCCCAAAGGCCAGCCCATACTGCCTACCCATCTCTTGGCCCAATTACTAGTAAGGACTCGTTATACATGACAATGACATAAATGGTAATAGATATTTCAGAAAAAAGAAATAGTTTCGGTCTCTGCTAACATCAATTTGAGCAAGTTTCAAAAAAAAAATCAATTTGAGCTCATGTTTGACCTCAAAATAAGAGAAAGGAGAACACTAACTAGAGAAAATAATTAATAACTAATAGCCAAACGGACTGTCTCCCCCTCATATATATAATATCCTTTCCCTACAACCTATGCTCGTAGATAACATTGCTGCAAAATTTATAGAAATGGAAACGACCTGATTAACTACCAGTAACTAACGACTATGAATATGCTCATAGATATGGATGTCCCAATATACCCGTTTCCATGTTTGTGAATTAAATGTCTATATATGAAACAAAAGAATGAAACTTTGGATTGAAAGTGACTTGTTTCCACGTTTCATTAAATTCTAAAATATGTTATTGAAAACAACTCTATGAAACTCTTCACTGATAATGATCTTATTAGGTTTAGTGTAAATTTCGTGCCCATTTAATAATGACACAATGGCAAAAATGTGTGGCATAGAAATTGTGACGAGGATATGAGCTTCATCTAGATGAAAACTAGTGCACGTCATTTCCAACGTATTGGAAACTAGGCGTGAAATTATGATAACGAGGATATGAGTTTCATCTAGATAACAATGTGTGGCATAGAAATTATGACAAAGAGGATATGAGCTTCATCTAGATGAAAACTAGTGCACGTCATTTCCAATGTATTGGAAACTAGGCGTGAAATTATGACAAAGAGGATATGAGTTTCATCTAGATGACAATGTGTGGCACAGAAATTATTACACTCTTAGAAACAGTGTAATAAAATGTAGTACTAGACTAGAAATGACCTTAGTTCATACGTGGACCATAAGTCAAATTGCATTCTAAGTTACTGATGTCTGTGACCAGCAGACAGGTGGTACCAAAAAAAGTTGAAAAGTATTCCCTCCATCTCCAAAGCGTCTCATTCCCACTTCCGAGAAGTTAAATATTTTTAACTTTAACCAAATATATATAAGAAATTTTTAATATTTGAGGTGCATAATAAGTAACATTAGGTTAATCATTCAATATATTTCTGTAACAAACTTATTTAGAGATCTTACAAGAGAAATTTTGCGATCCGTGGAAAAAATAACAACCATTCATTCAACGAGATTTAATGGTTACAAAATAAGAAGTACCTATTAAGAGGAACTTAAGTTGCCAGTCAGAACAAAAAAAAAATTAGTGTATTCCAAAAAAAAAACCAAAAATTAGTGACCAGAAACTGATAAAAAAAATCATTTTAAAGGTTACTCCGTATAATTGTACTTTGATGGCTCTGATTTGGCCCAACCCCAATGTAAATGCACAGCCATCCCGGTGAATTTGCTGGGACGATGGAATCGATGTATTCTCGGTGGCGGCGGCCGGCCGTCTGCCTCACTGCCGGTGCTCTCCCTCTCGTTTCTTCCACAGTCACGTTGATGTTGGGCAGGACACCGGCCTTCCATGGTCACACCTGCTGTCCGTGCCAGTGCTCTCCATCCATCTGAACCCCGATAGCGCGTCGGCCTCGCGGACACGGACGAACGCCCCCTGTCTCCTCCAATGTCCAATCCCAAGTTCCCAACCATCACTCCACCAGGCGTTGTTCTCTCGATTTCCCATCCGTCCTCCAATCCTGCTAGCTGCAGCAGCAGAATTGCGTCACCGCAGATGTCAAGTTTCGTTAGTTTTCCTCCCATGCTTCACCTTTTCTTTGCTGCTTGTGCTGGTGTTGGACAGAAGAGCACCTGGGCGATCATGGAGGTGCTGCTCTTGTAGCAGACAGCAGATTTGGTGTTATTGTGCAGGAGCATACTGAGGCCGTGGCTACTCTCCCGAATGGGAACAATGCAATTGGCAATGGGAAATCGCCGCTGCTGCTCCCGTTAGCGGCGAGAGCCTGCAGCAGGGCGTGCGAAATCACCTGCAAGGCTGCAAGCGGGCGGCGGCGAGTCCTGGCCCCTGGGCGGTTCCTTCCAAGTTCCAAGCATAGTAACAAATCTCTTCGTTTTACAAGTTTGATGAGCACAAAACCCTATGCGACTTTCCTTTTGGGGCGGAGGGAGTAGGAGTATATCGCCCAAAATTTTCATATGTGGAATGGAACTTTTGCTGTATCTCTTGTTTTTCAGGTAATTTACTTGTCCTTTTGCTGTCAGGCTTTCTTCCAAAGGTGGTGGGCACAGAAAAGCCTGACAATCAAGGCCATAGTCCACAAACTGGTCGATTCCGGTCAGCTAGAGTTCATGTATGGAATTTATTGGTTGTCCTTCTTCCCCTTGATCTTGGCTTCAGATTTTTTTCTCGCCTCAAATTTTTCTTATGAATATTTTGTTCAGAAATGGTGGGTGGTGTATGCATGATGAAGCTGTTGTGCATTACATTGACATGATTGATCAGACCACACTTGGTCACCGGATGATCAAGAAACAGTTCGAAAAGATCCCAAGAGCTGGCTGGCAAATTGATCCTTTTGGTCATTCTGCAGTTCAAGCTTATTTGTTTGGAGCAGAGGTACCGTAAAAATCACATTTGGGATGACGTAAAAGTTCCTATAGGAACTAAAGTAAAAAAAAAACTTAGACCAACCTAGAAGATAGAAATCTACAAAAGCATTGTGACTGCTCTTGCCTTCTTATTTAATAAAACAAAAGGTGAACCATTTTGCATTTAACAATGTTTGGTTTAATGCAATTTTAGCTTGGTTTCGACTCTGTACATTTCGCAAGAATCGATTACCAAGATAGGGCAACCCGAAAAGCAGATAAAGGCCTAGAGGTTATATGGCGCGGCTCAAGAACTTTTGGTTCATCTTCACAGGTTGTTTACCCTACATATATTTTTGTACATGCATTATCTAAAAAAACATATATTTTTGTACATCACTATATAGTATATTCATTAGCATGAGTGGCTAATTTGAATTTTATAAAAATCCATTTAACTATACAATTAAATTGCAGATCTTCACGAATGTATTTCCTGACCATTATAATGCACCAGATGGCTTCAGCTTCGAAGTTTTGGCTGAAAATGTCATACCTGTTCAGGTAAATATTTATACATAACAAGTTTCATGCTCCTGAAATTTACTGATGTTCCTTATGGAACCTTACATTTATTTCAATCAATACAACCATTTCTAGGATGACATGTCACTCTTTGACTATAATGTCCAAGAACGTGTAAATGATTTTGTTGCTACAGCCATAGCACAGGTAAACCTCCAACTTGCGATAGCTCCTGGTCAGCTAGAGCAATTTGAATTTATGTTTCCAACTAAAAACTGCAACTCTCTTATGATGAGATGTTTTGATAATCAGGCAAATGTTACACGTACAAACCACATAATGTGGACCATGGGGGATGATTTTAACTACCAGTATGCTGAATCCTGGTTTCAGAATATGGACAAACTTATTCAATATGTGAACAAGGTATTGCTAGTTTTATTCAACCATGCCAAGTTTTGATGCATAGTTTTCATGTACTAGACTCGTGTTTGTTATTTTTGCAAACTGTATTGCTAAAATGGTATATTTTAATTTCCTAAAAGATATGATTTTAATGCTGCTGATTAGAGACATGTAGACTGCATCTCATTCAACAACACACACATATACACACACTTTCAACAGCCAGCATATTGAATAGTTATTCAACATGCTAGTGGAGCGCCTCTAAGCACTGGTGAAACAACCCAAGAATCCTACACCAATAAATATTTCAAAGTGTAACCATATAATTATTCACCGTGTTTACTCTCAGCTGGGCTGAAATGAGAGTAGCATCCTCCAAAAACAAATCCATATATGTGATGAACCTTTAACATCTGCCTAAACACATCGATAAATGTGAATTTTCAACGTAGTTCCATGACATGCCTGCTATGGTAAACTATATATTATCTCAACAGCATTTGAAAGCAAGATAACAATGTCATGAATACTGCAGGATGGCCGAGTGCATGCGTTATATTCTACTCCGTCCATCTACACAGATGCTAAACATGCATCAAACGAATCTTGGCCAGTAAAATATGATGATTATTTCCCGTGAGTTCTCAAACCTAGTAGTATATCATGAAAATTCTTATGCTAAATAAAATAAACTTGATGCTATTGTTATACTGCAAATTGCAGCTACGCTGATTCAACAAATGCATACTGGACTGGGTATTTTACAAGCCGTCCAACTTTCAAGCGATACATTCGAGTGTACAGTGGATATTACCTGGTATAATGTAATATATTATTCAAAAACTACAGTACATGAATTGTGCTGCTATCTAAACGATGTATCAAGAAATTTTTAAATAGCCTTGGAAAATGGCTGACTGCAGGCTGCACGTCAAATAGAATTTTTGATGGGTAGGAGTTCCTTAGGATTGTTCACTTCCAGCTTGGAAGATGCAATGGGTATTGCCCAGCATCATGATGCAATCTCAGGTACTGCAAAACAGCACACAACTGATGACTACTCGAAACGGATTGCTATTGGAGCATCAAAGGTTCACAATTTCCCTTGCAGACACCTTTGTTAAAATTTCTTTATGTTTGTCAAAGAAATGTTGATATATTAGCTACTCTTCTCATTCAGGTCGAAAAAGGTGTAAACACTGCTCTGACTTGTCTAACCAACTCCAACAAAACATGTGTATCCTCTGTAGTAAAATTTAGTCAGGTGAGAAAATGTGTGATCTTTATTTTACAGTCCATTCTTTTAGAATTTTTAATGTTTCTTCCATATTTCCCCATGGGCAGTAAATTTTCTTATCAAAAGGACAAAATCTTATAGCCTCTTGTTACTTTAACTGTTTGGTGATATATCATACACTATTTTACACTATATTAACTCGTTATAAATTACAAGTTTTTCATGTGTAATTCTTAAAGAGCTTTACCTAATCAAGCTGTCTCCCTTGGTAATTGAACATGCAGTGTCCACTTCTCAATATAAGCTATTGCCCTTTGACTGAGGAAGCAATTTCAGCAACAAAGCATTTAGTGAGTACTACATGTTTTGTCATTTTGTATACCAATTAATATATTAGATATTTACATGGTCTGTCATTGCAGGTTGTAGTTGCTTACAATCCTCTTGGATGGGAACGTAGTGACTTCATAAGGGTTCCCGTAAGTGACTAAAAACTTTCACTCATCACTTCTTCAGGAATTTGGGACACTGACCAAAAGAACATTTGGATCAAGGATCATGGTCATTTTATAGAGGAAATATATACCCTAAATTTGTAAAAATACCAGGATAAATTTGCTGTGCGACTCCTTTTATTCCTTGCTTCTTGAGCATCTCTACTTGTATAGTTACATGTCCTTTAAACATTTTTCAGGTCAATGATGAAAACCTGGTTGTCAAAAGCTCTGATGGAAATATTGTTGTGTCACAAATAGTTGAGGTTGATAATGTGACAGGCAATTTAAGAAAGTTATATGTGAAGGCTTATCTTGGAGTCGCAACAGACAAGGCCCCTAAGTATTGGCTAACATTTCAAGCTTCTGTACCACCAATGGGATGGAATTCTTACTTCATTCTGAAATCAACTGGAGCTGGTGAATGATTTCATTTTAATATTTATTTTCGTCAAACTGCAAGTTCACATGAAAGTGAAACTACTATTGTTTTTTATGCCAGCAAATAATATCATTCTTTTTGAAGCATGAAACTGCTTTATCAATAGCAGAGTTATGATATAACAGAGTAAGGCATGGTATATCACATATTCACATGTCTCATAACTAGTTTAAGTTGTCACATCAAACTACCATAAGGGCATGCAAACTTTATTTTGGCTATTTACACCAACTTCAGCTTTAGTCACTATATAAAATTGAAAAAAAAAAATCCTTACCCAACAGGATTGGTTATAGTAATATTTGATTAAGATGATAGATTTTAAATTTCATCATTTTTTAAGTTAAGATATATAAATTTTTCCTACCACCTGTCTAGGATACAACAATACTGAGCATGTCCCCGCCATGGTTTCTCCAAGTAACAGCACAATTGAAGTTGGACCTGGGCATCTAAAGATGTCCTTTTCTTCAGCATCTGGACAACTAGAGAGGATAATCAATTCCGCCTCAGGAGTGAGTCTCAAAATAAATCTCTCATTTTAAATGAGTTGATAAAAATGCAGTAATATTTCATGTTACATATCTATCGATACAAATAAACTTTAAACTGCCATTTATCAATAGGTGTGTCTTATCTAGTTTCCCAACTTGTGAAGGCCAGCTTATAAATGATCCAATAAATTGTTATTTGCAATGGATTCGACCTTTAACTTTTTATGCATTTGTACTAGTTGGAAATTTGTCATGTTAGTTTGCTGTAAACTCTAATATAATAAAGAATAGAATAATTATTATACTACCTAGTACTTATACTCTTTCTTATGGTTTATATCTACCTATGTTATCCAAGGATGATTAACATGCATCAAAGTTCTTTTTTTCCATGATATTCATTCAGTTGCACATCGTTAGTCTTGTGCACATCGTAGGAAGTGCAGATGTTATATAATATAGTAAAACTAGATTGTTGATACCGCTATTAGATATAATCATATATAGGCACTATTTTTCTATCAAACTAGTGCAAGTATGATATGGTTCTCTTAAATATTACTCAATTTTTTGGTTTGCTATGTGTGCAGGACCATTATTTTTAAACAAAAGTAGTAGTATGGAGGCTTTTACTCACGTAAACAATGCATACCATTTGTCTATAGGAAAAATTTAATACATTTCTTCTTTGATAATTTGTTTCAGGTGGACTTACCAGTTCAACAAAGCTTCCTTTGGTATAGATCAAGTAAAGGAGATGCCTTGGACCCACAGGTTTTACTAAACATGGACTTTTCTCAGTTAAAAAAGAAATATGGACACATATTTGATAGCTCTAATGTGTATTTTATGCTAGGCATCTGGAGCTTATATATTTAGACCAGATGGTAATACACCAACTATTGTTTCATCATCGGTAAGACCTTACAGGCTACCTATGTTTCTATTTCAATTGATCTATCTATCTTCCCACTGGCATATTTTTGAATTGTGTAAGAATGAATTTCTTGTCAGTGGTGACTCAATTGGTTGGTTCTTGATGTATTTTTCCACAATAATATTGCACAAAAAAAGTGGCTTAAAAAATATCATGGACACTAGTGTTATTAACAGTACTGCAGTATATTTTTTTTGTTGCATTTTAACGCCAATGACATAAAAAGATATAGATTGGAACTAGAGTTTTTTTTTTCCACAATAGGGTACCCAATTTTCATTACTAAAGCAACGAAATTATAAAGTTCATATGTCTGCACGAAAGAACGAAACAAAGCACCAACCTACCAACCTCATCCTTGATCATAGGCTAAGGGCAACCACAAACCAACAAAGTTTCAAGAAATACTCTAGGTCTCAACCTTGACCAAAACTAGAATGCTGCCGAATCTCGTCGAGAGACACACCAAACAACAGGGGTTGGAAAAGTTAGGGTAAAAGAGATAATAGAGCAGTTTTTGATCGATTGGATGTTGGATCTCTCAATCGGTCCTGGTCCTCCGATATATATAGAGGGGGGGGGGGTCTTATCCCAGCAGGAAACATATCGAAGATGTAATTTGCAAGTTTCTCATGTCAAAATACGAGCCAGAACTGAGTTAAACTCAAACCAGACTTGAACTAACCGGCTTATCCAGATCCTGAAACCAGCTTCGTTGGGGCTGGTTAGCCTTGCCGGGCGCATTACAGAGAAACCGACCTAGCTGGTTTGGGAATGCAGCTAGGCTGGTTTTGTCAGATTAGGCCCAAAACCATCTTTTCTTCATTCGGACTCCAAACGCGATGATCTAAGTGTCTTTTTGATCGCCTTGATGCCAGAAACTTCGTGGTGGAGTCCATTGCACGTGTCAGTACATTTTTTGCTGTCAACACTTATTCTCTTGCTGTTTCTGATTAAGAGTATCTTCAGCAGACATCCGAGCATTTTTTTTCCTCAATAGCAGCTAGTGCATCAAGTTTTTTTTTTCTCGAACAACGCAGGAGGGCTGCGTGTCAGTTCATTAAGAAGAAAGAAACAGAGGGCCGGCAGTAACCGGCCCAAGTACAAAAAAGTCCACCCCACACCCCCCCCTCCAACAGGAAGCAAACTCTTACAGAAAAGATAAAAGGGGTGTTAGACTACCTATGTTTAGCATGTTAGACTACCTATGTTTAGTGTGTGAGTACCCGGTCTTAGTGTGTGAGTACCTGGTCTTGGTGCATGGGAGCCTCCCATCAGTTGTAGGCATGGTGACCAGGCACCAATGGCCAGCAGTGCCTCAGCACATCTATTTGTATCACGCACAGCATATGGAGAAGATCCAATAGAGACTCATTCACTCTCATGGTATCTCGCTTAGGTTCGGTCTTCCGCTGCCCAACCTTCCCCGCGTGCGCCGGCTCATCGCCGCGCCGCCTTCCCTTTGCGAGCGCAGGCACCTCGCCGCGCCGCCTTCCCCCGCGCGCGCAGGCCCCTCGCCTCGCCGCCCTTACCGCGCCGCGATCCTCTGCGCCGCGCACTCCTTCGACATGACGACGCCTCCATCGACTCCCAAGCGGAGCGATCACCCCGACCCCTCTGCTTCCGTCCAAGGAGGCGCCGTCGCCCAGCGCCGCGCCCAGGAGCAGGCGAACGAGGCCGCCGCCACTGCTCAGCGCCTCAAGCGCGAGCGCACGGCCGCGCGCGACGCCGCCCTGGCGCGCGCCCTCGAGGCCGAGCAGGAAGCTGCGGCTGCGGCCAAGGAGCGCGATGACGCGGCCCTGCGCGCCAGCGACGCACTCGCGCGCGCCGCCATGGAGCGGGCGGCCGCCACCGCTGCCCTCGCGCCCGAGCCGTCGGGGGCCGCACCTGGTGGCGCCTCGGCGCTGTCTGGAGGAACGCCTGTGCCGACTGACCTCCGCGCGGCAATGCTTCACCACGAAGCCGTGGCTCTACTCCAACTCCACTCTCAGGCTGTTGCCGTCAGCAACATCCGGAACCACGTCACCACCGTCCTCGATGTTGATTTCGGTAACTTCAACCGCTGGTGTGATCAGTTTCTACTCATCCTCGGCAAGTTCTCGCTACAGGGCCATGTCTGTGAGGATCCTCCAGACCCGATCTCTCCTGATTGGGCCCGGATGGACTGCGTCGTCAAGTCCTGGATCGTTGCCACGCTCACCGATGATCTTGGCGAGATCATCTCCGTCCGGGGCTCCACTGCCCGGCACGCCTGGCTCGCCGTTGAGTCGCAGTTCCTCGGCAATCGGGAGGCCCGCTCCATTCAGCTGGAGACGCGGTTTCGCAACTTCGTCCAGGGCGACCTCTTCATCACCGAGTACTGTCGCAAGCTGAAGAAGATGGCCGATGATCTCACGGCCCTCGGTGAGGTCATCACCGACCGCACCCTCGTCCTCAACGTCATCCGCGGCCTCAACGAGCGCTTCAGCAACGTCGGGGCGCTTCTCCGCCGGGCCAAACCCTTCCCCACCTTCCTAGAAGCCCGTGAGGACCTCATCCTCGAGGAACTCACCATGGAGAACCGCAAGGATGCTCCAGCCGCTGCACTCGCCGCCTCCACCACTCCCACCCCGGCCCCTGCGTCTTCTGGCACGGGCTCTGGGGGTGCTGGTGGGAGTTCCAAGGCTCCCAACCACCGTCGCAGCAAGCGCGACGGTGGCGGCAAAGGCCACGGCGGCAGCAGCTCTTCAGGACAGGGCTCCCGATCCCCTGCTAGCACGACGCAGCAGCAGCAGCCGACTGCCGGGGGGCGCCCTTGGCCCAGCTTCTACAACCCGTGGTCCGGCACCATCCAGATGTGGCCAGGGGGTCCTCGTCCACCCCTGGCGCCCATCCCGGTGCCCCCTCACCTCCAGGCGCAGCACCAGGCGCAGCACCAGGCACAGCAGCAGGCGCTTGTTGCCCACCAGCAGCCCGCTCCCCATGGTGCTGGACAGTGGGTCGCTCCGGGGCACTACAACCCCATGACCGGCCTCCCTTCCTGGGACCCAACGGACCTCGCCGCGGCGTTCAACACGACGTCGCTAACCCCTCCTTCGACCAACGAGTGGTACTTCGACTCAGGTGCTACTTCACATATGACATCTCAGTCCTCCTCACTTTCACATGCTTTATTCCCGCGGTACCCTAACCCTTCATCTATTGTTGTTGGTAATGGCTCCCTTATTCCTGTTACTGCCACTGGCTCCACAGAGTTATCACCCACTTTACGTCTTAATAATGTCCTTGTGTCGCCATAAATTATTAAGAATCTTATCTCTGTCCGCCAATTTACTATCGACAATAATTGCTCTGTTGAGTTTGACCCCGCTGGTTGCTCTGTGAAGGTTCTTCCATCTCGGAAAGAGATCGTTAGGTGTGATAGCTCCGGGCCACTATACCCACTCCGCCTTCCACCAGCACTCTCCTTTGTCGCTCAGGGCTCCTCTCCACTATGGCACCGCCGTCTTGGGCACCCCGGTCATGAGGCCTTGTCGAAGCTCGCGTCTACTGTTTCATTTCCTATTCAGGATTGTTCAGATTTATGTCATGCTTGTCAACTAGGGCGTCATGTTCGTTTGCTCTTTCATGTGTCCACCTCTCGTGCGTCTAGCAAGTTTGATCTTATTCATTGTGATTTATGGACGTCTCCAGTTGTCAGCATTTCTGGTTATAAATACTACTTGGTCATACTTGATGATTGCACTCATTTTTTGTGGACCTTTCCTTTACGACTTAAATCTGACACTTTCAGCACGCTTGCTCACTTCATCGCCCACGCCTCCACTCAATTTGGCGCCCACGTCAAAGCTGTACAGTGCGGCAACGGGAAAGAGTTTGACAACTCCAGCACCCGACACTTCTTCCTCACCCAGGGCATTCACCTTCGCATGTCCTGCCCTTACACCTCGCCTCAAAACGGTAAAGCTGAACGCATTATTCGCTCCATCAATAATGTTGTTCGCTCACTGCTCTTTCAGGCGTCTATGCCTCCCTCATACTGGGTGGAGGCCCTCTCCACGGCGACTGTTCTTCTTAACATATTGCCCACCAAGACTTCTCCACTCCTCACCTTGCCCTGTTCGGCAAACCACCCATATACAATCATCTACGAGTCTTTGGTTGCAAATGCTATCCCAATATGTCCCCCACTGCCCCTCATAAACTCGCCCCTCGGTCTGTCCAATGCATCTTCCTAGGATATTCCGCTCATCACAAAGGGTACCGTTGCCTTGACTTATCATCCAATAGAGTCATCATCTCCCGGCACGTCATCTTTGATGAAACGGCCTTCCCTTTTGCTGAACGCTATGGTCCTAGTGCTTCGGCGGACCTCGAGTTTCTTGATGATGACACTACTGATGTTGTGCCCGATCCTATTGGACCGTTGCACAAGTGTTTGCCTGCAGGAACTCCACCCAGCGCTTCCAATGCCACCAGCGCCCCTGTCGGTCCCTCTGCGGCCGTGCCTAGGGCGCCCTTGGAGCCTCCAGAGGACGCTGATGATCCTCCGATGCCCGCACTCTACGTCCCTCCTGCACTGCGGGCATCGGGGACCCCTACCGCGCCACGCGCGGCCACGGCACCAACCAGCGCGCCTAGAGGCGCGTCCCTCCCGAGCGCACTCCGCGCCGGCTCGACGTCCTCTGCACCGTCCGCGGGCTCCCCAGCGCCTCCTCCGGCGCCCCGCGGGCCTCCGCCTAGGTTTCCACCTCTTCGACCGGATCGCGACTTCACGTACTACTACTCGCGACGGCCGCGACCACCACCAGACGCTCCTGCACCGGCCGCCCCAGCTGCTCCAGCACCGGCGACTACAGCAGCCGCCCCGCTGCCCAAAGGCGCGGTTGCTGCCCCTCCGGCGATCAACCAGCACCCCATGGGCACGCGTTCGAAGAGCGGCTTTCGGATGCCCGCTGCCTACCATGCTGTGCCTCTCTCTCCGGTGCCGAAGACCTTTCGTAGCGCTCTTGCCGACCCCAATTGGCGAGTGGCTATGGAAGAAGAACACAGTGCTCTCCTGCAGAACCACACCTAGGATCTTGTGCCCTGTCCGCCCCGGGCCAATGTTGTCACTGGGAAGTGGATCTTCAAGCACAAGCTTCAGTCCGATGGCTCCCTCGAGCGGTACAAGGCACGTTGGGTTCTCCGTGGCTTTACCCAGCGACCTGGTGTGGACTTTGATGAGACCTTCAGTCCTGTGGTGAAGCCTTCTACTGTTCGCACGGTGCTCTCTCTGGCGCTCTCTCGCCGCTGGCCCATTCACCAGCTAGATGTGAAGAACGCCTTTCTTCATGGCAATCTGACTGAGACTGTATTGCCAGCAGCCGTCCGGGTTCGAAGATCCAACTCATCCGGATTTTGTCTGCCTCTTGAAGAAATCGTTATATGGCCTGAAGCAGGCTCCTCGTGCTTGGTACAGCCGGATGGCCATTTTTTTGTTGTCTATTGGGTTTGTTGAAGCCAAGTCAGACACCTCACTCTTCGTCTACCAGCGTGGATCAGACACAGCCTATTTGTTGCTATATGTTGATGACATTGTCCTCACAGCTTCTTCGCCCGATCTTCTTTGGCGGATCATCTCAGCACTTCAGCGAGAGTTCGCCATGAAAGATCTTGGTGAACTACATCACTTCCTCGGTATGCATGTTCAGCGAAGTGGTGATGGACTCCTGCTCTCACAACGACAGTACATGCTGGACATCTTAGATCGCGCCGGGATGACTGAGTGCAAGCCATGCTCTACTCCAGTTGACACCAATCCTAAGGTTGCTGCAGCTGAGGGGGCCCCTGTGTCTGATGCTACAGACTTTCGCAGTCTTGCTAGAGCTCTTCAGTACTTGACCTTCACTCGCCCAGACATTGCATATGCTGTTCAGCAGGTTTGCCTTCACATGCACGACCCTCGAGAGCCTCACCTTGCTGCTCTGAAGCGGATTCTTCGCTATGTTCGGGGCACACTCCACCTCGGTCTCCTGCTGCGACCATCTACTCCAACTGATCTTGTCGTCTACACTGATGCTGACTGGGCTGGTTGTCCGGACACTCGCAGGTCCACCTCGGGCTATGCAGTGTTCCTCGGTGACAATCTTGTTTCCTGGTCCTCCAAGCGCCAGAACATGGTGTCAAGATCAAGTGCTGAAGCCGAGTATCGCGCGGTGGCCAACGGAGTTGCAGAGGCGACCTGGCTGCGTCAGCTTCTCTTGGAGTTGCATGCCCCTCTTCAGCGCGCCACACTGGTCTACTGCGACAACATCAGTGCCGTCTACATGACCTCCAACCCGGTGCAACATCAGCGCACCAAGCACATTGAGATCGACACTTCGTCCGGGAGCGAGTCGCCATTGGTGATCTTCGTGTTCTGCATGTTCCTACCTCCTCGCAATATGCAGACATCTTCACCAAGGGACTGCCTACCTCAGTGTTCACGGAGTTTAGGTCCAGTCTAAACGTGCAGAGTAGCTGACGATTCGACTGTGGGGGTGTGTTAGACTACCCATGTTTAGCATGTTAGACTACCTATGTTTAGTGTGTGAGTACCCGGTCTTAGTGTGTGAGTACCTGGTCTTGGTGCATGGGAGCCTCCCATCAGTTGTAGGCATGGTGACCAGGCACCAATGGCCAGCAGTGCCTCAGCACATCTATTTGTATCACGCACAGCATATGGAGAAGATCAATAGAGACTCATTCACTCTCAAGGGGCAACAACTAAAACCTTGACCAACCTAGACACAATCTAAGCAGCCAAGGACAGCGACCGGGCAAGGAGCTCTTGGAGTTTAGAAGCTCCAGCCAACCCCCAAAAACTGCATTCATCAGCTATCACTCGGAGCAGATCTGGAATGCTAGGCCTAGCGTGCTCGAAGACACAAGAGTTCCTGTGTTTCTAGGTTTCCCAAGCTACCAGAATAACTAAAGAGTTGAACCCCTTTTGCAAATCTTTTGGAATAAGCCGAAGACCTTTCCTCCACCAGCTAGAGAATTTGGTGTCTGACGTTGAGGGCACTAGAGTATGTAGATGCAGGGCTTGGAAAACTGAAAACCAAATCTGCCTGGTGAAGACACAGCCCACAAGGATGTGCTGTATGGTTTCTTCCTCCTGATCATAGAAAGGACAAGCCTCCGAGTGGGGCAAGCCTCTTTTAGCAAGTCGGTCTGCCTTCCAACATCGATTGCTGATAGCCAATCAAATGAAGAACTTGCACCGGAGTGGAGCCCAACTCTTCCAAATCTTTTTCCATGGTGCAAATTTGATGGTCCCAACAAAGAAAGCAGCATACGCTGATTTGCTGGTGTATGTACCTGACTGAGTTAATTTCCATCTAAACTGATCAGGGTACATCCTGCTGCAAGGTCAAGCCCTCCACTAAATCCCAAATGTAGAAATAATCTTCCAAGACTTGGACAGTACGCGCCCCTTTGATATCTGCCACCCATCTCCGATTATTTAGAGCCTCAGCTACTGTCCTTCTATTGAGCGACCTTTTGGGAATAGCTTTGATCAAATTTGGGCCTAGTTCATTAATGGTTCTTCCATTCAGCCACCTGTCCTTCCAGAATAAAATCGATTCCCCATTACCAACAATACTGTTAGGGATTGAGATTCTATTGATTGGGCTAACCCTAGAAGGGTAGCTATATAGGTAATCATACATGGGCCATATGGGCCTTAGCCTCATGGGCCTAATACACACACATTCCAACACCCTCCCGCAGTCTGAACTACCGGCGCAGCGGAGTTCTAGGCTGAACAAGAAAGAACACACAGCCCCCCCACAGACGCAACTAGCCACCGGTGATGTTGAGGCTGGAGCGAAACTCGGTGAAGGTCGAGGATGGTAGGCCTTTGGTGAAGATGTCCGCGAACTGGGAGGTAGTCAGAACATGAAGGACCCGCACCTCGCCCATGGCCACCCGATCACGGACAAAGTGTAGGTCGATCTCCACATGCTTCGTCCGCTGGTGCTGGATGGGGTTGGTGGAGAGGTAGACCGCACTGACATTGTCGCAGTAGATCAGTGTGCTCCGGGAGGGCGGAGTGTGCAGCTCAGCAAGAAGCTGCTGGAGCCAGGAGGCCTCAGCAACGCCATTAGCAACAGCGCGGTACTCCGCCTCGGCACTGGACCGGGAGACCACAGGCTGGCGCTTAGACGACCAGGACACCAGGTTGCCGCCCAAGAAGACAGCGTAGCTGGAGGTGGAGCGCCGAGTGTCCGGACACCCTGCCCAGTCAGCGTCAGTGTAGACGACAAGGTCGGCGGAGGAGGACCGGTGGAGTAGGAGGCCGTAGTCGAGTGTGCCCCGGAGGTAGCGGAGGAGGCGCTTGAGAGCCGTGAGGTGAGGCTCCTGGGGATCGTGCATGTGAAGACAGACCTGCTGAACTGCATAGGTGATGTCCGGCCGGGTGAAGGTGAGGTACTGAAGGGCCCCAGCGAGACTCCTGTAAGCAGTGGGATCAGACACGGGGGCCCTCAGCCTCGGACAGCTTGCCCTGAGTATCAACAGGAGTGGAGCAGGGGTTGCAGTCAGTCATCCCAGCCCGCTCCAGGATATCCCGAGTATACTGCCGCTGGTGAAGAAGTAACCCGTCAGGACGAGGCTCAACAGTGACCCCGAGGAAGTGGTGGAGCACGCCCTGATCCTTCATAGCAAACTCTTGCTGAAGAGCGGCAATGATCCAGCGTAGAAGGGGCTCACTGGAGGCTGTGAGGACAATGTCATCAACATAGAGCAGCAAGTACGCAGTGTCAGCTCCACGGTGGTAGATGAACAGTGATGTATCAAACTTGGCCTACACGAACCCCAGTGTCAGCAAGAAAGCAGCAAACCGATGGTTCTATGCCCGGGGTGCCTGCTTGAGGCCGTAGAGAGACCTGTTGAGCCGGCAGACCATGTCAGGACGGGAGGAATCAACGAACCCCGCCGGCTGATTGCAGTACACTGTCTCGGAGAGAAGGCCGTGCAGAAAGGCATTCTTGACGTCTAGCTGATGGACGGGCCAGGACCCAGCAAGTGCCAAGGAGAGCACGGTGCGGACGGTGGCCGGCTTGACCATCGGGCTAAAGGTCTCATCGTAGTCGACTCCAGGGCGCTGAGTGAAACCCCGGAGAACTCATCGAGCCTTGTAGCGCTCGAGAGTGCCATCAGCCCGACGCTTGTGGGTCCAGATCCACTTGCCGGTGACGACGTTGGAGCCCGGTGGCCGAGGCACCAACTCCCACGTCTGGTTGGCGAGAAGCGCGGCGTACTCCTCTTCCATCGTGCGGCGCCAGTGAGGATCCAGCAAGGCGTCGCGAACGGAAGAAGGTACCGGGGAGACCCGCGCGTCGCCGGTCGATGCCTCAAGGGCTCGGGGTGGCAGTGTGCCAGCCGCGTGCCGTGTCACCATCGGGTGAACATGCCGCGGGTGTCGGTGAAGAAGCGGCGGGTGGTAGACCGGCGGTGCGCCACGGGCCAGCGGGGACTGCGACGGAGGTGTCGGTGTCCCCGGCGGAGAAGGGACCGCGAGTGGCGGCGGTTGCGGCCTGCGCTGGTACACCCGTACCGGCGCAGCGAACCGCGACGGAGGTGCCGGGGCAGGACCAGGCGACGGCGACCGGCACAGCCCCCCCGGGGAAGTCTCGTGGAACGAGGTCCCTGGGTCTACGCCAATCGGAGAGGTCGGGGCCGCGCCAGAGGACGACGGGCCCGGACCCACCGGGGAACCGGGACAGGTGGTCGGCAAGGAGCGCGGCGAAGCGGTACCTGCAGGAGACCACGGAAAAGGTGACTGGACCACCGTGTCAGCGGGAAAGAGGGAGGGGGATCAGGGACAGGAGTGGTGGTGGTGCTGGAGAAGGGAAAGACAGACTCATCGAACACCACATGGCGAGAGATGAGGACCCGTCGGGAGGTAAGATCAAAGCACCGGTACCCCTTGTGATCCGGGGAGTACCCGAGGAAGACACAAAGCGTGGAGCGGGGGTCCAGCTTGTGGAAAGAAGTGGCAGCGGTGTTGGGATAACACGCACACCCAAACACGCGGAGGTGATCATACCGAGGAGGGGTACCAAAGAGGGCATGGTGTGGCGTGGGAGCGGGACAGGCAGCGGAAGGAAGACGGTTGAGGAGGTAGGTGGAGGTGTGCAAGCCCTCAGCCCAGAAACGAACAGGAAGAGAGGCCTGAAATAGAAGGGTGCGCACGGTGTCGTTGGTGGTGCGAATCATCCGCTCAGCCTTGCCATTCTGCGAAGAGGTATATGGGCAAGACATGCGCAACTGAACACCGTGAGAGAGAAAGAAGGCTCGGGAGGTGGAGTTATCAAACTCCCGACCATTGTCACACTGGACGGCCTTGATGGTGAGGCCGAACTGTGTGGACACCCAAGTGAAGAAGTGAAGGAGCGTGGAAAACGTATCAGACTTCGCACGGAGGGGAAAAGTCCACGAATAATGCGAAAAATCATCAACCACCACAAGATAGTACTTATAACTAGAAAGACTGATAACAGGAGATGTCCATAGGTCGTAATGTACAAGATCAAAAATACGGGCCGCATGGGAAGTAGAACTATGAAAAGGAAGACGAACATGTCGGCCCAATTGGCACGCATGACACAGTTGCTCATCAGGAGCCCGAGTACATGGAAGACCGGAACTACGACTGAGCTGCATCAGGGCATCACGTCCACGATGGCCGAGGCGCCGGTGCCAAGTAGTAGAGGAAGTAGAAGCGGCGAAGGCAGCTGACAAAACGGACGGCGAAGAAGATGAAGAAGCCACCGGGAAGCGAAGGGTGTAAAGGGGCCCGGAGCTGTCACATCGGAGCAGAGGACGCCGGGAAGCCAAATCCTTTACAGTAAGACCAGAAGAGTCAAATTTCACAAAACAAGAATTGTCAGCTGTAAAATGACGAATAGAAAGAAGGTTGTGAACCATAGAAGGAGCAACAAGAACATCAGAAAGACAGAAGGAGCCATGAGTACCGGCGGTACCCACAGACGTGACGGGAAGACACGAACCATTTGCGACCATAATGGACGAAGGAAGAGAAGAGGGAGAGTGGAGAGACGAAAGTATACCGGGGTCAGGGGTGATGTGGTAGGTGGCTCCCGAATCAACGATCCACTCAGGTTCGACCGGAGGCGTCAGACCCATAGTGCTGAACGAGCGAGCCAAGGCCGCCTGGTCCTAGCCGGCGACCCCAGGTAGGGTGCCGGAGGGTGGAGCCCACGGCGTAGCGACGGGAGGTGGAGCACCGGTAAGCATGGCCGCGGGTGGACGATGGTCGCCCCCCGGAGCGTGGAAGGGCCACATGGAGATGCGCCCAGACCACGGGTTCTGGAAGGAAGGCCATGGTGCCCCCCCTGCGGCCCACCCGGTGCCGGAGCCTGGGCGAGGCCACCCCGGCCGCCCCCGCGACCCCCACCCCGGCGACGACGACCGCCACGACCCCCCCACCCCCGCTTGGCCTGGAGGGAGGAGGACCCAGGAGAGATGGTGGCGGTGGAGCGGACGACCGGGGTGGAGCAGACGGACGCGGCGGAGTAGCAGCCAGAGCCGTCGAGGAAGACGAGGACCCCGGCTGGATGCCCTGAGTGAGCTCCTCCATGACAAGGTCGTCACGAACCTCCAGGAAGGTGGGGAAGGGCCGTTGACGAGTGATCCACGTCCTGAGGTGGGCGTAGCGGTCACTGAGCCCACGGAGGACGTTGAGGACCAAGATGCGATCCTCCACGGGCCACCCGAGGTCGCCAAGGGAGTCGGCCATGCCCTTCATCCGACGGCAGAACTCGCCAACGGAGAGGTCACCCTGGACGAAGGTGCGGAAGCTCGCGTCGAGGCGCAGAGCCCGGGCCTCGGCGTTGCCCAGGAACTGTCCCTCAAGGGCAAGCCACGCCCGGCGCGCGTCAGGAGAGGTGCGGACGAGGTCGTGGAGATCCAGGGAGATCGTCCCCAGGATCCAGGAGAGGACGATGCTGTCAAGATGGAGCCACGACGGGGTCTGGACGGCGACCGAGGCGTCAACGAGGACGTGGTCGTCGAGGGCGTAGCGGCGGAGAGTAAGAAGCACCAGGTCCCGCCAGCGGGCGTAGGAGGGCGACTCAGGCTCGAGGACGACCGGGACGAGGAGGCGAATGTTCTGGACCTCCCGGCCTGGTAGTGAAGCTGAGCCACGAGCGGGTCGGCCGGGTCGTGCCAGAGGACGGCGGTGTGAGACACACGGCGACCCGGCGAAGCGGAGGAGGTGGCCCTAGCAACCGGAGAGGCGGGAGAGGAGCCGCTCCGCCTCGGCGATCTGGCGAGCCAGGGCATCGGCCGCGTCGCGCTCACGCTCCCACACGAGGGCGGCCGCGCGTACCCGGGCCTGCCCCTCCGCGGCGGCAGCCCGGGCAGCGACGAGAGCGGCGGCGAGGGCGGAGTCGGGGCGCGTGCCGGGAAGAGGCAGCGGCGGCGGGGCGGGGAAGGCAGCGACATCGGGGCGGTCCATCACCACCGGTGTCAGATCGGGAGTCCCGGAGGTGGGAGCAGGAAGTCCCCCGATAACCTCCCCGGCGTCCAGCGGCACAGGAGCAGTGGCACCACTGGCAGCAGCGCCACCGACTGCTGTCAGGGCAGCGGCTTGCCAGGTGGTAGGGGCGGCAGCGCCACCGGCAGCAGCCCCCCCCCCCCCCCCCCCCCCCCCCCCCCCCCGCGGCCAAGGCAGCCAGGGCAGTGAGTGCCGCGTCAGGGACTGGAGCTGGAGGTCCTCCCGCCGGCAGGGCAGCAGCATGGGCGAGATCCGCCCATGGGACGCCGGGACCTGCACGCGGTGGAGCAAGAGGGCCAGCCGCAGGAGGTGCGCCGCCGGTAGTGGAGCCGCCAGGAGCGCCGGCGGCCACACCAGGCAGATGAACGGCGGCGCCCGCGCCTGGGACAGGGGCGGCGGCTGCTGGGGGCTGGGAGGAGGGAGGAGCTGCGATTTGCGCCCAGGAGGTAGATGGGAGAGGGGAAGACATGGAAGTAGGAAGGTGGGGGAGGAGGGGGTGGCCGGCCGGCCATGGGGTGGCGGCGGCGCCTGCCTGGTGGCCGGCGGCTGGGAGGGAGGGAGGAAGAGGGTTAGGCTGCTGATACCATGTTAGGGATTGAGATTCTATTGATTGGGCTAACCCTAGAAGGGTAGCTATATAGGTAACCATACATGGACCATATGGGCCTTAGCCTCATGGGCCTAATACACACACATTCCAACAAATACAGTGAACCGCCAAGCGAAAGATTGCTTCTGCGCGCTGAGGAATTTGAACCTGAAAACCAGCCAGGTCTTGAGGGATCTGTTTTTTGGGCCCAAAGCCAACGGATCCTTAGAGCCCAGCCAAGTTTTTCAAGATTATGGATCCCCAAGCCACCATACTCAAGGGCACTGTACCCTTTCCCATGAAACTAAACAATTGCCTCCATTTGCCTGTTCCTGCCCTTTCCATAAAAAACCTCTCCTCCTTTTATCCACTGCCTTGATTACCCATTTAGGGAGATCAAAGGCAATCATTAAATAAATGGGGGTGGCTGTCATGACCACCCGCACTATGATCAAGCGACCAGCCCTATTCATTAGTTGTGCCTTCCACCCTGGGAGAAGATCAGCCACTTTATCAACTAGAGGTAGCAGCACCTCTTTGGTGGGTTTGTGAATAGAAAGGGGTAGCCCAAGATATGTGCAAGGGAATTCCTTGACTGGACAATTCAGAATTTCTGTTGTAAGCTGCAGGTCCTCTGTAGAGCAGTGCATGGGGGAGATTGAGCTCTTGGTTAGATTAGTACGCAGACCCAAGGCATGGCCAAATAGATCCAGGATTGTCTTGATGACTTGTAGGTCCATCCTATATGGCCACAAGAAAACCACAGCATCATCCGCATAGAAGGAGATTCGATGTCTAGCATGTTGCACAGCAAGTGACTGGAGCATTTGCTTTCTAGTTGCATATTCCACCAAAGAGTTCAGAACATCCATGACGAGTATAAAAAGCATGGGGGAGAGGGGGTCACACTGACGGAGGCCACGCCGATGATGTATGGACGCACCCGGCTCTCCATTAACCAAGACTTGAGTAGAGGAGGTGGATAAAATCAGACAAGGAAGGTCACACCACCGCTGTCCAAAACCCACATGTTGCAAAATTTCAAGAAGAAAAGACCATGAGACCGAGTCAAAGGCTTTGGAAATGTCCAACTTGAGCAAGATATGAGCCTCCTTTTTTCTATGTAAAGTTTTCACCATTTGTTGGACAAAAAGGAAATTGTCTTGGATGTTCCTTCCTTTGACAAATGGGCTCTGATTTGTGGCGACCAAGGAAGGTAGAAGAGGGGCTAGCCGATTGGCTAGCACCTTGGTTACCAATTTAGCCGCACTATGAATCAAACTTATAGGCCGAAAATCCTTAACTTGAGTGGCCTCCAATTTCTTGGGGAGCAGGGAAATGAAGGTGGTGTTCAGTAATCTAAATTTGAGCACGTGTCCCCAATGAATAGCTGATAAAGCCAACATGAGATCCCCTTTTATGATGCTCCAGCATGACTTATAAACACGGCCAGTAAAACCATCCGGCCCAGGGGCTTTGTCCAAGGGCATATCCTTGATTGTTATCCAAACTTCTTCTGAAAATGGAGCATCCAAGATGGAAAGATCATGCTGCTGTACCCAATCTCTGAAAGATCAATAGTGTAATCTCGACCTTCGGCCATTCCCAATACATTCTCGAAGAAATTGAGAACTGCATCATGTTTAGCTTCCTGTGTGACAGCCAGCTGATCTCCCACTTCTAGTTTGGCGATGAAATTCTTCTTCCTCCTGTATCTGGCCTGTTGGTGGAAAAAAGCCGTATTCGCGTCACCTTCACGCAGATATAGCATTCTTGACTATAGCCTAGCAATGGTTCGCTCCAGAGAAGCCAATCCCAGACAATGAAGCTTAAGTTTCTTCCTCAACCATTCTTCACTGTCAGAAAGTTCCCGAGAATCCCTTGCAATTTCCAACTGATGCAAGATTTCTTTGGCCATCTACAATTGTAGCTTAATATTTCCAACCTTTCTCTAGGCCCATTTCTGTAGGTCCCTACTGAGGCGCTGCAATTTCAGGAACAGGCGCTCAACTGCATAGTTGGACTGTATGGGAGTATCCCAGTTCAATTGGACAGCCTCAATGAAACCAGGCACCTTTGTCCAAAAACTCTCAAAATGGAAACGTCTCTTACTACTTGTTTGAGCTTTCAGCTCCAGGATGAGAGGGCAATGGTCAGAGACTGTTGACGCTGCACTTTGTAACACTGAGTCGGGAAAGATATTTTCCCAACCAATACAACAGAAAGCCCTATCCAATCTGACAAGGGTGGGAGATCTTCTCTCATTCGACCAAGTGTATTTGCGACCCAAAAGAGGAATTTCCTTAACCTCAGCATCATCCAAAAAAACGCCGAAATCGACCCATCATTGCTCTGTCAAGATTGGCATTATTCTTATTGGCTGCCTGATAAATCAGATTGAAATCGCCTGCTACCAGCCATGGTCCATTGCACAGGCTATGGATGTTCCGAAGCTCCTGCAGGAACATCATTTTCTCTTCATCTTCCTGTGGCCCATAAACACCAGTGAACCACCAATTTCGGCCTTCCTGTTCTGAGAAAAAAACTGAAATCAAGTATGTGTCGACTCGGGAGGCAATTGCTTGACAAATGCTGCTCTTCCAAGCAATCAAAACACCACCCTGAGTTCCTTGAGCCGGTAAAGCAACAAACTTATCATAAGCAGACGCAAACACTGACCGAAATAACCGCTGGTTCATCCGCCACTTTCGTTTTTTGGAGACAAACAATCTCCACATTGCAAGATTGAATAACATCACGGACTGAATTGCGCCTATCCTTTTTATTAAGACCACGCGCATTCCAAATAAGGATTGATGAAGGATTCATTGGTAAACAAAGGAGTGAGAGACCCGACAAACCCGAAACTAGAAACCGGCGATCAGGTCAGTCAATCGCACCTGCTCGTCTTCTCCAACTGTCCAGCCAAAAATGGCCGCCAAAGCAGAGACATTAGATTTGGAAAGCATCCTGCCAAAGAGTTTACTGTACTTGTCTTGGTCAGCAGGATCAATTTTCTGTTGGGTCCCAAAGCCCAGACTCTTCATAATCCTCTTTTGCGCCACATTGATAACTGGCCCAGGAGAGCAAGGCGAGGCGCCAGCAACTCTCCTGCTGCGGCGAGGTAAGGAACCTGGCGGTGGTCCCTTGGCCCTTCTCTTGTGAATCACTGGCTGAGGAAGTAGAGCATCAATGTGTCTGCTAATCTTGTTGACCTTGTGCAGCGGGGAAGCCAAAGGAGACGCAGCGGGAGTGCTGGCATCTGGTTCTGGCCACACGGGAGCGGAAACGCTTGCGGGAGTACACCTGGGGGAAGCCGGTGACCAACCCAAAAGGCAGCAGAACACACCCTGGATTCTCCTCTGGCCCCCGACGAGGACCAGGAGCAGGAGTACGCGGAATGCCCAGGGCGGGGACGCAGTCAGCCTGATCAGGGGCGGCGCCGTCTTCAGAAGCAGGGATGGTGGTGGGAGAGGAGAGCCCAACCACCCCCACAGGGCCATTCGCAGGCTAGCCCTCAAGGCCGGCGAGTTGAGCTCTGGGGTGACAGGCGCAGGGGAGCGTTGAGGCGAGTGCAGCCACCTCACGGCGGCTTCCGAGACGGTTGCAATTACTGCAGCCACCTCATCGATTACTGCCGCCCCCTCATCGGGCACTGGGACATCCTCGGGACCGCGCGCCGCCGCAATGAGCGTTGGGCGACTGTCACCTGGAGAGACGCGCTCCTGGGCAGCCTCCTTGGAACCCGCCGCCAATAGCTGAGAACAAGACCAGCACACGTGAGACATCCCCTGGACAGCCTCCAGCCGTGAACCGCCATGACTGGAAGCAGCGCCCCCGTTGGACCTGAACCAGGCGGTGGCCAGGGAAAACGAACACGCCGGCGGCGCCTTGCAAAGTCATCTTCATCGTCATCCCCTCCATCAGAGGGAGGAGGGCTCAGGTCCAAACCCCCGGGGCGGAGAGCATCAGAGTACTGGAACTTGATAGGGTACGCCAAAACTCTCTTAACCGGAGGATCCTCAATGACGGCCGTTGGTGGCTCAACCACCCAGAGCTCCTTCATAGATGGGAGCGCTGACGGGTCTGAAGTCTGAACACCAAGCCAAGCACCAGAAGCAAGACAAGTCCACAAGTCCAAGGGTATCAGGATGAACCTGCTGAACCCAAGCATGAGGACTCAAGAAACGATCCACTGTAGAGGTTTCCCAGACATGGACAGGTATGCCGTGAAGCTCGATATCAATCAAGAACGGCAGAATGCAACCACGGGCACCAGACAGACGACTCCATCGCTTGCATAGGAGACTGAAGTTGAACGTAGACAAACTTACCTGGCTGCTGCAGCCCAACCAGACGATCAACCAAGACCAACGAAGCACTAGAGAGCTGGCAACCACATCAATTCTGGCCCAAGCACCGCTGCCACCTCCTCCACTGTGGCCAGCGGTTCGTCGCCGATTACAGTCACCATTACTGCCCTTGCAAGATCCTCTTCAGTCCTGGCCACCTCGCTCCAATCAATGAAGCATGTGGGAGGCTTCACAGCTTCACAAGACGTCTCCGACGAGGCAGTGCCCGCTAGGGGACTAGCAACCAGAGCGGAGTTGGGCTGCTCCTGCACAGGACGCTGCCGGACACGCGAACGTCGATGACGACGCAGCTGTCCCGCCTGCGCCCCTTGATCCTGGGCTTGCCTCTCCAAAGTTCCCCGTGTCACACCAGCGCCACCAGCTACTCCCGCCGGAGAAGACCGTTCCGGGGGAGCAGCACTGGCAGCTCCATGGGCCGGAGAAATCCGTCGCCACACAGAGACGCGGGCCGGAACAGGTCGAGGATAAGCATTCCGCGTCACACCAGCGCCACAAACCATACCTGCTGGAGACAACCGTTGCGGGGGGCAGCACTGGTATCATCATGGGGCAGAGAAATCCGTCGCCACACGGAGACGCGGCTAGGAGCAGGTCGAGGATGAGCATTCCCGCCTCCGATCACCCCAGGGCACACGTAGGAGCGGTGACCCAAGGACCGGCAGCGAAAACAGCGAGTCTTCAGGCGACATTGGGCTGCTGTGTGCGTTGGCGAGAAGCAGTTGAAACACTTGCCGATGAGGTCCGCCGGGGTTGGATGGCGTGGAGGCCGGGTCGCACGCAAATGCCGACGCAGTGCGCCGCGAGACTCAGCCCTCTGCCACCCAACCGGAACGGGATGCACAGCGCCAGACGAGGAAACTGCCCGCCCAGGGAGGTCCCGATGGAGGAGAGTGATCCTAGGCGCCCACCTGGAGGACGTCGGCGGAGGGTCGGCGGCCACCACAGGAGCCACAGAGGAAGAAGCCATGCCCGGAGGGTCGGTGGCCACCGCAGGAGCCGCAGAGGAGGAACCCTTGCCCGCAACCACTTGTCCGCCTCCACCTGCCACCGAAGACCCCGCACAGGACGCGCCCGAGGAAGAGAGCACCACGTCACGGTCGGAGGGCGGGGAGCCTCCCGAGCAGGATGAACTCGGGCTCCCATTGAGCGCCCACGCGAGACGAACGGCGCCGCCAGGGAAGAAACAGAGTAGGAAACCAACGTGTGGGAGGGAGGCGCGAACGCCGATGGGGTGGTCGCCGGGTTCGGAGTAAACACCGGCGGGGGGCTGGTGGAGGGAGGTGAGACATTGGGGGAGGGATGGGAGGGAGGCGAGACGTCGGGAGCCATCTCGTGCGTCAAAGCCATACTCATTTATAGTGGCACCATCTTTTGAGAACTGCCTACAACTAAGCCTTTTGATCTCATCCCTCTTAAATTTCCAAAGATAGGTTTTCCCTTTCAGGTTTAATTAGGTCCTCAATGGGCAACACTTCGTCCTCATTGTCTTCATCCATATTCCCAACAATTTCAGTAGCTTGAACTCCAGTTTTACTTCCAGCCACTTGTTTCCTTTCCCTGGATCATTCCTTTGCTTGTGCCAGCCACATTATCATTTTTTCCTTGACTGTTGCTGCTGAGCTTCAACTTTTTTGGTTAAGGATTATCCTCTATTATTGATTTATCCACTTCCACCCTAATCCATTTGTTACCAGCTAGGTTGGTATACCCGTCTTGGGCCACCTCCATCTAGAAATGATAATCATAAAAGTGAAAGTTCCAGCAATCCATCCACCACAGCAAGAACTTTTGTAACATCCCTGCAACAAATCTTAACTTTGACAAAATCATCCTTGGTTATGTTTTCTTTGTTCACTTCCAAAGGAAGCCCAACCTTAGAAGCTACAAAGGAAGACATTAGGATGGGATCTATTCTCATAAGGTATCCCTTTTATCCTAATCAATGCCACATCTAGGGCACAAAAGTTAAAGATCTCTTTCTCATTTGTGTGAAGCTATGGTTTTTGCATTGGGGAACCTCATTTGAAACATGTTATCACTTATCCTTTTGGTAAACCACATCCAGGGTTGAGGTTGGTCTAGCTTTCACTTTGAATTCATTTTCCAACTGTCTAGCAGAAACCTCTTCGGAAGTAATAGTAATCAGAGTTGTATTGGTCATATACTTAATTCATTGGTCTGCTACAATACTCTGAATGACATGAAATCCTTGGCCATAATTAGACAAGCCACAAAAAGGGGAGAAACTCCTAGGGCATTTTTTTCAAAGCATGTTCTAAGGTTTAAAATGAATTAGTTATGAACTTTTAAAGATTTAACCATATTATTTTTAGGAAATTTATTATTTTGCAATGTTGTTTGATTTTAATAGTTTGATGGCCTAAAGATCCAGGTTTAGAGTTTTATGGCCAAAATCAGACACGGTTAATAGTTTGGTGGCCAAAAATAGACTTCTTTATTTTACAAATATCATTACACAATAACAGAGGGCATAACTAAACTAAGCAAAACTTTAAAAGTCGTGTTTCAATGTCAATGAACTGATTCAATTTTATTCCTTTTAGGTGACTCTCAAAATTATCCGTGGACCTCTCTTTGATGAAGTGCATCAACAATTCAGCTCGTGGATTTATCAGGTCAGATCCAAAATTTACTCCAGTTCAGAACCAAATCATAGTTAAATGTAATATATCTTACATAATTCATGGAGCATAACGTAATTAAGAACATTTTGTTGATATTCTAACATACATAAAAGGGGGGTCATTAAAAGTTATTTATTTATAGTAGTACAGACATCTCTTTTATAAGAATCAGAGGAGGAAATCATGGGATTCTTGAATTTTATTTAAAGCATTAAATTGTACTACCCTGTTGCGAGACTTGTAAATCCTACAATTTCAATAACACTTCATTATTATATGTTTAGTTACCAACCACCCTCATGATTTGGTTCTGTCTTCTGTACCTGAGTACTAGAATATGTTGTATTTTCTATCATCCAGACTTTCAACTAAGTTATAGATTTGGAGTATGTATGGTCTCATGATATCATTTCTTGGCAAGTGGTTGTCAATGCATCATTTGAATATACTCGCTCCATGAATATACCCACTCCATCCCAAAGTAAATAATTTTCTGGAAACATTTAGACAGATTTTAAGGACACTAGTAAAAAACGTATGTACCCTCATCTCCTTTCCTTTCTCGGAGAATATCTCCTAGATTTGGCAGTTATCATTTGCATGCACCTTGTAGAATGTTATTTTGTTTGGGACAGATTTTAAACCTTAGAAAGCTATTTATTTTGGGACGGAGAGAGTAGTTTTCATAGGTCCAATTATACTACACTCAGCACTAAAAAAGTTACAGGAAGACTTATATCAGCAGTGAACTTGTGATTAACATTTCTCTATATAGATTACACGACTCTACAAGAACAAGGAGCATGCTGAAGTTGAATACACGGTTAGTAATTACATTCGGCTTTGGATAATATAATAATACAGTGATGTAGCATATTTTGGGACATCTATTATTCAAAATCAAACTTACTATTTTATTGCTCTGGTTTGTTACAAAGATTGGGCCAATCCCTGTTGATGATGATGTAGGAAAGGAGGTTATCACACAATTGACTGCAAATATGAGTACAAACAGTACATTTTATACAGATTCCAATGGAAGGGATTTCCTCAAAAGGGTAATGATATATAATATATACTTTAGATATTTGCTATTATTACTTGTTTAAAAATAACACCATTGGTATACTATTGATTAGATCATTCCCAGCTTTTAGGCAAATGTGGGAGCCCATCTGAAATATTTGTTTAGTTTCCTTTTACCTGCAGAACTCCACCTATGTTGGTTGGAAGACTTTCTTAAGTCGTCTCAACATAGTCGGTCCCAAGCCCGGGTAAAGGAGGAGGATGTGTTAAGGTCTGGCGAACCAACAGTAAAAAAAACAGCCACTCTTATAGATTTAAATCCCACAAGAGATTCGTTGAGGCGTAACCCTCTTAGCGACGCGCTACATTGGAACCCGGGTGTGGTGTTAAATGGGCAAGGGCCGGGTCGTCATCCCCTGACGTGTCGTATCGTGACCCGGGTACGATGAAAAATGAGCAAGGGTCGGGCTGTCGTAACCTTAGTGGCGCGCTACATCTATGTCCGGGTGTAGTGAAAAATGAGCAAGGGTCTTCGCACTACCCTCGACGGGTGCGAAGGGTAAGGAAGCTAGCCTAGCCAACTAGGATTCGTCTAGGTAGCTGGAACGTAGGGTCCCTAACGGGTAAGCTAAGAGAGCTAGTCGATGCAGCAATTAGAAGGCGTGTAAATATTCTATGCGTTCAGGAGACTAAATGGAAGGGCCAGAAGACGAAGGAGGTGGAGGATGCTGGCTTCAAACTTTGGTACACGGGGACAACATCGGGTAGGAATGGTGTAGGCATCTTGATCGATAGGAGCCTTAAGGATGGAGTCGTTGATGTTAGGAGGCAAGGCGACCAGATTATCTTGGTCAAGCTGGTAGTTGGAGATTCGGCTCTGAATGTGATCAGTGCCTATGCCCCTCAGGTAGGTCTTAGCGATGGCACCAAGAGGCAGTTTTAGAAAGATCTTGATAGCATGATTAGTACCGTGCCTATCAGCGAGAAACTCTTTATAGGAGGAGACCTCAATGGCCATGTTGGTGCGACTAATGTACATTTCGAACGGGTGCACGGGGGTACGGGTATGGTAGTATGGTATGGCGCTTAGCCTTGCTACGTAGGGCGTATGGAGAGTGGTGGAGATTGATCTGGCGTTGACGACGGCGGGTGCCGTGGCGGCGCTAGGGCAAGGAGACAGGAGCGAGGAAGAATTAGGGCACCAGGCGCCCAAGGGTGTCTAGATGACACAATCCCAGGCTGTCTCATTAACTTTCAAAGTCTGACTCTTATACACCTGGACTCAACCTCCTGAAGCTATAATTAAGGAAACTCTAATTAAGGAAACTCTAAAACGAGACAAATCTAATCCAAATGACTTAACCCCAAAACCAGGCCCATGGCCGGTGGTACTGCCGCACCCAACATGGGCCGGTCAGCCACGTTGCTCCTTGGTCCGGCGCTTATACATCTTGCCGACCATAACATCTCTCCCCCCCTCGGGAAACAGCTCGTCCTCGAGCTGGAAGGAGGGATGGGCTTCGCGAAAAGTCGGAACCGGCTCCCAAGTAGCTTCGGACACTGGCATTCCCGCCCACTCGACGAGACATGCCACACGCCGCGGTGAAGTTCGGAACGGAGGATGCGCACCGGATGCTGCAGTGGCCGACCATGACGTAGAGGAGGCAGGTCCGGCACACTGGACGGAGGTGTACCCCGAAACGGCTTGAGGACGCCGACATGGAAAACGTCGTGGATGCGCGCACCATCGGGAAGCTGCAGACGATAGGCCACCTCACCGATGCGGCCGAGCACCTGGAAAGGTCCCGCATACTTGGGCGCTAGATGCGAAGGAGGACCCCAATCGCCAACGGCGAACTCGAGGTCGCGGTGGTTGGCGTCGTAGAACCGGCGCGCGTGCTCTTGAGCCTGGAGAAGACGAGCACGCACCTCCGCAAGGAACTCATCCCTGGAGCCGAGCAGAGCGTCCACCACCTCTGTACGTGCATGCCCCTGAGCATAGGGCAGCAAATCAGGAGGCGGGCGACCGTAGACCACCTGGAACGGGGAGGTCTGGAGCGCCGTGTGATAGGCTGAGTTGTAGCAAAACTCAGCCCAAGGAAGCCAATCCAGCCAATCACGCGGACGGTCACCTGTCAAACACCGAAGATACATAGTAATAGTCTTATTGACAGCTTCAGACTGTCCATCGGTCTGCGGGTGGAAAGCAGAACTCATTCGAAGCTTGACGCCGGCATGACGAAAGAGGTCGCGCCACACATGACCGTGAACACTGGATCACGGTCGCTGACGATGGATTCCGGGAAACCGTGTAAGCGAACGATCTCCTGGAAGAATGCACGGGCCACCGACGAAGCTGTATAAGGATGGCCGAGCGGAATAAAATGAGCGTACTTCGAAAACCTGTCCACCACCGTGAGCAGGACGCTCTTGCCATGGACCTTCGGCAGGGCCTCGATGAAGTCGAGGAGATGTCTGCCACACACGCGACGGCACCGGCAGGGTTGTAACAACCCGGCCGGATGGAGCGTCTCCGTCTTGTTCCGCTGGCACACCGCACAGGACCGCACGAAGTCACCAACGATGCGGCGGTCGTGCTCAACGAAAAACTCCGTGCGGAGGCGAAGCAGTGTCTTCTGGATGCCCTCGTGGCCCTCAGTGTGGGCGAGCTGGAGAATTAGTCGAGGATAGGAGAGGAGCCGGGCACAAACACACGGCCCTTGTGCAGCAGCAGCCCCTCGCGGACGCACCAAGAGTCACCGTGATCGCCGGTGGCCACGACGTCACGACGAGCACGTAAGGTGGAATCGGCTTCCACCTCCCGGCGCAAGTCGTCGAAGAGCCGGAAGGTAGGCACCGAGACGGTCGAGAAACAGGCTGCGGATGCTCCAGACACGGCGGACAGCAAGGGTTTCCTCGCTGTCCCGCCTGGAGAGAGCGTCAGCGACGACGTTGGAGCGCCCGGGGACGAAACTCCACCCTGAAATCATAGCAAACAATTGCTAATCCAGTGATGTTGCGGTATTGTAGAGAGGCGCTGGTCCAGCATGAACTTGAGGGCGTAGTGGTCGGTCCGCACGACGAAAGCCCTGCCCAACAGATAGGGCCGCCAATGGCGCACGGCCTGAACAAGACCGATCAATTCGCGCTCATAGGCCGCCACTTTGAGGTGGCGTGCGGCGAACGGCCGGCTGAAGAAAGCTATGGGCGCGCCATCTTGATGCAACACAGCCCCAAAACCGGATCCGGAGGCGTCACAGTCCACAACGAATGTAGCGGCGAAGTCCGGAAGGTGCAGGACTGGGGCGGCGGTGAGAGCAGCCTTGAGGTTGGCGAAGGCAGTCTCAGCAGCCTCCGTCCACTGTAACGCGTCCTTGCGAAGCAGCTGCGTCAAGTGGCGCAGCGATGATCCCGTAGTCCTTGATAAACCGCCGGTAATACCCGGCCAGCCCAAGGAAGCCGCGTAGGCCGCGCGCGGCCCGTGGTTGCGGCCAGGACTGCACGGCTGCCACCTTGGCCGTGTCCATGGCCACCCCTTCTCCAGTAACAACATGGCCGAGGGTAGTGGACAGCCGAGGGTAGCGAAGGCGCACTTCGACCGCTTGAGATGAGGCGGTGCGCGCGGAGGACGTCGAAAACCGCACGCAGGTGTCGGAGATGCTCCGTCCAGGAAGAGCTGTAGATCAAGATGTCGTCGAGAAGACGAGAACGCAGCGGCGGAGAAACGGCTGAGGACATAATTCATCAAGGCCTGGAACGTCGATGGCGCGTTGGACAAGCCGAAAGGCATGACCAGGAACTCAAAGTGTCCGTGATGAGTCCGGAACGCCGTCTTGTGGACATCTGCAGCATACAACACGCACCTGATGATACCCCGAGCGCAAATCAAGCTTAGTAAAGAACTTCGCGCCATGCAACTCATCGAGTAACTCCTCGACGACCGGGATGGGAAACTTGTCCTTCACCGTAACGGCATTGAGGGCCCGGTAATCGACACAGAAACGCCACGAGCCGTCTGTTTCTTCACCAGCAGCACGGGCGCGGAGAAGGGTGAAGTACTAGCCGAATAATCCCTTGTTGGAGCATCGCCTCACATTGCAGCTCCAGCTCATCCTTTTGAAGTTGTGGGTAGCGGTACGGGCGGACCGCCACAGGCTCGGTGTTGGGCTTCAGATGAATATGGTGGTCGCCACGACCGAGCCGGTGGAAGCCCCGCAGGTGCTTCGAAAACGTCGTTGTAGGCGTCAGCCGGTGGAAGCCCCGCAGGTGCTTCGAAAACGTCGTTGTAGGCGTCCAACAGCAGGTCCAGAAGGACACGCTCGGCGCCCTTGTCGCTGCCGAGAGTCGTGGTGAACAGAGCTGTCGAAGAAGCCTCAGCTGGCGCGCCCACCCCTGTCCACACCACCCGACGCCCATGGAGGAACAACGTCATGCGCAGGGAGGTGAAATCCCAGAGAATGGGCCCCAACGACCGCAACCACGTGAGGCCGAGGACCATGTCGTACGGCGCCAAAGGGATGGAGAAGCAATCCACCGTGAAGCGCTCGGTGCCGATACGCAGCTGAACGGCACGCGCGAGGCCCTGGCAGTCGACGCGGTCACCATTAGCGACGATGACGTGGGCACCCGCGCTGTCAGAGAGAGAACTGAAGGCCGGCACGACTTGCTGCAGCAGAGTTGATGAAATTGTGGGTCGACCCCGAATCCAAAAGCGCCATGAACTCGTGGGCCCCAATCCGAACGCGCAGCTGCATGGTGTCGCGCGCCCGAATGCCCGTTGCCGCGGACAGGGAGATCATCGGCTTGTCTGGATCGAACGAGGCCTCCTCAGCCTGAGGCGGCGCGTCATCGGGCTCCTCCGGCTCTTCGACAATATAATCGGGAACCTCCAAATAGAACAGACGGGCACATTTGTGCCCGCGAACGAACGGCTCGTCACAATTGTAGCAGAGGCCGAGCTTGCGGCGTTCGGCCATCTCGTCAGGCGTGAGCCGCTTGAACGCCTTGGAGGAATCGGGCGTGGAAGCTGGTACAGCCGGCGGAGCGCCCCCCAGGCGTCGGGTGGCCCGCTGGGGGGCTGGGAGCGCCAAACGCTGCGGCGCGTTGCGACGTTCGAAAGCCTGAGCCAAATACATGGCATGCTGAAGATTCTGGGGCTAGTGCATCTCGACGTCCACCCTGATGTAGTCGGGGAGGCCACCAGTAAAGAGCTTGGCGCGCTGCAGCGTGGTGAGGTCCCCTGCATGTGCCGCCCGAGCCTGGAACGCCTCCATGTAGGCGGCCACGTTGTCGCCAAATGGTAGCCGGGCGAGATCAGCGAGGTGATTAGTGTTGAGGGCGGGGCCGAAGCGCTCCTGGCAATAGCGACGAAAATCCGGCCATGATGGCCGGCCGATGTCGGTCTCCAGCACCAAGTACCACTGCTGGGCGACTCCCTTCAGGTGATAGGAGGCCATCCACACCTTGTCGACCTCCCGAGTGAGCTGGCCGCGAAAGAACTGCTCGCATTTGTTGAGCCACCCCAGTGGATCCTCGCGGCCATCGTACGTCTCGAAGGTAATCTTGTGGTACTTCGGCACAGCGGCGGACTCCCAGTCGGACGACGACTGGGGGTATGTTAGGGACGGGGCCATGTGAGCAGAGGCCGGGAGCGGCATAGGAGCGACGGCCCCGAACCCTGGAATCGGCGACGGGGAGCGCGGGAAGACGATCTGAGTGATCGGCAAACCCCCGGGTGGTGGCGTGGGCCCCTGCGGTGCCGCGGCCAGTTGCTGCGGCGGCGTCGGCGCTGGAAGGGACAGCGGCTGGGTTGGGACCCCGAGGCCGAGGCGGAGGAGTCCGCAGTGGCGGCTGTGACCTCGGTGATTGTTGGTGGGCGAGGGATGCCCCCGAACCCTGGCAACCCGAACTGCAGGAACGCCGGCCTGCCGTCTAGGGCCGAAAGACGTGCGCCCTGGTCCGCTAGATAGGTATTCATGGCGGACATCTGAAGCTGCATGCTGGCCAACATCTCAGCAATCGAGGCTAGGGTGGGCGGCTGCGCAGGCTGTGTCGTGGTTAGGGGTAGCGACACGCCCGACATTGGAGTGGTGGTGGTGGTGGAGGCGGGTGGGAGCGACGGCGCAGAAGCATTGGTGGAAGCGGTGGGATCCATGGGCAGCGAGGCAGCTGATACCAGGTTGGTATGGCGCTTAGCCTTGCTACGTAGGGCGTATGGAGGAGAGTGGTGGAGATTGATCTGGCGTTGACGACGGCGGGGTGCCGTGGCGGCGCTAGGGCAAGGAGACAGGAGCGAGGAAGAATTAGGGCACCAGGTGCCCAAGGGTGTCTAGATGACACAATCCCAGGCTGTCTCATTAACTTTCAAAGTCTGACTCTTATACACCTGGACTCAACCTCCTGAAGCTATAATTAAGGAAACTCTAATTAAGGAAACTCTAAAACGAGACAAATCTAATCCAATTGACTTAACCCCAAAACCAGGCCCATGGCCGGTGGTACTGCCGCACCCAACATGGGCCGGTCAGCCACGTTGCTCCTTGGTCCGGCGCTTATACATCTTGCCGACCATAACATAGTAGGAATCAAGAGGGGGAGGATGTTTTGAACTTCGCGCTGGCCCATGACTTGTTGATAGCGAACACCCTCTTTAGGAAGAGGGAATCTCATCTAGTAACCTTTCGTAGTGGACAACACTCGAGCTAGATCGACTTTATCCTTACAAGGAGGGAGGATATACGTGCTTGCTTTGATTGTAAGGTGTTACCTAGGGAGTGTGTTGTCCCTCAACATAAGCTTGTGGTGGCGGACTTTCACTTTCGGGTACGTGTCCACCGGGACAAACGGGCCAAGATTGCGAGAACGAAGTGGTGAAAGCTTAGAGGGGAAGCAGCACAAACGTTTAAGGAGAGGATGTTAGACGAGGGACCTTGGGAAGAAGGAGAAGATGCCGATGACATGTGGCTAAAGATGGCAACATGTGTCCGGAAGGTGGCTTCGCAAGTGTTTGGCGTGAGTAGTGGAGGCAAACAGGAAGCGAAAGACACATGGTGGTGGAATGACGAGGTGCAAAGGGCTATTAGGGAGAAGGAGTGTTTTAAGCGTCTCCACCATGACAAGAGTGCAGCCAACATCGAGGGCTATAAAATAGCGAAGAGGGTTGCAAAGCGAGCTGTGAGTGTAGCAAAAAGTCGGACGTATGATGGCCTTTATCAGCGGCTAGGCACGAAGGAAGGGGAGAAGGACATTTATAGGATGGCTAGAATCCGCGAGAGGAAGACAAGGGACATCAACCAAATAAAATGCATCAAGGATGGGACAGATCGATTTCTGGTGAAGGATGAGATCAAGGACAGATGGAGAGAGTACTTCGACAAGTTGTTTAATGGGGAGAATAAGGGTCCTACCCTTGAGTTGGACGACTCATTTGACGATACCAACAGACGCTTTGTGAGGAGAATTCAGGAGGCAGAGATCGGAGAGGCTTTGAAGAGGATGAAGGGAGGTAAAGCGATGGGCCCTGATGGTATCCTCATTGAGGTGTGGAGATAACTAGGCGCCAGAGCGATAGTATGGTTAACTAAGCTTTTTAACCTTATTTTTTGGTCTAACAAGATGCCTGAAGAATGGAGAAGTATATTAGTATCTATCTTTAAGAACAAGGGAGATGTTCAAAATTGTACTAACTACCATGAGATTAAGTTGATGAGCCATACGATGAAGCTCTGGGAGAGGGTTATCGAGCATCGCCTAAGGAGTGTGACACATGTGACCCAAAATCAGTTTGGGTTCATGTCTGGTAGGTCGACCATGGAGGCGATTTTCTTATTACGACAATTGATGGAGAGATATAGGGAGCAAAAGAAGGACTTGCACATGGTCTTTATTGACCTCGAGAAGGCATATGACAAAGTACCGAGAAATGTCATGTGGTGGGCCTTGGAAAAGCACAAAGTCCCAACTAAGTACGTTACCCTCATCAAGGATATGTACAGGGATGTGGTGACGTTTGCCCGAACATGTGATGGCGACACCAGTGACTTTCCAATTAAAATAGGACTGCATCAGGGGTCAGCTTTGAGCCCTTATTTATTTGCTTTGGTGATGGATGAGGTCACAAGGGACATACAAGGTGATATCCCTTGGTGTATGCTCTTTGCTGATGATGTGGTGCTAGTTGACGACAGTAGGGCAGGGGTTAATAGGGAGTTAGAACTATGGAGGCACACGTTAGAGTTGAAAGGGTTCAGACTTAGTAGGACTAAGACTGAGTACATGAGGTGTGATTTCAGCGCGACTAGGCATGAGGAGGGAGACGTTAGCCTCGATGGGCAAGTGGTGGCCAAGAAGGATACTTTTCGGTATTTAGGGTCGATGCTACAAAAGGATGGAGACATTGATGAAGATGTTAGGCATAGAATTTCAGCCGGCTGGTTGAAATGGCGTCAAGCTTCTGGCGTCCTCTGTGACAAAAGGGTGCCTCAGAAGCTGAAAGGTAAGTTCTATAGGACGGCGGCGACATGTCCAGCAATTGAGTGTAGCAGAGATGCGTATGTTGTGTTGGTGTTGTGGGCACACAAAGAGGGATAGAGTCCGGAACGACGATATTCGGGATAGGGTTGGGGTAGCACCAATTGAGGAGAAATTGATTCAACATCGGTTGAGATGGTTTGGACATGTCCAACGGAGGCCTCCTGAGGTGCCGGTGCGTAGTGGAGTTCTAAAGCGGGCCGATAATGTAAAGAGCGGTAGAGGTCGACCTAAACTAACTTGGGACGAGTCCGTTAAGAGAGATCTTAAGGAGTGGATTATCTCCAAGGATTTAGCTATGGACAGGAGCGTTTGGAGATTGGCAATCAACGTGCCTGAACCGTGATCTCTTTCTGTCTTGTCCCCTTTATGTCCCTTTATGTGTCTCCCTATTTCTCGTCTCTTTTGGGTTTCATCTCTAGCCTACCCCAACTTGCTTGGGACAAAAGGCTATGTTGTTGTTGTTGTTGTTGCCTTTTACCTGTAGATTCACTGAGATTTTCATTTGCAGGTGAGAAACTACCGGGAGGATTGGAATCTTCAAGTGACTCAACCAGTTGCAGGAAATTACTACCCGGTAAGCGAAAGTTCACATAAACAGACTAACAGAGTGACGTCATTTGCAGATTGCCAGTAACATCACAGCAACTTGTTGTCCTTGTTAAATATTTTTACAATGGGCAGAATTGTTGGCGAATAACACAGTGTTCATGTGTATCTGGCAGTGTTGGTTTTAGCGATGGCTATCTGGTACTGTAGCTGAAAATAACTGAACCAATTATAGCATTTCCGTTGCTTTTCGTGGAAGCCGAGCCTTGTTTGGGCAGTGCTAGGCCAGGCTGAATGAAAGGCTGATTAGTTTTGGGTCATGCTTGGGCTGTTGATTTAATTTAATGTTTCAGCATCAGGGCAATTTTTGTGGGCTTGCTTATCTCTCATTAATCATTATGCATGTATAAAAAGTTTTGTGGGCCTACTTTTTTGGGCTTTTTTTTAGCAGGTTTCCATCTTTTAGGCCAATTAATTCCGTCCCTTTGTATAATGAAACACAATTAGTTCCTATACATCATCATGACTCTAACTTTTAGATTATAATATGCAATCTTATAGCCTGGCAGATTTCTGACATGTTGACTCTCCAGGTCAATCTTGGAGTGTATATAGCAGATGAGAAATATGAACTATCTGTACTTGTGGACCGTGCTGTCGGAGCATCAAGCATTCAGGATGGTCAGCTAGAGATTATGTTACACAGGTATTAGCTAAAGTGGCCTGTGCTCATTCCAAGACCATGGTTCTCTTAACAAAAAGCTACATTCCCACACTGCCACACGCTATGGTAGTTCTAGTTTGTTTTCTGTATCTAAATCTGATAAGGGAGGCTCATTTACTCAGTGATTGAAACTGTGCTTGTCAGATTCCAATCTAGAAGAGCAATATTGTGTAACTGTGGCTCCCATTAGCGGCTAGCCACGCATACTATTAAAATCAGTGATTTATCAGATTCTTTCAGACTTTCCAAGCATTTCCAGTTTAATTTGTAGCCTCTTTTTCTTTTTGAGAACGTTAATTTTCAGCAACCCTCTTGATGTTCACCACAAATATGCATATCACGTTTTATGAATTCCTTGCACACTGAAACTCTCTCTAACCACAAATGTTATCAATTTCAGGCGTTTACTTAAAGATGATGGTAGAGGTGTTGCTGAGCCACTTGATGAAGTGGTTTGCGTGGATCAAGATTGCGAAGGGCTTACGGTACACATTGAGTTACAATATTTAAGCCGCCTCTATATTCTCCAGTATTATCCTGCTATCCAGTTACTAATAGCTACTGTAATTCTTCCTAAAAAAAATCACAGGCCAGGGGCACTTACTATATCAACGTCGAAAAGCTAGGGCATGGAGCTCACTGGCGTCGTACATATGGCCAGCAAGTCTATTCTCCCTTTCTCCTTGCTTTTACTCATGAGGTACATTTGCTTACCCTCTGAACCTTTCTGTTGTGTGTTTTCGTGCTGCCAAAGTTAACAATTATTCTTGTTAAAGGACGTGACCAGCTCGAAATCCTACAATGTGGCCATAGCTAGTATGATGGATGCGAATTACAGTCTTCCTGATAATGTTGCAATTGTCACTTTACAGGTGTCACTGTATTCCCCACTCCACCTATTACCCATGCATCAGATTATCTATATATTTTCCGTAATGGAGCATGTCTTAACATTTCAGAATCTTGATGATGGTACCACACTACTCCGCTTGGCCCATCTTTTTCAAGTATGTTTGTAGTTTATTTAAAATTTCTCCTTGATAATTAACCATTGACTAGGTCATGGCCTGTTGTGAAAGGCGGGTTTGTTTCCGGTACGAATTTGTAAGAGAGTGTGTTTGTGTGAGTGTGAGTGAGTTGTAATTATTTTGTTTGGTTTATCCTTCTTAATGCAATGATACGCAGCTCTCCTCATATTCTACAAAAAAAAATCATTGATACTGATCAATATTTGCGAATGTGCAGGCTGGTGAGGACCCGAAATATTCAGAGGTAGCAAAGGTTGATCTTAAAAAGGTCTTTGGAAAGAGAACTGTAAGTAGAAAATTTGCTGCAGTTCAGGGCTCAGGCTCAGGTCTTCTAACATTTTTTTATCAGAACTTAGACGTCCCAATTCCATTAAATGTTAATGCTGTTCCAATGTACGTGCAGATTAAGGAATTGACCGAGACTAACCTTTCCGCAAATCAAAAGAAGTCAGAGATGAAGAAGCTCGATTGGAGGGTTATTGGGGACACTGAAAGTGGTCCTGCCCCAGTAAAAGGTGGCCCGGTTGATTGTCGAGCTCTAGTCGTTGCGCTGGGACCCATGGAGATACGCACCTTCTTGCTGAAATTTTAATTGCATTTACTGTGTTTGTAAAGAAAAACAATAATAAATGGAGAACTTGGTACCAATATTTACATATGTAAAAGAAGAAGATAAAGTAGCCAAATCTGATTTCAAATAGTTGTTAAATTTGCTTGATGGAGGTACACACCCATGCACACCATACTTCATGTAGTTTTTGTTTGGTTGTTCACATTAGATTGCATCAATGCTTACGAAATGCAGGATACTGCAAGCTATGTTGGATGCCATGCAATTTTGCACAGTCCTCAAAGGTCAAAGCACACACTTGGCTGCATTGAACAATACTGATAGCTACTGCAAGCTTGGCTTGTGCAGTAGTTGGAATCCCCTCACCTCCACAACACCTCCACGACAATGACACCACCTCCACCGTACCATCTATGCTTTGTGGTTGTCAGCCAGCATCGTCGCGACGGCCTCACCGCCTCCCGTGGCAAGAGCCTCCTAAAATCCCGCAGCATCATTCATCCTTGTGAGCCCCAACAATGTCGTTTGCCTATAGCACCTGTTGTCGCTGGTGAAATGTGCACCTCTGGGCAGACAAGCTTTAGCCCGAGCTCACACTGAATACAATTGAAACAACCTGTTGCATCTTTGCTGCCATGAGAAAGAGGAAGAAAGGATATGGTATTAGAGAGAAAGTTGTTGTACATGACTTGATTTGTATAATTCACTTGTACACCGAGCCATGTCTAGCTATATATATAAAAAAGGTCATGTAACTGTAACACCCAAATTTTGAGATAACAAAATTGGAATAAGTTAGATGATAAATAAATACAAAACTAAAATAATAATAAAATATATTTGGTGTTGCATTCATGCTGCTGCATACATTTTCTATTGTGTAGAAGATTTAGTTTTATTTTGATTTTGGTTTGGAAAATTTTATTTGGAATAATTTGTAAACAAGTAAAAAAAAAAAAAAAAGAAAAAGAAAGTTACCTGGGCTGCTGGCGGCCAGAGGCCTGCTCGGTCGGCCTGCTTCGCCTGAATTCCGCGATGCTGGGCCGAATGGCCGAAGCCCGTTTGCTTTCTTCTCGGCGTCGCGTCGGGCCGGCCCAGAACCGAAGCTGCACGCCTCATCTTTACTTCAGCCGCTGACGGGTGGGACCCAGGTGGCAGCCGCGTCTTCTACCTTCGGTCGTAACCGAGTAGAACTCGAACCGTAGAACACCGTCGCAATCCTCCGTGATATCCGGGATTTGGTAATCGTTTTCGGTCGCTTGAGGCTATAAATAGGAAGAGGGGATCCTCTAGTTTCCGTTTTTCACTTAAAAAGTTAGGGTTGCCACGGGAGAATCGAGTTTTAGGGCTAGGGTTGTTGGAGACCGGCGGTGCCTTGCGGGTGGAGCTTTTGGGAGGCGTCGAGGTCGATTTCTCTACGTGGGTGAGCTTATTTTCTTCTCCTCTTGCTTTCTACACTTTCAATCGGTGTTTTAGTGTGATGAATCGAGGTTTTGGAGGTCGCCGACGAGTCGGCAATAGAGCCGCCGTTCCCTTGCTGCCGCGGGTAGTGTGCGGTGACCGTAGGTGGATTGTTTTTGGGTAGATGAGTTCGCGTGAAGCTTCTCGTTCGGTTGGTGTTGGTTGCGGAGAGAAAGGTGGTCGGGAACGGGAAAACCGATAACTCCGGCGAGGTGTGATGCGCCGGCTATGGTGGGCACGGTGGCCGGCGTTGAGGAAGAGGATAGGATCTTGCACTGTGCACTCGCGGGTGAACCTGAGCCGTCCATCTTCAGATCAACGATCAGGATTAGAAGATACCTCTTCGCGGTGAATTTTGTTAAAGAGACCCTTAGTTTCCAGTGAATCAACCCGCGGTCCTTGGCGCATTCCGTGAAAATCCGTTTTCGCGTTTTGAAGGCGTATTTTCTTCCGAGGTTATTCAAAAATACGTTTTTGCGTTTTGAAAGCGTAATCTTTACCGGTTAATTCAAAAATACGTTTTCAGTGATTTACAGTTTTGCCACTAGCACTGTTTTAGCCATAAAAACTTCGTTTTAACTCCGATTTGATCCATTCAAATTGCGTTAGGTTCGTAATTGCGAACTCTACATGTTAGTATAATTTTACAGTTAGTTTTGATAATTTATTTTTCGAGTTTATAATTAAGTATTTATTGATCTATAGGAAATCTTAGAAAATTCATAACTTCTACGTTTTAAATCCGATTTTGGTGATCTTTACGTCTGTGTGATCGTAGAAACGTGTAGAAGAGTTTTATAAACTTTTATTACTGTTTTGTTACTGTTGGTGTACTGTTCTAATTATATCTATTTGTTTGCTTCGTGTATGTTTGATTGGATGCATGTATGTTGTTGATTGATGATCGAGAATAGAAGGTGAGCAGTTTTTGGACGATTCGGAGTATTACTTTGAGCCAAGTCAGCAGTACTATTTGGAGAGCTTTGACCAAGGCAAGTATAACACAGGACTGTCCTTGTTACCTATTCATCAAAATTATCATACATATGCATATGCTTACCTTGACAACCCTAGAGATTATAACTTAGTGTTTGATGTCTTGATTCCTTGTCAACCTTGGGTATGCATATGGGTAGCTGTGGCTAGTGCTTATACAAAGAACAATGATCTTGCGATATGATTAATGGATCAAGCAACCAAATATTAAGATGATTTAATTTTTGTTAAAAGGGGGCTAGAGCATGTGTATTATTTTTGATGCTCTAGTTACTCTCCGTAAGGACTTATCTGTACGTGATCATCCGGGATATACAGTACAGCTGTGAGGGCTATATGGCTCTGGCTTTAGTTGTTCAAGAGACCTTTTCTAGCTTGTTAGAGGTTACCTTAAATGGCGTAAGAATGGCTTGCCACGTTGGGTGTAGTGCGAGCCCCTGGCCTAGTGTGTATAGGCTGCGGTTGTTGTGCCACAGGGAAGGGGGGTTCTACATCTGCCTGCCGAGTGAATCTAATGGCCCTAACTTGTTAGACGAACTCTTGAGTGGCTTTATATGGTTTTTGGGTGTTTGGGCTTGATCTCCCCATTCATTTGGAAATCATGACTTACAGTGAAAGTGTACACCTCTGCGCAGAGTTAAAAACTGGTATACTAGCCGTGCTCACGGATACGAGCGGCCTTGGAACATCTACAGATAGATGATCACCATTGTTATATTATGTTTAATTATTGTTGATTTATATTATGCTCTTGTTAATGTTATTCGTTGTCATTATTGCAATTGATCATTGGTTCTTTAATGGGAAGTGGTCTATCTTGATGCTACTCAATTGAAAGTTATAATATTTAAAAGCTAACCGCAGTTAAACAGTGTCTAGCCATTTGAGCCTCATGAACCCTGTGTTATATTTGTTGAGTTCGACATGGACTCACTCTTGCTATTTCCACCATAACAGATGAAGATTGTGATGAGGATTACCGTAATGAGTACTAGTCTTGGTGTCAACCAGTCAACCGTGCCCCTGTGTGGAGTTTCCGCTGGAGATTATCATTAGATATTATTATTTATTGTTCAAGACTATGTTTTAAACATATATTCGTTATGTAATAAGCACTGTGATGATACTATGTAATTTGTCTGCTTATGTGTGCGATCATGACCTGGGGCGCACATGAGTACTTTATGCATCCTATTTTTGTCCTTAAAAATGGGTGTGACAGATTGGTATCAGAGCCGTGTTGACTGTAGGACGCAAGCCTAGTTAGAATGGTCGTTGATAGCATCCATACTTCACTTAATTCATGCTCCCTCTTTTTACCTTGTTAATTACTAAAGTTTTATGCTTCCTCTACTTTATTCTATTGCGAAAATACATTGATTCTATCTAATCTATGTCTAAATCTTGTAGATGCCTCCTCATCCTCGTCTGTCAGCTGCACAATATGTTGCTCGATTCAAACCCCAGGAGCCAAAGGAAGATGGTGATCAAGAGCTATCTGATGCTGAATCAAGAGTTGGAGATACACCTATGGAGGATGTAGTTATGGGGTGGACTACGAAGTTACATATCATGGTTCCTAAGGCTGATGCTTTCTTCCATGATATGTTGACAAGAACCTTGGACAACTACTATTACGACTGGGAGGCTACTTTAGAGTATCGCAGTGCGGAGTATAGTCATCCATGGATGGATTCTTATTGGAAGACGGAGTTATGGGTCAAGAAAAGGGATCCTACCACTAAGGAGCCTAAGGTGGAGTCAAAGTTTATTACCCGAGTGAGCCGGGCAACCGTGGAGACAAGTATGGAGGATGTCGCTTTCAATGCATTTGTTTACTACCATGGTCTACGCTCGGACAAGACGCTGAAGGGTGCACTTCGGCATTTTCCTTGTTTCTTGCATGACAAGGGAATTTGGACCGTGCCACTTGCGGATGATTCCTCCTTGACTTTGCAAGCAACGGTGGCATTAGCTCGCGAATTGGCTCTTCATGAGGCGGACTTGAAGGATGAGTTGCTGAAGGAAAAGGAACTTAAGGAGCAAGCTTATAAGGAGATTGACCAATTGAGGGCGGAGTTAGGTCGTCCTAAGATTTATGAGAAGCTTAATTAGGAAATAGGAAAATCCCTATGTAATAAGAACGATAGTAGTTGCGAGTTAATTTCTAGTTTGGATTGTTTTAAGAGTCAGTTTGTGGTGTGAACAATTGTGTGATTGATGGATTGTTATTATGATAATGTGTGATTTGGATCTTTGTAATGTGTGCTGGAGTTTTGTCGACATGCTTACAAATTCTATTGTTAAGAATATTAAGATTGATCAAGATATATTAGTGAACATGAGGTTAACTTAATTCTGTCCTTTGCTGATTTCTGGATCAGTCTGGGATGTTTTAGAAATAACTTAAAATCCGTTCATGGGAAAATTAAGAAATTTTACTGGGAATAAATAGACTTCTGTATCTTTCTAATCCCACAAGAATCACCTTAATATCTATTATGAGTTGAGAGATATACCTGTTTCAAGTTGGAGTTACTGCACAGTCTGGAATTCGGGAACAGATTCTGTTAAGTTCAGTTTTTGACCAATTTATTGACAGAATCAGAAAAAGTGTTGTGAATACGAGTTGTAGATAATTTGATAAGCTTTCCAACCATGTAAAGATCACCTGATTTGGATGTCTGTAGCTCGAGATATGACAGTTTTACTGAGTTGCTGAAATTGGAGTTCGTCCAGAAAATCAGATTTTGTTTATCTAATGTATACATCATCTCGGTTTGTACTGAAATTCATCTTCTGTGTTTTGGAAACAGATGTCAGGCAGAGGTCGTGGCAGAGGTCGTGGGGGTGCTAATCCACCCGTTACTATGGAAGAACTCATGCAAACTCAGAATCAGCTGATGCAGATGTTTATGCAGCATATGCAGAACAATCCCCCTGTTGGAGGACCACCACCTGTTCAAGTAAGGGATAAGCGTGGAGAATTTTTGAAGGGACGCCCTCCAGTGTTTTCTCATGCTGCTGATCCTTTAGAAGCAGATGATTGGGTGAGGGCAGTGGAGAAACAGCTGAACATAGCCCAATGTAATGATATGGAGAAGGTGTTGTATGCATCTGGTCAGTTACAAGGAACAGCTCAGACTTGGTGGGAGTCGTACCAGGCTGCACGCCCTGACAATGCTCCTCCTATCACTTGGAATGAGTTTGTTAGAGATTTTCGGGCTCGTCATATTCCTGAAGGTATAATTGAGCTGAAGCAGGAAGAATTCAGAAACCTGAGGATGGGACAGATGAGTGTGAGTGAATATCATGACAGGTTTACTCAGTTGGCTCGCTATGCTCCCAATGAAGTTAGGGAAGATGCAGACAGGCAGCGTCTTTTCTTAAAGGGAATTTATTATGATCTTCGCTTGCAACTGAAGGGGAATAGCTATGCTAGCTTTCAAGAGCTGGTGAACAAGGCTATTGTGCTGGATAATGAGCGTAAGGAGATGGATAGGAAGAGAAAGATGAAGGTGCAAGGCTCAGGAAGCAACAACCGTCAGCGCACAAATTCTCAGCATGGCTTTCATCAGAAGTTTCAGGGACCGGTTAGCCAGGGTAATCGCAATTCAAATCAGAGGTGGTCCCAAAATTGGCAAAACAATCAGTCGCAACAGCGTTCATCATATCCACAGCGTCAACAGTATCAGCAGAGTGGGCAACAGACTCCTCGCACTGGGAATCCCAATGCTACCCCCATGAAGAATAATTCTCCCAGCACTCCTATTAGATGCTTTGTCTGTGGTAAAGAGGGCCATTTGTCTTATAATTGTCCTGAGAAGCAGAATCAACAGACTCCTCAGAGCCAGAAGAGCAACCAGAGGCAATCGGGTACTGGAAGGGTGAACCACGTGTCTTCTGATACAGCTCATGGTGCACCAGAAGTGATGATTGGTACGTTCAATGTACATTCCACTCCCGCAACTGTTCTTTTTGACTCTGGAGCATCTCATACATTCATATCCAATATTTTTGTTAAAATGCATAGTATACCCATGCTAGCTATGAAAGAACCTCTCTTAGTAAATTCACCTGGAGGTACCATGCAAACCAGTAATCGTTGTCTTCCAATTAGTATGGTATTAAGGGGGGTAGAGTTTAAGATAACTCCTATAGTGTTGAGAACATCTGGAATTGATGTGATATTGGGTATGGACTGGATGAAGCAAAATCAGGCAGAGATTCAGTGTCAGCAGAAAGTGGTAGTTGTGACTGCGCCTAATGGAGATAAAATCAATGTGGATGTAGCAATGCAGAAGCAACCAACCGCGGTGGTGAATCGGATTGAAGATACTATTAATGAGAATTCAGTGATTGAGGAATTTCCGGATGTCTTCCCTGATGAATTGCCAGGTATGCCACCTGACCGAGACATTGAATTTCTTATTGAGTTATTACCTGGAACTGCACCTATAGCCAAACGACCATATAGGATGGGAGTAGATGAATTAGAAGAACTTAAGAAACAAATTAAAGAATTACAAGAAAAAGGTTTTATTCGACCTAGTTCATCACCTTGGGGAGCACCAGTTATTTTTGTTGATAAGAAAGATGGTGGTCAGAGGATGTGTGTTGATTATCGGTCACTAAATGAAGTAACTATCAAGAATAAGTATCCTTTGCCCCGGATTGATGATTTGTTTGATCAGTTGAGAGGTGCTTGTGTGTTCTCTAAGATTGATTTACGTTCTGGATATCATCAGTTGAAGATTCGTGCCTCTGATATTCCAAAGACAGCTTTTACTACAAGGTATGGGTTGTATGAGTATACTGTTATGTCGTTTGGATTGACCAATGCACCTGCATACTTTATGTACATGATGAATAAGGTGTTCATGGAATACTTGGATAAGTTTGTGGTAGTGTTTATTGATGATATACTGGTATTTTCCAAGACAGAGGTAGAGCATGCTGAACATTTGAGGTTGGTATTGCAGAAGCTTAGAGAGCATAAACTGTATGCGAAGCGAAGTAAATGTGAGTTTTGGTTGAAGGAAGTTTCTTTTCTTGGTCATATTGTTTCTAATGGAGGTATATCGGTGGATCCAGGCAAGGTGAAAGATGTATTGAATTGGAAACCACCTACAGATGTTAGCGAGATTCGCAGTTTCTTGGGTTTAGCTGGATATTATAGACGGTTCATTGAAGGGTTTTCTAAACTTGCTAAACCTATGACATCTCTGTTAGAAAAGAATGCTAAATTTGTGTGGTCTGATAAATGTCAAGCTAGTTTTGAGGAGTTGAAGAAGAGGTTGACTACAGCGCCAGTTTTGGTTTTACCAGATTTGAGTAAGAAGTTTTCTATTTATTGTGATGCTTCTCGTCAAGGTTTGGGATGTGTTCTTATGCAAGAAGGCAGAGTTGTGGCTTATGCATCTAGACAGTTGAGAAAGCATGAGTTGAATTATCCTACACATGATTTGGAGTTAGCAGCTGTTGTTCATGCTTTAAAGATTTGGAGACATTATTTGATTGGACATAAGAGTGATATATACACTGATCATAAGAGTTTGAAGTATATTTTCACTCAGTCAGATCTGAATTTGAGGCAACGCAGATGGTTGGAGTTGATTAAGGATTATGATATTGAGATACACTATCATCCTGGTAAGGCTAATGTAGTGGCTGATGCTCTTAGTAGGAAAAGTTATGCCAATGAGATAAGAACATTGTCTATGACTAGTGAGTTATGTGCTGAATTTGAATATCTGAACTTGGGAATTGTTACTAATGCAATGGAATTAGTAATAGAGCCTACTTTAGAGCAAGAGATCTATAAGGGTCAATTGAAGGATGAGAAACTAAAGAAGATAGCGGAGGATATAGTGATTGGTAAATCACCGGGCTTTAGAATGGATGATAATGGAATTTTGTGGTTTGGAAAGAGACTGTGTGTATCTGAGGATCAAGCTATTAGACAGGCAATTCTTCGTGAAGCTCATGAGTCAGCTTATTCTATTCATCCTGGTAGTGCTAAGATGTATTTGGATCTTAAACAGAAATATTGGTGGGTTGGATTAAAGCGAGATGTGGCTGAGTATGTGGCATTGTGTGATACTTGTCAGAGGGTGAAAGCAGAGCATCAAAGACCTGCTGGATTGTTGCAACCAATAAAAATCCCTGAATGGAAGTGGGAGGAAGTTGGTATGGACTTTATAGTAGGATTACCGCGTACTCAGAGAGGTTATGATTCTATTTGGGTGATAGTGGATAGGTTGACTAAAGTTGCTCATTTCATACCAGTCAAGACTAAATACACGGGAGCACAATTAGCTACCTTGTATATGGAGAGAATAGTATGTTTGCATGGAGTACCAAAGAAGATTGTGTCTGATCGGGGTACGCAGTTTACATCGCACTTTTGGCAAGCTGTGCATGAGTCTTTAGGAACTAAACTGAATTTTAGTACAGCATATCATCCACAGACAGATGGGCAGACTGAAAGAACCAATCAGGTATTAGAGGATATGTTGAGAGCCTGTGCATTGCAATATGGGACTAGTTGGGATAAGAGTTTGCCTTATGCAGAATTTTCTTACAATAATAGTTACCAACAGAGTCTTAAGATGGCACCGTTTGAAGCTTTGTATGGACGTAAGTGTAGAACTCCATTGTTTTGGGATCAGACAGGTGAATCTCAGGTGTTTGGTACAGATGTTCTTAGAAACGCAGAAGATCAAGTGCGAGTGATTCGTGAGAATTTGAGAGTGGCACAGTCTCGTCAGAAGAGTTATGCTGATAATAGAAGAAGGGATCTAGTTTTTGAAGAAGGTGATTATGTTTATTTGAAGGTGTCACCTATGAGAAGTGTGAAGAGATTTAACATGAAAGGTAAACTAGCACCAAGGTATGTTGGACCATTTAAAGTTATTGCTAGACGTGGGGAAGTTGCTTATCAATTAGAGTTACCTGAGAATTTATCTGGGGTGCATGATGTGTTTCATGTTTCACAACTTAAAAAGTGTTTGAGGGTGCCTGAGGAGCAGATACCTTTGGAAGAATTGACTGTTAAGGAGGATCTTACATATGAAGAGATTCCGATTAAGATTTTAGAGACTGCTGAGAGGGTTACTCGAAGTCGGGTTATTAAGATGTGTAAAGTACAGTGGAATCGATATTCAGAGGCAGAGGCAACTTGGGAAAGAGAGGATGAATTGAGGAAATCATATCCGCAGTTGTTTGAGTAAGCAATCCAATCTCGAGGACGAGATTCTTTTAAGGGGGGTAGAATTTGTAACACCCAAATTTTGAGATAACAAAATTGGAATAAGTTAGATGATAAATAAATACAAAACTAAAATAATAATAAAATATATTTGGTGTTGCATTCATGCTGCTGCATACATTTTCTATTGTGTAGAAGATTTAGTTTTATTTTGATTTTGGTTTGGAAAATTTTATTTGGAATAATTTGTAAACAAGTAAAAAAAAAAAAAAGAAAAAGAAAGTTACCTGGGCTGCTGGCGGCCAGAGGCCTGCTCGGTCGGCCTGCTTCGCCTGAATTCCGCGATGCTGGGCCGAATGGCCGAAGCCCGTTTGCTTTCTTCTCGGCGTCGCGTCGGGCCGGCCCAGAACCGAAGCTGCACGCCTCATCTTTACTTCAGCCGCTGACGGGTGGGACCCAGGTGGCAGCCGCGTCTTCTACCTTCGGTCGTAACCGAGTAGAACTCGAACCGTAGAACACCGTCGCAATCCTCCGTGATATCCGGGATTTGGTAATCGTTTTCGGTCGCTTGAGGCTATAAATAGGAAGAGGGGATCCTCTAGTTTCCGTTTTTCACTTAAAAAGTTAGGGTTGCCACGGGAGAATCGAGTTTTAGGGCTAGGGTTGTTGGAGACCGGCGGTGCCTTGCGGGTGGAGCTTTTGGGAGGCGTCGAGGTCGATTTCTCTACGTGGGTGAGCTTATTTTCTTCTCCTCTTGCTTTCTACACTTTCAATCGGTGTTTTAGTGTGATGAATCGAGGTTTTGGAGGTCGCCGACGAGTCGGCAATAGAGCCGCCGTTCCCTTGCTGCCGCGGGTAGTGTGCGGTGACCGTAGGTGGATTGTTTTTGGGTAGATGAGTTCGCGTGAAGCTTCTCGTTCGGTTGGTGTTGGTTGCGGAGAGAAAGGTGGTCGGGAACGGGAAAACCGATAACTCCGGCGAGGTGTGATGCGCCGGCTATGGTGGGCACGGTGGCCGGCGTTGAGGAAGAGGATAGGATCTTGCACTGTGCACTCGCGGGTGAACCTGAGCCGTCCATCTTCAGATCAACGATCAGGATTAGAAGATACCTCTTCGCGGTGAATTTTGTTAAAGAGACCCTTAGTTTCCAGTGAATCAACCCGCGGTCCTTGGCGCATTCCGTGAAAATCCGTTTTCGCGTTTTGAAGGCGTATTTTCTTCCGAGGTTATTCAAAAATACGTTTTTGCGTTTTGAAAGCGTAATCTTTACCGGTTAATTCAAAAATACGTTTTCAGTGATTTACAGTTTTGCCACTAGCACTGTTTTAGCCATAAAAACTTCGTTTTAACTCCGATTTGATCCATTCAAATTGCGTTAGGTTCGTAATTGCGAACTCTACATGTTAGTATAATTTTACAGTTAGTTTTGATAATTTATTTTTCGAGTTTATAATTAAGTATTTATTGATCTATAGGAAATCTTAGAAAATTCATAACTTCTACGTTTTAAATCCGATTTTGGTGATCTTTACGTCTGTGTGATCGTAGAAACGTGTAGAAGAGTTTTATAAACTTTTATTACTGTTTTGTTACTGTTGGTGTACTGTTCTAATTATATCTATTTGTTTGCTTCGTGTATGTTTGATTGGATGCATGTATGTTGTTGATTGATGATCGAGAATAGAAGGTGAGCAGTTTTTGGACGATTCGGAGTATTACTTTGAGCCAAGTCAGCAGTACTATTTGGAGAGCTTTGACCAAGGCAAGTATAACACAGGACTGTCCTTGTTACCTATTCATCAAAATTATCATACATATGCATATGCTTACCTTGACAACCCTAGAGATTATAACTTAGTGTTTGATGTCTTGATTCCTTGTCAACCTTGGGTATGCATATGGGTAGCTGTGGCTAGTGCTTATACAAAGAACAATGATCTTGCGATATGATTAATGGATCAAGCAACCAAATATTAAGATGATTTAATTTTTGTTAAAAGGGGGCTAGAGCATGTGTATTATTTTTGATGCTCTAGTTACTCTCCGTAAGGACTTATCTGTACGTGATCATCCGGGATATACAGTACAGCTGTGAGGGCTATATGGCTCTGGCTTTAGTTGTTCAAGAGACCTTTTCTAGCTTGTTAGAGGTTACCTTAAATGGCGTAAGAATGGCTTGCCACGTTGGGTGTAGTGCGAGCCCCTGGCCTAGTGTGTATAGGCTGCGGTTGTTGTGCCACAGGGAAGGGGGGTTCTACATCTGCCTGCCGAGTGAATCTAATGGCCCTAACTTGTTAGACGAACTCTTGAGTGGCTTTATATGGTTTTTGGGTGTTTGGGCTTGATCTCCCCATTCATTTGGAAATCATGACTTACAGTGAAAGTGTACACCTCTGCGCAGAGTTAAAAACTGGTATACTAGCCGTGCTCACGGATACGAGCGGCCTTGGAACATCTACAGATAGATGATCACCATTGTTATATTATGTTTAATTATTGTTGATTTATATTATGCTCTTGTTAATGTTATTCGTTGTCATTATTGCAATTGATCATTGGTTCTTTAATGGGAAGTGGTCTATCTTGATGCTACTCAATTGAAAGTTATAATATTTAAAAGCTAACCGCAGTTAAACAGTGTCTAGCCATTTGAGCCTCATGAACCCTGTGTTATATTTGTTGAGTTCGACATGGACTCACTCTTGCTATTTCCACCATAACAGATGAAGATTGTGATGAGGATTACCGTAATGAGTACTAGTCTTGGTGTCAACCAGTCAACCGTGTCCCTGTGTGGAGTTTCCGCTGGAGATTATCATTAGATATTATTATTTATTGTTCAAGACTATGTTTTAAACATATATTCGTTATGTAATAAGCACTGTGATGATACTATATAATTTGTCTGCTTATGTGTGCGATCATGACCTGGGGCGCACATGAGTACTTTATGCATCCTATTTTTGTCCTTAAAAATGGGTGTGACAGTAACTCTAAGGGTGTGAGGTGTTTCCCATCTTCTGTCTTCGTACATGCCATCACGAGTTCAGGGTACGATCCCATTAATCCACCAACTTTTGATGCTCCCTTCACTGGTAGGAATGTGCACACATACAAGACGAACAACTTTCATCATAGTAGAAGCAAAATTCGTCATAAAGAATCTTTTTGTGATGAATTTTGGTTCGCTAAACAGAGCGTCACATTTGTTGCACAATGACAAACCTGGATTTTGCATCATAGAAGTGATTTTATCCATGACGAAAAAACTTTTGTCATACATCCATTTCCCCCCTGTGATAAAATGAAAATCTTCACCATTTTCATCACAAATTGTCAAGCTTTGTCCATGTGGTATCGGCCACGCCGGCAGCTGATATGACTGTGCCACGTCCATGTCAGAGGTGACATGGACAAAACCATGTAGGTGGTGCCATGTGGCCAATGATGTGGACAGGACCATGCTTGCAGGTGATGTGGATAGTGTCACATGGCAACGTCCACATTGTCAGCTGATGTGCTGTGCCATGTACCGGCACCACGTGTCATTATCCATGCTAGCAGGTGACGTGGCACAACTCATTTTTGTTGGTCCATGTGTTATTTTCTGGTTGAGCCATGTGTCTGTTTTTTATTAGTACACGATAACCATTTTGTCAGAAAATAAACTTCATTTTGTCACAAATCAAGTAGACATAGAAATGAAATATTTCACCATACATAATAGATTGATTACAACCCATATATGAACATAAAATTCATCCATTACAACAGCCCTTATATGTACTAGAATTCATCCATTACAACCCATAATATACATACAACAATTGTGAAATATAGTAATCCCACAATGAGAGAGCTCTCTCTAGTCATAGAAAAGATTAGTAAATTAAGAGGGAGGCAAAACACAATTTCCAATGCATTTGCATCCGGACGACCCGACCACCATTCCCCTTTCGTGTTATTTACTTCCTGTACATCTGCAAGAGCGAAGCAACAACATGCAAAATGTTTTGTATCTTGTTTCAATGCAACTACCATTGTTCCAAAAGATTCATTTTTTACTTTGACTACAATATGAACCCATATCCTGGGACCAAAATGGCCTCAAGCAAATGTTGAAATGCAAAATATTTGAGTACAGCATGTGCTAAACAAAGAACAGCTACTCTACTACATTAATACACCAATTTAGCCCATCATTCAATCATTGCAAAAATTAGTTTAACAACAAATAGTACTCATTTCATAAGCATAATATTAAACAAGTGCAAATCTTACCTACTAATCATAAGTTTATGGATCTAAAATCAAATGTCAAACAAGTTTTTATATGGACACTTCAAGAAAATTAATCGTGGTTCACAAACAAACATAGGAAAATGATCTGCTTAGTTTCTAACACATGCATATTGATTATCACATTGCAGGAAAATATAAAACGACATCCAGATCCAGCACGATTTGCAAGGCAAGTGAAATAGAACCTACTTGCAATAGACATCAAGCCACTTCTTGCATATGATAGTCGACTTGCTTTTAGTTAGCCACCATAAAAGGATCAGCAACCTGCAGTTTCAACATATCATAGCACAAGTAAATAAACATCATCTTAGAACCACCTTCTCATAGTACATTGTATATGAAGGTTTGTTAAATTAATACATTCATATAACAACAAAAAGTCATCCACTGTTACAACCATGTGGAATGTCATGGAAACGACAACTCCCACTTCATACACAAGCGCATGGAGTGTCTTGAGGAGGCATGCGCTGTCTTAGCCATCTATGCTGAGGCCATCCAATCCTTCAGCCTCACAGTACGGTTTGTGCCGCTCCGCCGCCCAAGAAAGAAGCAAGTGGTCCTAAGGCGTAAGAGTGTGTGTCTTGTTGCAATGATCTGGCCACGGGGTGATGAAAGGACCAGGGTTTGCCAAGAGGAAGAAAGGCAGTACGTGAATGACAAGTTCTACATTATTGCTTCCAAGTTCCAACTCTCTAGGGACCCTCTTTCTGGCTTTAGTGATCAAGGCACCTTTTTGCTTTGGACTATGGATGAATCAAGGAATGATAATATTTCCCTAGGTTACCTAGGAGGAAAATGTTTTGTTAACACCACCTTTCGTAGAAAAGGAAGTTCGGGATGCAGTGTTTGATATGGAACACAATAAAGCGCCTAGACCCAATGGTTTTCCGGCTGAATTCTACCAAAAGTTTTGGGATGTCATCAAACAAGACTTGATGAGCATGTTTTGGGACTTCCATCCTAGAAATTTACCACTTGTTAGCCATAACTTTGGGGTGATAACTCTCATTCCAAAGATCAAAGAAGCAAACTGGATCCAACAATACAAACCAATATGCTTACTCAATGTCAATTTCAAATTTTTAGAATTGATTCGGTGGCAATGATATTTTTAGTTTGACACAAACAACTTTCATGCGATGACGTAAGATCCTAGAGGGTGTCGTTATTTTGCAAGAAACCATAATTGAATTGCACCGTAAAATACTTAATGGGGTCATCTTAAAAATATATTTTGAGAAAGCATATGACGAAGTTAAGTGGCCATTCCTTTTGCAAACTCTTCGCATGAAAGTTTTTTCACCTAAGTGGATAACTTGGGTCCAATCTTTCATCTTAGGAGGAAGTGTGGTGATTAATGTTAACGATAATGTTGGGCATATTTTCAAACAAAAAAGGCCTTCAATAAGAAAATCCATTATCTCTATTATTGTTCAACATTATAGCTGATATGTTGGCCACATTAATTAACTCAAGGAACCAAAACAGATCTAAAAGAGGCTCTTCAAAAATGGGGTTTTATCCAAAATCCTCCAAAGTTGATTTCTGGTTGCTCATGGGAAATCTGTTCAAACTAGAAAGTAGATATGTTCTTAGGATGTCATAGCACAAGAATATCAACACCAAAGATCCCCAAAAGCTCAGATCAAATAAAACGAAGAAATCATCAAAAACTGCACCAGGAAAGAGAGAGGCAAAGATCAAACTCAAGATTTCAGATGACAAATTGATATATTAAGCATGAGAACAAGTTTACAAGGTCAGGTCTAGCCTCCACCCTTCATCCTCCCTCTTATTGTTTGGAAAACCAGAAGCAATAGGTGCTCAACCTCTCCACTGCTAATCTTCTCTCACCGTTAAAAAGGAGAAAAACCCGTTGTGAGTCTTGGCGTCTAGGACCTCCTTGGACGACTCGAGTTAGGTCCTCCGTTGGCGGTCTCGATCTCCTAGTCCCTTCCCTCCCCACTTCATTCATATGTGATCCTGCGCTGCCGCCCGGGACCTGGATCAGAGTCCACGCCCCATCTCGTCGTTTGCATCCATGTCATATTCTCCGGTTGGAGCCAAAACCCTAAATCGTGCTAGCCCTAGTCTACTTGAGATCGCAAACATTGGGTGGCAGCCGGGGTACCACTAGGGCCGGGGCTGCCAGGGAGGGCGTCGCTGGTCTCCTGGAAAGCCTGAAGCTGATGGAGGTGGAGAGGAAGGGGATACAGATCGGAGGCAAAGGGGGAAGGGCGATGTGTCAAAGGATCCCAAGGCGGTGGCGAAAGTGTTAACAGGTAGGGTGGTGAGAGATCAATGAAGATAGCGGCCTGGAACTGCCGGGGCTTGCGCAACACCCTGGTGGTTAGGGGGCTCCTGAAGTTCCAGAAGTCTGAGTAGTCCGATGTCCTGTTCTTGTCTGAGACAAAATTAGACGAGAAACAGATGACAGACTTCAAACGTAAGCTTGACATGGAGCACATGGAGGTGGTGGATTGTGAAGGAAAAGGAGGGGGCTTGCAGTGTTGTGGAGGAGAGGTGTCGATGTAGTGGTGAGGGGTAAATCCAAATACTACATTGATATGGAGGTCTTGGTGACAGAAGAAAGTGCTTGGAGATTTATGGGGGTGTATGGAGAGCCACATGTCGATATTAAATATAAAACTTGGGATGTGTTGAGAAAGTTACACGGGGAGAATGCCGCTGGGCTGCCATGGTTGTGTGTTGGTGATTTCAACGAAATTTTGTTCCATCATGAGAAAGAAGGAGGTGTTCCTCGTTCCCAGGCTTGTCTCGACCGATTCAAGGAGGCTCTGGAATGGTGTGATCTCACTGACTTTGGTTTACTAGAGATGTGTTCACGTGGAGAAACAAGAAAACAAAGACCAGCCAATATATCATGGAGAGACTGGATAGAGTGGTAGCAGATACAGGCTAGAGGTCGATGCTCCTAACTGTGCAAGTAAGAAATGGTGACCCTTACCACTCGGACCATCGGCCAGTGGTGGTGGTCAAAGAGAAGGTGCAGCACAATAGGAGATACGGCGGTGGGGATCGGCATTTTAAATTTGAAGCAAATTGGATGCAGGAAGAGGACTGTAGGAGGGTGGTGGAGGAAGCGTGGGAATCTTCTAGTGTGCTGCAAGCTCGCAACCTCAGTGAGAGTTTGCGTGGAGTGGAGGTCAGCTTGCAGGACTGGAGTGTGAATGTTCTAGGGGATCTGGAGAAAAGAGTGAAAGTGGTGAAGAAGGATTTGGAGGCCTGCAGGAGATTACCGATAAGTGACTTCTCTCACCGATATGAACTTGGCTAGCCTATGGGACTAAAACCTAGGTGGGAGAGACATCACTGTCTTGGGCAGCCCCTATCCTAATTTATAGGGCTATTACACATTTCAAGAATACCCCTAGATATTTTCTTTGAGCCACTTAATCACAGGGGCTAAATGGTCCAAGTTGAGTTCCTTGCATCGGACGACCTCGTACCCTTCATGAAGACGCTTCGCCTCAACGCAAGTTCTCAGATGCTGCCACGTGTTGCCCTGAGATCCTCCTTGGGTTTTGAGGCCCAAAACTGGCAAACCTGTCGCCCATGATTTTGAGGCCGAAACCGCCAAAGCACTCGGAGTCACATATCTGCTATGCCTCCTCTACGATGTCATCGCTTGTCCCGCTTGTCCTCGACCGCTTGATCACCAAGTGCTCGCGGGCCCGCCTTCACTTGGTCAATTATCACCTTGACTTCAGTCAACACCGTCTTCACCTCCATCCTCACATGTATACTTGCTCATCGACGTCGCCAAGTGTTAGCCATCTACAACCCATCCTCCGGCCCTCAGTCGTCGATACAAGCCTCCATGTTCGTCCTTCATATCACCCAGTTCATCACTCAAGGGCTCACCTGACCTTCTCCATGTCGTCGACTGTCTCAAAGCTCAACACCTACACACCACAAGACAAGAGACATGTTGCACATATAAAACTCATGTGATAGGACTAGATGGCTAGAGGGGAGTGAATAGCCTATAAAAATTTTCTACAAAAGCACAATACCAGTGCAAACTTGGTTAGAATAATATGAGGCCCTAATAGCTTCTACTGTGCACTAGCTCTAATTCACTCGAAGCAAGCCGCCCTAAACAATACTAGTAGCTTGATCTCTTGTCTAAATCACAATAACACACAAGCTATACAACTAGCAAGAACTAGTAAGAGGTACTAAAAAACCAATTACAATTAGTTACAACTAGCTACTACAACAAATACCACTGCTCTAGACTAAGCACACAAGCAATGTTACGAATGTAAATACGAGAGTGTGATAGTAGGCAAACCAAACGAGGCAAGTGATGACACAAGATATATCCCTGAGGTTCGGTTGCTTGCCAGCAACCTACGTCCTCATTGTAGCGAGTCCCCACATGATGGTTCACGAGCTAACTAGCGTGACAAGCTAGACCCACCAAAGGGTGCCGCAAGACCCAATCAAATGGTGCACTCCAATTAGCGATGATTTCACTAGAGTTGCTCTTCATGATCTCATGCGCTGATGAACACAATTGCTTGATCGGAGCCGGAAACAATAACTATTAGTCGCTCAGCGATCCACCGTTGCTCCAAGCCGTCTAGGTGGTGGCAAACACCAAGAGTAACAAGAAACCACGGCTCACAGGATCTCTAGTGCTACTAATGCAAGAACTCAATGCAAATGCACTAGAATCACTCCCGGTCTTAATTTGGATCGAGCAATAGGCAAAGAGATGAGCAGGAGGTGTTCGCACAAGCTCACAAGGGTGTATATCATGTTGGAGTGCCAAGAGAACCGGCCATGAGCCGACCACCATCAATTTATAACACCCCATGAACCAAAGAGCCGTTGGGATCCTTATATTACTGCACTCTAGTCGGGGGCATCGGACCGGCCGATGCACCCCCATCGGACCAATGGCCATGGTCTGATGCCGTATACTGGCTGACGTGTCATGCACAAGTTAAACTAGTTGTTGAAACGCGCCAACGGTCAATTGAACGTATGGTCCCAAGCCCCGGGGTCCGATGCACATCAGACCATCGATGCCCACCGGTTTTCCATCATCGGACTGGGCCAATGCTTAGCATCGGACCAACGACCATGGTCGGATGGTGCCTTTGAACTTCTCCCCCGTACTGACAGGCGTGGCCTCTCGGGTGAATAGTGACCACTTATGGTCCGAAGCTGCCCTGGCCACAACCATGGGACCATACCCCATGGTCCGATGACTTTTTTATGTATATAGTTTTTATTATGTAACTAAATATGCTACTCTCTCCGGGCAACTTTCTTATGCGTTCTCTCATTTTTCATTTAGGCAGGTTTGTAGGGCGCTGTAGTTAGAATTGTTTGCCGTTGGAACGAAGCATTGCATGCTGTGTGGGACTGGAATTGTTTGCGTGCAGCCACTCAAGACTCGAATAGTCCAGCTTGCATGCACGAACGAATAGCCACACGCATGGTTTGCTCTTCTTCCTTGGTAGTCGGCTTTTGTCTTGCAACGCCCAAGAATGCTGCCCGGAGGGAGTGTATGTCTAGATATATTGTAAAAATTATGTATGTAGGAAAAAGAAAATGACATGTATATTCAAATGGATGGAGTAATAATATATACAACGAGATGACGTGACGCCAAAACTCTCTCCTGGATGTCTTTGACCATGTCCAATACTCGCCCTCGCTTCAGCGGTTGAGCCTGCGTCCCCATAGGCCCATTTTACGCTGGTTGGTCAACCACAGCCATGCATTGATTTTGACGGAGCCAACCCTGATGCGGGAGGCCACGAGCGCCACGTACGCCCGGCCCCGGCGGAAAACAAAACGCCAACCAGCAATTAGTTTAATTTTAACCAGGTCCGCATTCCCAATCCACTGACCGATCGACCGATCCGCTCGTCGGGGCCGGGCAAAGCCACACCGGTGATCAGCCAACCATGGCGCCGGCGCTTCTGCTGCTGCTGCTGCTGCTGGCAGTGATTGCGACGGCAAGGGAGGCGTCCGCGGCGAGGACGTTCGCCGTGGCGTCCAACGCGACGGCGCATGGGGCGACGGTGGCGGGGAACAAGCTGAACGTGCATCTGGTGCCGCACTCGCACGACGACGTCGGGTGGCTCAAGACCGTCGATCAGTACTATGTCGGATCCAACAACTCCATCCAGGTATGTAACACGACACCATATAGCTAGCCGTGGCGTGGCGTGGCGTGGCATCCTGCGCCGCCATGCTCCGGCCCTCGATCTTCTCGGTTCTCACGTCGTGGAGGTGGGTGGCAGGGCGCGTGCGTGATGAACACCCTCGACTCCGTGGTGGACGCGCTCGCCAGGGACCCAGCCCGCAAGTTCGTCGTCGTCGAGCAGGTACGCAAATTGAACCCAATGATGCGCTCGCCGTGCGTCTCTTGCTATCCATCCGCCAGCTCATACGCGGAACCAGGTCAACGTACGCGATTGATATATTATACTGAATTTTAGTACTACCTTGATCAGAACCAAAGCAGCCGTGTCGTCTTCCTAGCTAGAGTGAATACTTGCTGACAATAATATGCTAGTGTGGTTATTGCTACTTATAAAAGTATACTCGAATTGTCATCGCAAGTACTTCTGTACGTACCATGCCATCTACAAATTAGATGCTCCTATTGAGAATATATGTTATACTTGTCATTAAACACGCACGCTTCAAACAATGATAATAAACCATAAAAAATCTCAAAAATGTCAGAGAGACCATATAAACCCTTTCGCAAAAAAAAAGAGACCATATAAACCTACAACCCCACTTCCACGTCATCAATTTCCTCTTCATGGTTACCCATCTATCTCGACTTATCGAATGATGGGAGTGGGGTTGTAGGTTTCTTTCACATTAATTAGCGAGTAAACAGTATTCTCACAAACAACAGTCTAGATTCTCAATTTCGGTTTCTTTCACATTAATTAGCCAATAAACATTATTCTCACAAACAACAGTCTAGATTCTCAATTTCACCTTGTCAAAGATATGGGTCAGGGGTACCTGCACCGCCCATATATATGACAGCCACTAAGCTATCGGCCCAGCAACCGTCAAGGGGGAGGCCCACAGGGACCGACGCTATCAACCAACGTGGATATTAAGGCAAACCAAGGTGGGCATATCTGGATGATTGCAAGGATCAATCCGTTATACAAAACTAGAAAATAATCTATTAGCCCGATCACCCTCTCTATAACCCTACCTCTCCTACTTATATAAAGGAGGGTAGGGACGTCGGGCTCGGGATCCAATTTTCCACCAATTCCATCTACCTCGTAGCTAGGAGATACGGCCCATGTAATTGAGCATACGAATATGAGAGCTGCCGCACCACTGGAGTAGGGATTAGCGTGCACCACGCCCCGAACTAGTATAAATCTTTGTGTCCCGTGTGCTACCATCCGATTCTGCCTACGGGATTACGTTGTTGGATATTGCCGGAGCAAAACAATCTGGCAGTTGGTGTGGCAGGTAATGGCCTTTCGCGTTCAAATTTGTTTTTGTGCTTCGGATGACTATTCTCTGTGGGTCGAGTGAGGGTGTGATCAAGAGGCGGTCAAAGAAGGACGGCCACAGCGCCGCCACCTCCGAGTGATCGAGGGTTCCACGGCGTGGCGACCTCAGGACTCGTGCACAGGCTTCAAGATCATCATCTCCCAATTAGCTCTACCTCGCCAGGCTTGGATACGCGATCGACGCAGGACCGCTTTAGCTAGCACGTCATGTAAGTCGCTATGTGAGTCTACCTTTTCTCAATTCTGTCAGGAGTACCTCCTCGCAACGCACACATGATCTGGTGGGAATCACACCATTCAAATGATGCACAACCATCCCCACCATTGGACGTTGTTTTGCCTAGATTCTTTGACTGGCTTAAGAGTGCCATCATGGCACGCGCTTGGGAACTCTTCCCGACGCCCGCGATTAACCCTAATAGGGCTAGGTTACCCTGGATAATGAAGAGAAATCGTGGAACCAACTGGCTAAGCGTTAAGCGACTTCTTTACGGAACACCCCTCGAGGGGACAATCGGTGGCGTAAGGGACACTCGAAATAAACCCTCAAATGAGTGATGACCATTCGCGCCCATACTAGGACCTGGTCAGATTCAGGACATGCACCTACTGTTCGGGAGGCTCACGCCGCGGCAACGACTTGGCTACCCTGGTCGGAGCACCCGGTTACTTTCGATGAAAGTGACCAACATGAACACTCGGTCGACGTCGGCAGGTTCCCCCTGGTCATTAGCGCAGTTCTCGAAACTATCCGTGCCACTAAGATCTTCATGGACAAAGGAAGTGACTCCAATCTTATATATTGGGACACTTTCGAAAGACTAAAGATCAGCACAGACAAACTGTGCCCACCGATGGGCCCGATCACCAGAATAGGACCAGGGAGACAGGTGATGCCTCTTGGCATCATAGATCTACGGGTTACGTTCGGTGAGGTGGTGAACTTTCGCCAGGAGATACTCTCCTTTGAGGTTGTTGATTTCCAGGACACTTATCACGCCGTCCTCGGCATACCGTGTTTTGTTAAATTCATGGCTATGCCCCACTATGTGTACCGAAAGATGAAGATGCTGGGTCCTAACGGTATCATCACGTTCTCTGGAGATCTTCAGAACGCCTATCAATGCGAACTACTCGATATTGAGAATGCGGTCTAAAACTTGGATCTGGCGCAGCGCGAGCTTGATTATGTCCTCATGCAAGGACAAGACTCAGGGGCTCAGACACTGCACCGCTGTGTCTCAATTTCTAGTCTCCACCTCCCAAAGAAGAAAGGCTGTCACCAGCCAGTTCATGGCCTCGGAGCCAACTATGGCCCCATAATTCACGCCCGGGGAAGATTCGAGGAAGGTTCGCTTGGAGAAAACTGACCCAAATAAGACCATGAACATAGGGAGGAGCCTGAACCATGCACAACAAGACGAACTCATCAAATTCCTGATTAACAATCGGGACATATTTGCCTGAAAACCCTCAGACATGCCATGAATCCCTAGGGAAAGCATTGAGCACTCCCTGAGAATCCAGGTTGATGCCAAACCAGTCAAGCAACGCTTGAGACGGTTTGACGATGAAAGGCACAGGGCTATAGAAGAAGAAATAGCCAAGCTCCTCGATGCGAGCTTCATCAGGGAGGTCCTGCATCCAGACTGGCTTGCAAACCCCGTCTTGGTGCCCAAAAAGAACAACAAGTGGAGAATGTGTGTCGACTATACGAGCCTTAACAAGGCGTGCCTGAAGGATCCTTACCCTTTACCCCGTATAGATCAGATCACTGACTCCATTGCAGGATCAGAATTACTCTGTTTTCTCGACGCTTACTCCGGTTATCACCAGATCCGGATGAAAGAGTCTGGCCAACTAGCTACTTCGTTCATCACCCTGATCGGAGCATACTACTACGTCACCATGCGGTTCGGGCTAAAGAACATGGGGACTACCTACCATCGCTACATGAAGAGCTGTCTCCACGAGCAAATCGGTAGAAACGCTGAGGCTTACGTCGATGACATCGTTGTAAAATCATCTAAAGCTGGGAACCTTATTCAAGATCTCTTGGGGACCTTCAATAATCTCTGAAAGTTCAAGATCAAGCTCAACCCAGAAAAGTGTACCTTCGGGGTACCATCTGGCAGACTACTCGGCTACATCGTATCAGCTCGCGGGATTGAGACCAATCCAATGAAGGTCAAAGCCAGCCTCGATATGGAACCCTCACAAGCGTTGATAGACGCCCAAAAAATCATGGGATGTCTAGCTTCCTTAAGCCGATTTATCTCTAGACTGGGCAAGAAACTTCCCCTCTACAAACTCTTACGCAAGACGCCAGACTGGTGATGGACCCCGGAGGCTCAAAAAGCTTTCGACGATATCAAGGACTTCCTCACCAAACCCCCTATTCTAGTGGCTCCTCACGAAGAAGAGCCTCTGCTCCTGTACATCGCAGCTACCACCTATGTGGTTAGTGTGGCTATAGTTGTAGAAAGAAAGGAAGAAGGCCACATTCAGACCATTCAGCGACCGGTATACTTCCTTAGTCAAATAATGGCCGAGAGCAAAAACTTGCTACTCGCACATCCAAAAGATACTCTATGGGGTGTACTTGGCAAAGAAGAAGCTGGTTCACTACTTCGATGCACACCCGACTACCATGGTCACCTCCTTTCCGTTAGGAGAGATCGTCAACAATCGGGATGTGACCGGACGGATAGCTAAATGGGCCCTGGAACTTATGGCGTATGGCATCATGTATGTGCCACGCACGTCCATAAAATCCTAGGCTCTAGCGGACTTTGTTGCCGAATAGACAGAAGCACACGTTGAACTGGCTGCAGCTGGCCTGGAGTACTAGAGCATGTACTTCGACGGCTCTTTGATGCTACAAGGAGCGGGAGTGGGAGTTGTCTTGGTCTCCCCCAACGGGAATCGAATGAGGTACGTACTCTATTTAAATTTTGATGAGGGTGCTACCAATAACATAGCAGAGTATGAGGCCCTGCTCCATGGGCTGCGAACCGTAGTCACCCTTGGAGTCAGAAGACTTGTCGCCTCAAGAGACTCTGAACTTGTCATCGGGCAAGTAATGAAAGCCTCAGCATGACACGACCACAAGATGGAAGCCTACTGTGCTGAGGTCAGAAAACTTGAGGCAAAGTTCGACGTGCTCAAGCTACGCCACATCCCTCGAAGGGACAATGAGGAGGCTGACAACCTCGACAGAATTGGCTCGACTCGAGACATGCCTCTAGGCGGCGTGTTCCTCGACAAGCTCATGAGACCGTCAGCACGTTGGGAAGTCAAAACTCAACCTCCCCTCGAGCCGAGCATGCTCACCATCACAAAGGCTATAGGCTCTAACCCAGACTGGGCGCATGAACTCATCGACTATCTGTGACACGACATCCTCCCTATTAACAGGGATGAGGCCGATCAAGTACATCAAAGATCCAAATCCTACGTTATGAGGGATGATAAAATCCATCATAAAAGCACGAGCGGTATCTTGCAACAGTGCATACCCACGGAAGACGGGATAAAGCTCTTGCAAGATATACACTCGGGGGCTTGTGGCCACCATGCATCACCAAATACTTTCATGGGTAAAGCTTTTTGACAAGGGTTTTATTGGCCCACCGCGGTCGAAGATGCACAACACATCATGAGGACTTGCGAAGGATGTCAGTACTTTGCTAAGCAAAAACACGTCCCTTCTCAAGAACTCCAAACGATCCCGATCACATGGCCCTTCGCCATTTGGGGACTCGATCTCGTCAGGAAACTCCCACCTGCCCTCGAGGGCTTGGACCACTTGTTCATCATGATCGACAAGTTCACCAAGTGGATCAAGCCAAAACTTGTAGCTACAGCTAGCTCAGAGGCAACGTTTGAGTTCATCAAAAGGAGGTTATAAACCGGTATAGGATCATGAACACGATCATCACCCACAATGACACTCAGTTCACAAGGAGCGCTTTTGTCAACATTTGTGATGAACAACATATCAACGTAAGATGGGCTGCAGTGGCTCATCCCAAGACCAACGGTCAGGTAGAAAGGGCGAATGGATGCATCCTTCGAGGCCTTTTTTTTCTCGAAAACGCAGGAGAACTGCGCTTCATTAAATTAAGAAGAAAAAAGGGGGATAGACCCCAGTTACAACACACACCACACCACTCCAAAATAAAAATACAGAAGCGCCTGTGGAAACAAAAAAGGCGACGAAGACTAGACGTCCTCCAAACTAGAGGGGAGGGGGTGGCTGGGAAGCCAAGAAAGATAGCCCCCGAGCCCCCGCCACAGCCCAAAGCCGACTCTCCTCTAGAGCAAAACCCAAAACGCCACCCAAGCTGGGAGTAGCTCCGTCAAAAACACACCTATTTCGGTGGTTCCACAAGGTCCAAGCTCCTAAGATCACAAGAGAGTTGAACCCCTTCCTTGTTAACCCAACAGTAGCATTGCTTGAGTTTTCCCACCACTCATCAAGAGACAAATCTGAAGGCTGTGGACAGAATTGTTGGATCCCAAAGCGCTGGAGCAAATAGAACCAAAATTGCCGAGCAAAGACACAAGAAACCAGCAGATGGTTAACGGTTTCCTCCTCTTGATCACAGAGAGGGCACTGTGCCGGATGTGGCAGCCCCCGCCTTGCAAGCCGATCAGCCGTCCAACACTTGTCATGTGCGACCAGCCACATGAAGAAACGACACTTGGGTGGAGCCCAAGATTTCCATATTCTCTCATATGGGCCAAAAAGGGTGGATCCTATGAAAAAACCCTCATACGCTGACTTGGCCGAATATTGACCACTAGAAGAAAGACGCCAAATGTGAGCGTCTTCAACCTCCGGCTGTAGCTGAAAATCATAAAGGAGATCCCAGAGATTGAGGAACTCCACCGTTACTTCCACTGTCATAATACCTCGAATATCCAGAACCCAAGCACGATCAGTAAGAGCTTCTTTAACTGTGCGTTTATTTACTATCCTTTTTGGTATTCTAGCAAGAAGATGAGGGGCTAGGTCTGCAATTGATTGTCCACTCAGCCATTTATCAGCCCAGAAAAAAGTGTTAGCCCCATTGCCAACTTCAGAGACAACCGCTAATCTGAAGAAGGCTTGGACCTGTCCAGGCACCTGGATAGGAAAGTTCGCCCAGGGCCTATGGGATTCCGTTTTCTGAAGCCAAACCTAGCGAATCCGCAGCGCCCAGCCACAAACCCAGAATTTTTAGGAAACTAAAAAAGTTTGAGGGCAGATGGGTCTAGGAGCTCTAGCCAGTCCTATGGGGCCTATGGACCACTCCTACCAGACCGACGAGGTTCACTCCCTTTTTCCTTATTTACAGTGCAGGCGCGGTACTACCCGAGGAGATCGGCTATGCCTCTTCTCGGTTCGCGCCTATGATGAGGACACAGCAGAGGAAGCCTTATAGGACTCCCTTGATAGGCTCAACGAGCACCGCGGAACGGCACTCGTCCGCTCCACAAGATATCAGCAACAGCTGTGGAAGTACCACAACAAGCACGTTCAGCCACTAAACTTCATGAAAGGCGACCTAGTTCTGCGCCGTGTGCAGACAACCAAGGGGAAAAACAAGTTCACACCTCCTTGGGAAGGACCGTTTATCGTGGCCGAAGTGCTAAGGTTGGGAATGTATAAGCTGACAAACATGAAAGGTGAAGCCTACAAGAATGCATGGAACGTCGACTTGCTGCGTCGGTTCTACGCGTAAGAAAGCAGCCCTATACTAGGGCCTAGTTTACGGATGGTGTACCACCAACCCGCAATAAATGCAGTAGGCTCCACCAATAAGATGATCAGTATGCACCTGGGCTTAAACTAAGCACCCTAGGGGCTACCTGATCGAAAAAGTTTTAAAAGAGTATACCGCATTCGGGCGAGCCATGTTAAGGTCTCTAGTCAATCACCATGATACGTTATGCTAACCTATTGCAGTGATTCGGGGGCTACAACCAACACTACACGAGCCATGAAGCCATTACTCAGGGGAACACAAAACATAAAGTGCAAAAGTCTTTATTCTAAGGCTAATGCAGTTTATACATCATGAGGAGCGGAGCGGATTACATCCTCCACTCTCTCAAACTCGGCAATGGCGCCTGCCGCATCCCTGAACTCCACAGCCAGCGCACCGACATCGTTGGGTTCTTCCACCGGTGGAAACCCGGTCGCCATGTTGCGAAGGTCCTCGCCGCTCCGGAGTGTAGCGGCCACCAACGCCAGCGCGGCTTCACAACGAACCACGTGCCGAATTACTTTGGTAAACCGCCTTGGGACATTGCCGAGGCACTCCTCTATGCTCACCCCCGTTGGCAAGAGCACGTCAATAACACTGCCGCACACCTCCCGCAAGGCAGCATGGCGGTCCCGAAATTGACCCGCCTTGACTGCCGTGGTAGAAGAGTCAGCCACAGCAGTATCACGGTCGCGCTCTGCCTCCGTCACCTGCTCAGTTAGAGCGGTGTTGGCATCATGAAACCTTGACACCTTGCCTTGGGCGGCGGCTAGTTGCTCTTGGATGGCTGGGAAGCATGATCAGAGCAACCACTCATCAAATCAAGACATCTTTAGAAGGGTGAACAGGGAATCTCGCCAATGACTTACTAAGAAGGTGTGTCTGGGCTTCGGCCCGGGACACCGTGACGGTGGCCGCTTCCTGCTCCTTGTATGGCCTCGAACTGCACTCGGAGATGGCTCGCTTCATCCTCGGCTACGTGACTGCCGGTGGAGCTACGACTTCCATTGCCGCAACACCGCCCGGTGATTTCGGAGGACTCGCGTCGTCAAGCATAGGAAGCCTAAAAGAACGCCCAGTGAGAAGAAGTACAAAGCCCCAAGATCACCCAATTTGGGTCGGTTCAGCGACTTACCCGATGAAAGCAGGATGGATGGGCGGATGCGCTCGCCTACCACCTGTCTGGCAACCTCTGTCCTTGAGCTCACCACGCTCTCCATCAGATTGGATCTAAGGGGATAGAGACGGAGGAAGATGAAGAATTAAAGAAAGGGTGGTAAGCTCAACAGTGCGTAGATAAAATTAAGCCCATTTACGCCTCCCCCTCATTTATATAAGTAGGAATTGGTGCATGGATGACATCCCAACCGCGCATGGATGCGCATGGGAAAACGAGCCGTTAACGCCGATGCTCTGGCTTTCAGTAAGCAAACTCACCCTTGGATGCCGGTGGTCCATCTTTAGTACACCCTCATCCGAGCCGGTGCAGGCGAGTGGTCTAACACTGAGACCAGGTACTCGGCCCGGCTCACCCCTTTCAGCAGGTGTAAACGGTAGCGATTCATTCGCTATCGACCTGCCCCTCTAGAGTCAAGGGGTATTTGGAAGGGTCACCAGTCTGGCAATAAAACCTCTGACACTCGGCGTCACGTAAATCTCCCAATATCCGGACGAGCTCGAAGTACCTTATTTCAGCGGATGTGTGCCCCTTTGGGGGAAACCAGAAAAATGGTTGGCCCATGGCTGTAACCAAAGTACGAGCACCTGAAATCTGGAAAAAGAGTTTTATGACGTGCCCCCGTTGGTCTGGCTTTGTCCTGCCACTTCCTTTCAGTGAAGTGGATGTTCACTCATTTTACCTGTTATCAGCTAGAAGAGTAACACACGCAACTGCCGACAGCTGCTCACACGTTCGTTACTCGCCCACAGTGATGCCTGCACCGGGACATTGTCATATTGGCCTCAAGGCTTTGGGACAACGTCCTCACTCTTTCACTAATGTGGTTCACAAAAATTCGTATCACATCGCTTGACAGATTTCAAAGAAAAACGTGACACGCTTAGTGCTCAAACGACCTGCTACAAGTCACCCTAAAAATCAATTGGCTTAGTGACGCGCGTGCGATGGAGGTGCGCCTACCCCATCCTCATTTTTATTTTGGACTTAATGATACACAACCACTATTTACACGCCAGAATACGTTGGGAACCAACTTCTCGAGTATAGCGGTATTTCGACCCTAACACGGCATGTCCTGGAGGCTACGCTTTCGGTTATCGGGAACAGCACCCGAACGTGGCATTGACAACGTCCCAAGGGCTACGCCCAGGAACTACGTTTCCTGATATGGGGTGTACTACCCGAGTCAGGCACTTCTAGTTGCCAGGGAACAACATTCCTTGATGTATGGTGTACTACCGCCACACTCGATGCTTGAAGAAGATTCTTGCCACCCGAGAAATGCTTTTGGTACTCGAACGGCAACATACTGGCTCCCCAATACTTAGGAATATCTAATTGCGTTGTTGAATACTTTGGCACCCAAAGATGCTCATTATGTACTCACAGTATGCAGAATTTACAGGGGAGACTGCGACGTCCAGAGGGCTTAAAGCTACATGCTAGCTTATCATTAAGTCCTACGAGAGCTACTATTAGAGATATGGGCCAGGGGTACCTGCACCGCCCATATATATGACAGCCACCAAGCTATCGGCCCAGTAGCTATCAAGGGGGAGGCCCACAAGGGCCGACGCTATCAACCAATGTGGAGATCAAGGCAAACCTAGGTGGGCGTATCTGGACGATAGCAAGGATCAATTTGTTGTAACAAACTAGGAAACAATCTATTAGCCCGATCGTCCTCTCTGTAACCTTACCTCTCCTGCATATATAAAGGAGGGTAGGGACCTTGGGCTCGGGATCCAATCTTCCACCAATTCCATGTACCTCGTAGCTAGGAGTAACAACCCCTGTAATTGAGCATACGAATACGAGAGCTGCCGCACCATTGGAGTAGGGATTAGGTGCACCATGCCCCGAACTAGTATAAATCTATGTGTCCCGTGTGCTACTTCCGATTCCGTCTACGTAATTACGTTGTTGGATATTACCAGAGCAAAACAATCTGACACACCTCCTATTATCAGAACAAGCTTACCAAGAATATCAGTCTCTAAATATACATCTAGACTAGCAAAGTCCTCTTCTTTTCTGCTCCGTCAATCTTTTGGTCTTCATTTCTTCTTCTACTATCGTTGTGCATTACTATTGTTTTATACTCCAATGTGTGCATTCTTGTATTCACAGAACCTTCTTGTGCTTCACTCATTATCTTGCTTTTGCATGATTTACTTCTATCTTCATCCAATCTTTGTGGCATACTTTTTCTCATCATCTTTAGATCCCCTTCCTCCATTCCAAATTACAGTCCACTTTGTCTTTGTCCTAAGTTAAACTTCTCCAAATTTGACCAAGTTTCTAGGAAAATATACTATCGTCTACAAATTTAATTAAATGCACCTGCAAAATATATTTTATGGCAAATTTAATGAAAATAATTTGATGCTGTATATGTTGGTTGATTTTTCTATAAATTTGATCAAAGCTAAAGAAATTAACTTCAGTCAAAATGGAGTGAACTATAATTTTAAGTGGAGGTTGTATTAAACATATTGTAAACAAACATGTTAGTAATAATGTTAGGGTCCTTGCCTGGGGGCAACTGAGGCTGGCGTGGAGGAGGGAGAGGGCGGCGGTGGCTTGCTGCAGGGGCACAGGGCAGTGGCGGTGACTAGGGCAGGTGGGTGGCGCAGGGAGAGTAGAGGGCACCGGCTAGAGGGAGAGAGGGAGGAAGAGGTAGAGAGCAATAGCTCTATTCCTTCCTTAGATTGAAATAGTTATGTTGCCCTTTGTTTATAGTCCCTAGGGCACTTACACTCCATGAAACTATAAGAAGAGTCCTTATAGATTAGGACTTCTTCTTTCTAAGCAAAACCATCCTATTTCCTAAACAAACTTGATCTTATTTTCTAAACAGTTCTCTATTTATTTTTCCTATTTTTATCCTAAACTTACTTTTATTCTGAATCCTCTTAGATATCAGGAGATTGAGGGGGCGGCAGTGGTACTCTCCCCCCTGTCCGCACGCCTCCCTTGCCGCACGCAGGGTGGCCCTCAAGCCAGCCAGGGCTTAGTCCTGGGCTTCTCCTAGCCCATTTGGCCCAATGTGGGGGGTCCAGATCAGATGTGATCTCCCCCCTTCTCCACTCGGCTAATGTAGAGCATCCAACCTAGGGGGTCCGGATCAGATGTGTGACATCTCCCCCCTTCTCCACTCAGCGAATGTAGAGCATCCGTTTAACCATCTATCAGTCCAAAATTTTGTGGAAGCACCATTACCAACTTTCGAATGTATAGCAGTAGTAAACAGGGCTTGAGCACAACTATGAACTGGGACTCGGAGAGTGTTCCATGGTCTTTCTGGTTCAGTTTTGCCAAGCCACAGCCATCTCACCCTAGGAGCCCAGCCAAAACGATGTAAATCCAAGATACCAAGGCCTCCCAGTTCCTTAGGCCTGCTGACTTTGGGCCATGCTAGCAAACAAGCCCTCCGTTAGCTTCTTTTCTTCCTCGCCATAGAAAGTTTCGACAAATTTTGTCGATGGCCTTTAGACACCAAGGGGGCAGATCCATGGCAGTAGCAGTGTAAATCAGCATAGCCATGTTGCACATAAACAGCCCTACCCGCCCGGTTCAGGTCTGCCTTCCACCATGGGAGTTTCTCTGCAATTTTGTCAATGAGCAGCTGGAGTTGAGCCTGTGTCAACTTTCTGATGGAGAGAGGGAGTCCGAGATATTTGCAAGGGAACTCCTGGACCTCGCAAGGGAGATGAGCATTCACTATTGCCAAATCATCTTCATAGCTCTGGATGGGCATGACACTGCATTTCTGTATGTTTGTCCTAAGACCAGTAGCTGTGCCGAAAAGCTGCAACAGATCTTCAACCATACGCAGGTCTGTGGCAACCGGGTGGAGGAACGTAACAACATCATCAGCATATAGTGAGACTCGATGATGTATATTCTGCGTAGCTAGTGGTAGTAACAGTCCTTCATTATTGGCCTTCACAACCATGCAGTTTAGCACATCCATTATTAAAATAAAGAGCATGGGTGATAAGGGGTCACCTTGCCTCAACCCTCGTCGATGAAACAACACCTCACCCGGGATGCCATTAAGAAGTACCCGAGATGATGAGGAACCAAGAATTCCGCTAATTAAATCCCGGCACTTAGGGCCAAAACCCCTTCTCTGCAGGATTTCCAACTGAAAGGGCCACGACACAGAATCAAATGCCTTGGATATGTCCAGTTTCAGTAGGATCCAGGGCTGCTTTTGTTGATCTAGGAATTTGGCTGTCTGTTGGACTAGTACGAAATTGTTATGAATACAACGTCCCTTGATAAATGCACTCTGATTAGCAGACACCATACCATTGAGCTTGCTTGCCAACCAGTTAGCTATCAGTTTAGTAACCAATTTGGCAAAACTGTGAATGAGACTAATTGGTCTAAAATCCTTGACCCGTACAGCATCCTCTTTTTTGGGCAAAAGAGTCAGGAGGGCTGTGTTGAGGAGCTTTAGGTTTCTGAAATTTACACGATGTACCTCAGCCAAGGCTGCCAACACATCAGACTTGATGATAGACCAACACGCCTTGTAGAAGCGACCACTATACCCATCTGGTCCTGGTGCCTTGTCTGGGGCTAAGTGTTTTATAGTGTTCCACACTTCCTCTTCACTGAAGGGCGACTCAAGATCGGACAGGTCGTGCTGCCTGAGTTCTAGATTGTCCAAGTTGATGGAAACATCTCTCTGTTCATAGGTGCCCAAGAGCTTATCACATAGTGTCAAAAGTTCAGTGGCCCTGTCCTTACCTGATCATCTGAAATAATTTTTTATATGAAAATTTTCCTCTTCCTGTGGCGAGCATAGGTGTGAAAGAGGGCTGTGTTGGCATCTCCATCCTTGATCCATCCAATCCTTGATCTAATACAAGCCATTGTCTGCTGCAGGGAACTCAGGGCAAGTGAGTGTTTCTTCAAAGAATGTAACAGCCACATCTCACTGTCAGCCAATTGCCGGTTATCCTGCGCAATCTCAAACTGATGGATTATTTGCTTGACTAGGGCGAGCTGTGTCCTGATGTGCCCAATTTTCTTCTGACTCCAACTCTGTAATGCTCTGGTAAGGGTCTTAAACTTCTATGACAGATTTTCTAGTGGGCAGAATCTCACCTTGGCACAATTCCAAGTTTTTGCGACCACCTCCTGAAATCCATTGAGTTGAGGCCAAAAAGATTCAACGTGGAACCTGCCCTTCCCAGGAAGTAAATCGCCCAGCCCCAAGATGAGAGGGAAATGGTCAGAGTCCATAGATGCTGAACTTTGCAACAAGCAGTTTGGAAATTCGTTTTCCCATTCAACTGAACAGAATATGCTATCCAACTTGCTCAGTGTTGGGGATGTTCCTCCACTCCAGGTGAACTTGCGACCAGTAAGCGGCAATTCCTTTAGTGCTAGATCATTTAATGCTCTCCGTAAACGACACATCATTACCCGGTTAAAGTTTGAATTATTCTTGTCCTCTCTGTGAATAAGATTGAAATCTCCTGCTATAACCCAAGGGCCAGTGCAAGCTGCACGAATCTCGCATAGTTCTTGCTCTCGTCACTCCCTGGTGGCCCATAAACACATGTAAGCCACCAAGGTTCTGCGCCGGTTGGCTGAAATTGAACCGAACTACTATGCACATCAATTCTAGTCGAGACATCAGGTCCGAACAGAAGGGACAAATACATATTTCCATGCGACAACGGAAGGGACAACCACGTATTGGTTCCATGTGACAACGGTTGTGTTTCCATACAACAAGAATGCCACCACTAGCACCAACGGAAGGGACAAACACGTATTGGTTCAAGTTAGATCCCAGCGCAGAGAACACAACCCTTCTTGATATGTTTTCCATCTTTGTTTCCTGGATACATACAATGTCAGCCTTAGTAGAAACGACAAGTGAACGCACTGCATCCTGACGTGTCGTCGAATTCAATCCATGCACATTCCATATTAATATTTTTGAAGGATCCATAAGAAACTTGTATGACGTGACCACAAGAAAAATGCAGATCAACACTGGATCATTGTATTCAGGTTCCTGCCACCCTCGGGTACAACCCAACCGAAGAGGGCCGCCAAGGCCTGAACATGGGACGCTGAGAGCTGGTGACTGAATAATTTAGCATAGTCATTCAATATTCGCTGGTCTACATGTTCCCAGTCCATCACGATTCCAAGCAAAAGAATGACTGTCTTGCAGGCTCCAATTTCATCGATGCCGGCGAATTCTGCAGCCAGCCCCGCAGTTCGTCTGCTCCTGTGTGGTGCCGATGTAGGCGGGGGACGTGCCCTTGGCTGCCGCTTCTGGATGGGTGGAGGTTGTGCCATCAACCCCTCCGTTCTCTTAGTGAGGTTGTCGATGAAGTTCTTACTGTTCAATGTTGCGGTGACTGGACATTGGCGACCAGCGGCAGGACCTCATGAAGAGGACTCTCAGTTGGCAGCGGCCCATCCCCCCTAGTGCAGATACTGCTTCACCACAGCCGGCGGAGGGTCCTCCTCAAAATGTTCATTGAACTAAAAAATGACCTGATCGGATTAGAGTAGGATGAAGGTGGCTAGCATCAAGTGATGGCCGTGCTGCAAACACTACACATCCACATGGTCATGTACATGCACGTGATGGACAAGGTTTGCATAAGAAAAACGATGAGGGGACTACATGAACTAGAGTTTTGTTTGTGGGATGAAGGCACTCATCAAGATGAAGTTATATAGTCGGTGAGTGGTTGTCATTGTCATCCGTGAAGAAGAGGATGCAGGTACAGTGATGTGATTCTCTCGGCAGCAACTATGTCGTGTTCCTTGTCTATTTAGCGTCAAAATATATCAAACATGGGTCTTGGAATTGTTCATTTTACCATTTAAGTCGAAGGAATACAATATTTTAATCATACAAAATGTTAAGAGTTATCATTTGAAGATTGCTATTGTTAGAGCTCATACCCTTTTGTGATAGTAAATTAAAGATATTAACCACAAAGGACATTCCTCTGAATCACTAACATCTGCTGAGTACCAGCCAAAAATGGTACTCCAACTTCTTTTTTCTCAAACACTCAATAGAGTTGAGTATTGTATTAATGAAGAGGAAAATGATCAAGATACAAAGGCCAAACTCATGTCAAGTAGGCCACAAATCCATCCACATTAATATTGTAGAAAGATAGAGAGAGATAGCAAAACACCTTACACCCATTAGGGAGGGGTGACTTTCATATATATAGCCACAAGGCCGTCAGTACATTTACAATTATACCCCTACATATATACATATCTAGCATCCCCCCTCAGTTGTAGTAGGAGGATCACGGATGCATAGATTGGACCAAAAAAATCAGTAAATAACTGTACAGACAGGCCCTTAGTCATGATAACCGTGAACTGATGCGAGGGCAGCACATGGAGAACACGAGCTTCACCAAGGGCGACCTTCTCATGGACGAAGTGAATGTCGATCTCAATGTGCTTGGTCCGGCGGTGATGAATGGGGTTTGCTGTCATGTATATAGCACTGACGTTGTCATAGAAGACACTGTGGTGGAGGGTAGAGGTAGATGGAGCTCCTGAAGAAGCTGGCACAACCAGCAACACTCGGCGACGGCGTGGGCGATGGCATGTTACTCTGCTTTCAGCATTGGAGCAAGAGACAGTGTTTTGATGCTTGGATGACTAACAAACCAAGTTGTCATCGAGGTGGAGCGGCGGGAAGCATTGGAGCAAGAGACAGTGTTTTGATGCTTGGACGACCAACGCACCAAGTTGTTGCCGAGGTGGAGCGGCGGGAGTCGGGGCACCCTGCCCAGTCCGCATCTAAGTATGCCATGAAAGAATGGACAGGACCGGTGCCAATGTGGAGACCAGCAGAAAGAGTGTCATTGAGGTAGCGAAGAATGCGCTTGACGAGGGCAAGGTGCAGCTTCTGAGGGTCGTGCATGAAGGGGCAAACCTATTGGACCGCATAGGCCAGGTCAGGGCAGGTGAGAGTAAGGTACCGTAGCGCCCCAGTGAGGCTACGATACTCGGACAGGTCGGCGATTGGGGCACCATCTGTAGGTGATAGCTTGGACTTGGAGTCCATAGGCGTCGCTGTGGGATGGCACTCGAACATGCCAGCACGCTAGAGATGCTCAACTGCATACTGGCATTGCGAGAGGAACAACCCGTCGGAGGAGCACGTGATGGAGATGCTGTGGAAGTGGTGGAGTGCCCCAAGGTCAGTCATCGCAAACTCCAAGCTGAGGCGCTCAGTGATGCGACATAGGAGGTCCGAAGAGGAGGCCGTCAAGATGATGTCGTCGACGTAGAGCAGCAAGTAGGCGACGTTGTCTCGATCTTTATAAATAAAGAGACACGCATTACTAGCAGAGGGTGTGAAGGCGAGCTGACAAAGATATGTGACAAACTGCTGGTGCCACGCGTGGGGAGCTTGCTTCACGCTGTAGAGGGACTTCTGCAACAAACATACATGATCAGGTGCAAATGGGTCGACGAAGCCAGGTGGCTGCTGGCAGTAGACGGTCTCCTTAAGACTGTCATGGTGAAAGGCATTCTTGACATCAAGTTGGTGGATCAACCATGAACACGAGGCGGCGATGCTGAGGATGATGCAGATCATGGCCGGTTTGACAACCGGGCCGAAGGTCTCGTCGTAGTCCACGCCATGTTGCTAGGAGAAACCGTGGACGACCCAACGAGCCTTATGGTAGGCAAGCGACCCGTCGGCGTGGTACTTGTGCTTGTAGATCCACTTGCTGGTGACGACATTTGCACAGGAGGTAGGGGATTATCAATGAGTGCCCACTCACTGGCCATGGCTGCACGCCACTGCGGGTTAGCTAGAGGGCTGCGGTAGTTGGCACGCAGTGGCGAGGCGTCGGAGGTGGAGATGAAGGCGCTGCTATAGTCAATCGGTAGATGGCACCCGTCTATAGCCGTGTCGTAGCTCGTCTTGCCGTCGGAGCTGTAGAAGGCGCGGGTGGCGGTGGCGGCGGCGGCCCCAGTGGCTCCTTCGGGGCTGGGACCGCCGGTGGCATCGGTTCGCCTGCGGTTGAAGAAGGACCAGCCCTGGCCGTGTCTGTTGGAGAAGGCGGCGGGGGCGGGCGATGCTAGTACATCGTCCCGTAGTGACGATCGGGAGGGGGATGTGCAACAGGAGACACGGTGGACGGCGCTGGTAGACGATGCCGAAGCGACAAGACCCACCCGGGGTAGCATCCGGGGTGAGAGGTCAAGTGTGCTGAACAGTAGGGCTGGCCATGATGATGACTGGGTCATTATCGAGGAATGGCTGCGGAGCTGCCGAAGACAGGGCAGTGGCTAAAGGAGAGGGCGGCTGCTCGACACCCAAGGATGGAGCGACCACCACAGTAGAAGAAGGGTCCTGTAACAAAAAATTAAGTGAAGACGTGCCAGAAGGCGTGGCAGCGAACGGAAATACCGACTCATCGAACATGACATGACGAGAGATGATCACACGCCGCGTAGAGATGTCGAGGCAGCGGTAGCCCTTGTGGGAAGAGGGGTACCAATAAACACACAAGCCATGGAACGAGGCACTAGTTTGTGGGGAGTTGTGGCACTGAGGTTGGGATAGCAAAGATAGCTGAACACATGAAGGTGTGAGTACTCTGGTAAAGCGATGAAGGAGCAGGTATGGAATTTTGCTGCCTACAGAGGAGGGGCGCCGATTAAGCACATAAGTGGCGGTAGTGAGGGCCTCAGCCCACAAGGCTGGCAGCATGAAGCATGAAGGAGGAGGGTGCGGATGGTGTTATTGATGGTGTGAAGCATATGCTTAGCTTTGCCATTCTCTTGAGACGTGTATGGGCAAGAAAGACGAAGTAAAATGCCATGACTGGACAAGAAATCAGACATGGCATTATTAACAAACTCAGTGCCATTGTCTGCCTGAAAGCACTTGGGAACAGAGCCAAACTGCGTCTAAACGTAAGCAACAAAATCAACTAGATGACCATAGACTTTAGATTTTTGATGCAGTGGAAAGGTCCAGCAAAAATGAGTGAAATCATCTAGCATGACTAAGTAATATTTATAGACAGAAGTACTCAAAACCAGAGAAGTCCAAACATCGCAATGAATAATTTTGAAAGATGTCGACATGGTGGGGGAGGAACGAGCAAAGGGGAGACGTGTGTTTGCCTAGCTGACTGCATGGCACAAAGAGGTATCCTGCTTATTGCAGGAGATGGCTGACATATTTTCCAGTGTGTGGACAGCATTAGGAGCAGGATGGCTGAGGCGGCAATGCCACAGGACTGTTGACAAGGCAAGGTTGGCATGGCCAGCGGCAGTGCCCGGGATAGTTGGGAAAGTATAGGGATCACCATCGCTGTTGCAGCGAAGGGTCACTTGGAGAAACCCAAAGCATCAAATTCGACAGAACAACGGTTGTCACAGGTAAATTGATGAACCGAAAGAAGGTTACGAATTAATGAAGATACGACAAGGACATTATTCAAGATGAAATTTGACTGTGGTGTGGGTAGAGTAGAAGTGCCTCGTGACGAAATAGGGAGATTGTTGCCATTTCCCACGGTTATGTGATGAGGAGATGAAGGAAGGCGAGAGAGGAGTATACCATCAGTAGTCGACATGTGGGATGTTGCGCCTGTGTCAAGGATCTAGGCGTTCTAGTTGTGAGGTGGTGCACCGTGCGACATGAAGGTGGTATGAGCCTGTGGAGCCGGACCAAGAACGCCTTGTTCGCGCTAGGCCAGCCATAGAGGCAGAGGACAGGAAGTAGAGGTAGTAGTCGACATTGCAGGGCCAAGCAGACGACTGCGAGCAGAGTAGCGCTATGCAGGAAGAGGGTGTGCACTCATGGTTAGAGAGATGCTGGTGTAGGGAGCAAAGGAAGGCTGCAGGAAGAAGTCGTGTGGCTGGGAGGGAAGATCGCGGATGTAGGATTGCGAGCGTGCGTGGAAGTAGTGACTGGGAAGGAGTTGGTCGAGAGCAGAGGACCGGCACGGGGCACGCGTGAAGGAGCAAGTGAGGTGCGCAGCTCGCGTGGAGGGTGGCGCTGTGCGCGTCGCGAGAGGCCGCGGGAAGAAGTGCAGCTAGGAGGGAAGGTTGCACGCGTGGGATCGTGGGTGCACATGGGACCAGTGGCTAGGAAGGAGTGACAGGAGAAGGACGAGCATGGGGCACGTGGGGAAGAGCCGCGCCGCGTGGGGAGTAGAGGGAGGGAGGACATCTCATGAAAAAAGGGAAGTGAGGAAGGGAGGAAATCGTGGAGGATCGTGCACGGGTAGGGAGGACACGTGAGGACCCGGTCGCACGCCAAGGATCGCGAGCGGGTCGGCAGGGCCGGTGGTGCGTGGGACGCGCGGGGAGAGGAGAGGAGGACAAACGTGCATCACGTGGAGAGGGGCCAGACCAGCCGGAGGCGCAGCAACGTGGGAGTTGCGCACCCAGGAGAACGGCTGCGAAGCAGAGGCGACACAGACCTAGCAGATGGGAACAGAGAAGCGTGTGAGCAGAGGAGCAGCAGCCACAAGTGCGGGGCAGGCACGCGGCGGAGGCAGGGGAGCGGGATAGAGGAGGCACGCCGGCAGGAAAAACACGAAGAGAGAAGGTGCATGTGGGCCGGAGCGTCAGAGGGGCCGCATGCGTGGGTTGGCAGAGGTGCGCGAAACAGAGGAGCGCCATCGCCTGGAGAAGGAGATCGCACGCGGGGCACAGGGGCACCGTGAGGTGGGTGCAGAGGATTGCGACATTGACACACGGGCGGGAAGCAGCGGCGTGGTTGATGATCGGCATCATAGGGAAGGAGGAGATAGGAGCTAGAGGAGAGGTAGGAAGAGAACCTGAGCGGCTGATACCATGTAGAAAGTTAGAGAGAGATGGCAGAACACCTCACGCCCATTAGGGAGGGGTGACTTTTTTCATATATATAGCCACAAAACCGTCAGTACATTTACAATTATACCCCTGGGTATATACATATCTAACAAATATAATTATGATATAAGGAAAAAAAGCCACAAATGGAAATAAAGATGAATTAAAAGAAACTGGGACTATTGTGGTCAAAGGGTTCTATAACCTGATCAAAGGCCAAATGGCACCAAAACTGTTTGTCAGTCATAGAGTTAGTGGACCAAAAAACAACTTCTCCTGGAATGTGCACCTCAAATTCAGGGCTTCAAATGGATCTCAAAGAAGTCACAATGTTCACGCCCAATATTTCAGGCATAGAAAAGGGTTTTCTCTGTTTGTTGCTTTTTATGTAATGATGAGTCATATTAGCCTTGGAGTCAGACTTTTTCGTACCTTTCAGGCTTTCTTCCAAAGGTGGTGGGCAGAGAAAATCCCAAACATCCAGGCAATAGTCCGCAAGCTGGTTGATTCGGGTCAGCTAGAGTTCATGTATGGAATGTGATTTATTTTCCTTATTCTCTTTTGCTTCGTCTTCATACTGTTTTGCTTTCAAAAATTACTGGTGGATATCATGATTCAGAAATGGTGGATGGTGCATGCATGATGAAGCTGCTGTCCATTACATTGACATGATTGATCAGACCACGCTTGGTCACCGGATGATCAAGAAACAATTCAACAAGACTCCGAGAGCTGGCTGGCAAATTGATCCTTTTGGACATTCTGCAGTTCAAGCATATTTGCTTGGAGCAGAGGTAACTACTATTAACATCATATTTTCAATGAATCCATTTTTACCAAAACCAGTAAAGCAGTATGATAACCTCCTACATTTTTCTGAACATAAGATACAATTCTCATAAAGCACCAATTGTCATTTTTTAGCCTGGCATTGCAGGCACATGATATACTAATTAAAGTTATTCAATGAATGTTATATTTGTACGGTGGATGCAAATGATATGCCTTAGTGATTTTCCTGGGTTTAATTCTCAATACGTTTTTTCCTTGACAATCAACACGTCACTGTGCAAAGCATATGAATATAACATTTCCATACTATATTGCAATTGCAGCTTGGCTTCGATTCTTTGCATTTTGCAAGAATCGATTACCAAGACAGGGAAAAGCGTAAAGCTGATAAAGGCTTAGAGGTTATATGGCGCGGCTCAAGAACTTTCGGTTCATCCTCACAGGTTCTTATTGTTCTTTCCCTACATTTAGTTTTGCCTATTCCATTCATTAGCACAATGGATCAAATTTTGATTTTGTGAAGGGAATTTAACTGTACGGTTAAATTTCAGATATTTACAAATGTATTTCCTGTCAATTATAGCCCTCCAGATGGCTTTGGCTTCGAAGTTTTGGATGAAAATATCTTGCCTGTCCAGGTACACGTACACAACCATTTCCTTGCTCCTCGAACCTTACATATATCTTAGTTTCAAGTTTGTAGGACGACATGCTGATGTTTGACTATAATGTGGAAGAACGGGCTAATGATTTTGTTGCTGCAGCCATAGCACAGGTAACTTCCAATATTGTTGCCACAGGCCATAGTTCACTAGAGCAATTAATTATGCTTCGTTCAAACTAAAAACTTGGATTTAACTTCTGATAATCAGGCAAATGTTACGCGTACAAACCACATAATGTGGACCATGGGAGATGATTTTAGTTATCAGTATGCAGAATCTTGGTTCCGGAATATGGACAAACTTATCTATCACGTGAACAAGGTATTGCTGATTTAAACTGAAGATGACAAGCATGGCTTGAAGCTCTCGAGTTTTGATACACATTTTTCATGTTCTGCCATCATTTAATTTACCTTTGTGCAATGATACTACTACGTACAACATTTTTCTGTAAGAGGCTGCCTAATCACATTAGTCCATGTGTAATATGACACGGTTAATTGACATCATGAAACCAATAAATTAGAAAATGATGCCAGAATGCTGCAGGATGGCCGAGTGCATGCGCTGTATTCTACTCCATCCATTTACACGGATGCAAAACATTTGTCAAATGAATCTTGGCCAGTAAAATATGACGATTATTTCACCGTGAGTCCTTGAATTCATTTAATTTAAACAGCACGAAAAATTTTATGCTAAAAAAAAGGATGCCTTTGTTCTACTGCAAATTGCAGCTATGCTGATTCAAAAAATTCATACTGGACTGGGTATTACACAAGCCGTCCACTTTCAAACGATATGTTCGAGTGCAGGAGTGGTTATTACCTGGTATGATATTCCCTCTACAGCTACATGATTCATGTGATGTCTACACATTACATTATATATGAAGAAACCTAGAAAAATTGGGAACCTGGTATTGTTTACAGGCTTGCACGTCAAATAGAATTTTTAGTGGGTAGAGTTCCCTTAGGACTGTTCACGACCAGCTTGGAGGACCCAATGGGAATTGCCAGCATCATGATGCAGTCTCAGGTAAGCGAAACAACACACGACAGATGACTACTCGAAACGCCTTGCTCTTGGAGCATCTAAGGTACATGTTTTTCCCTTTGAAAATGCCCGTGTTACAATTTTCTTCCATTTTCCCTAATGAAATTATGATGTGCTAGTATTTTATATATTTCAGGTTGAGAAAGGTGTTAATATTGCTCTGACCTGTTTACTAAGTTCCAATGGAACATGTGGGCCTTCAGTACTAAAATTTAATCAGGTAAGAAACTATGAAATTATATAATTACTTTTGGTGTAATTTCCTCGAAATGTAATCTTGTTGTGGTAGTGCTCAGCCTAGTTCACTTGATCATTATATTCTCGCCCATGGGTATTAAAATATTCTTACCAAATGAGAAAAGGAGGCTTATTGTTTTGGCAATGTTTGAGCATAGAAATATTATTGTTTTATACTCTATATATGAACTTGATATAAACTTTTAAATGGTCCTATGGTTCTTGAACAGATTTACCTGACCAAACTGTTTCTCTTATTGACAATTTCAAGTGCCCACTTCTCAATATAAGCTACTGCCCTTCAACTGAGGAGACAGTTTCAGCGGCAAAGAATTTAGTAAGTATTGTCTGTTGAACTATATTTATACAAATTAAAATTTTATATGCTGAGATGATCTTTTGCAGGTTGTAGTTGTTTACAATCCTCTTGGAATGGAACGTAGTGACTTCATAGGGTTCCTGTAAGTGTAACAACTTCACAAATGAACACCCCATGACAACTTCACTCAGTATAACAACCAATGGACATATTGCTCAACTACTCAAGTGAGACAGGTCCGCCTATGCGTAGCACCTCTCTTACATTACTTGGAGGTGCTACGTTTGGACCGACAAAGATTATAACTGGCCCTCACCACCCATACTATTTCTGTCAATCACTCAAAGAAGAACAATTAATTTGGCAAAGAAGGCAACAATGGTTTTCAGATAAGTCAATAAGGTAGGATGCCCTTTTTAGTATCTTAAACAAACTTCTGTATTGAAAGGGACCAAATGGACCTTGTAAACAGCTATTATTGAATAATTGTACAAATAGAATGTGTCAATCAGAGTACACAGTAGAACTTAGAGAAACTAAACAAAAACATTTACACTACAAGAGTTTTTCCTTACCAAGAGTGGTCATTCTACCTTTTTTTGATGCATTGCCCTCCTGTTGTTCTTGAAGAAAAAGTAAAAGAAAGAAATGGCAGGGAAGAAAGGGGAGGCCTTGCCTAGGAAGCTGCAAAACTATTGACTCTCTGCAACCAGCCACATCTTCAGAATAGCATAAAAATGTGTAAATACTAAATATTTTCCTTTCAAGATCACCATTCTATATTCCAAAACTATATAAGAATTCACTACAATAAGAAAAGGGGGAAAATATAGCAAACAAGTGTAGCTTCATATACATAAAAGAACTGGCACCGTACTGAGAATACCATCATTTGCAACAACTCAAGTTGGGGGCACATACAAATGGATGTATAGAATGAAGAAAAAAATTTAGAGGCCTTAGAAACATACCAATCATCATTTTTTCATCAACCTGGAGCTTCAAGGCACGCTGACAACTGGGTTACTCTCAGAAATTGCATAATATAAGTAGCAGGTCATGCCTAGTACCTCACAAGCTGATGAACATCAGATCCTATTGTTCAGCAATGGGTGTGGAATCTTCATCACAGGCTCAAGAAGGGGAAAAATGGCAGACCCACGCACTCCTATGGAGCTAACTGGAGAGATTACAGTGTTAAGTGCATGATCTCTATAGGCCTATCTATAGGCCCACTCTATATTTAGCCATGTGGCTCTCTATATATTGCAGTCTCCACCTCTGGAGTGTCTAGAGTCTGAGATCCCTAAGGTACGTAACATGGTACCAGAGCTATGGGATTAGGGTTAGGATTAGATTAGTCTGACCCACGATCCATTTTTTTCGCCTTGGGATCCTCCAATCTTCACGCAGCCCGTCGCCGTGCTCTCTCGTCGCCCGCCCGTCGCCGTCTCATCGTCTGTCTTCGCGCGGCCCGTCGCCGTGCCCTCGTTGCCGTCTTCCACCTGAGGCCGACATCCTGTCCGCCCGAGGTCGCAGCCGCGCATCACTCGCGACTTCCACGCGCGGATCATCGCCCGTCGCGGGGATCATCGTCCGTTGCGGAGATCGTCCCGCCCGTCAGCACCATCATCGTCCGCGCGGATCGTCGCCCGTCTGCGTCCGTCCTCCGTTGCGGAGATCGTCCCGTCATCGCCCGTCGCCTGCTCTGCTTCCTCTTCTGCACATCGTCCGTCGTCCATCTGCTCTGCTTCCTCTTCTTGTTGGAACAGAACAGAGGACAGCGGAGGTCCGGCACGTTCAGCAAACAGAGAGGGTCGTCTGCTTTTTATACCACTGCGGTAACAGGTCACTGCCTTCCTCCTCCTTGGTCAGTTGCTAGCAGTCGTTTCAATCATGTCTCAGTCTCAGCACAATGCAATTGTCATCCGTATCACTTTAGAGGGTCCAAATTATCCTGAATGGGCTTTCTGTGTGGAAACTGCATTAAGGGGTCATGGTTTACTACATCATCTAACTGATAATGCCCCTAAGGTTAAGGAGGATGCTAGTAATGCTACTGCAGTAAAAGATTGGGGTACCAATGATGGCAAAGTGATGGCTGCTATGGTCAATAGTACTAAAGAATCCTTGATTATGAGTCTATCTAAGTTCAAAACTGCTAAGGCCATATGGGAAAATCTAAAGCAGGGCTATGTACAGGACAGTGGGGCTCTTTTACCTAGTCTTATGCAGCAAACTCATGTCATTGAGCAGAATGATATGTCCATTGATGAGTACTACTCTGCTTTTGATCGATTGATGGGATCATTGACTTCCATGGTACCTGAATGTTCAGCTGCTTCTTGTCCAGCACATAAATTTATTGAAAAATTTTTCACCTATAGATTTGTCATGGGAGTTCGAGCTGAGTATGATTCCATTCGTACACGGTTACTTCACAGTTCTTCTGATCTCACTATGGCAAATGCTCTGTCAGACTTACTTGCAGAAGAAACTCGTCTCAAGTCCCTGTCCTCTACAGTGTCTCACGGTGTGTTGGCAGCTTCTCGGAGGACTAGTACACCCAATAGTACTTCTGCAGAACCCTGTAAGCATTGTGGCAGGACTGGTCATCTTTCAGAAAATTGTTTCTCCCATCATCCAGAGAAGTTGGCTGAGTACCGTGCACGGCGTGCTGCTCGTGGTCGTGGCCGTGGTACTGGTTCCACTTCTAGAGGCTCAGTTTCAGTGGCTGCTTCCTCGACTGTTACTGCTCCTTCGGCTTGGGTGCTTGATTCAGGAGCTTCTTTTCATGTGACCTCTGATCAGTCCCAGCTGGTTGCCTGCAAGCCGGTCCCTGATGGTACTTCTATTCAAACAGCTGATGGTACATCTTGTCATATCACTCATCAGGGTTCATTTTGCAATAATCACTTTTCTGTACCGAATGTTTCCTTTGTACCTCAGTTGTCTATGAATCTTCTGTCGGTTGGTCAAATTTCCGACCACAATTGCTTTGTTGGTTTTAATGACTCATCTTGTTTTATTCAGGACCGTCGCAGCGGGGAAGTGATTGGGACTGGCCATCGCCGTAAAGGTGCTTCTAGCCTCTACGTTCTGGACACCCTACGCCTTCCTACATCCGTTCCATCTACAGCTCATGCCTCATCCGCTGCATCATCTTCAGCCTTGTCATTTGCCAAGTGGCATCATCGTCTTGGTCATCTTTCTGGGTCTCGTTTGTCTTCCATGATAAATAAAGGTTGCTTAGGTCATACCTCTATTGAGTCTAGCTTTCATTGTAAGGGTTGTAAGCTTGGCAAACAAATACAACTTCCTTACTCTTCTAGTGTTTCTCGTTCTGCTAGACCTTTTGATCTTATTCATACCGATGTATGGGGTCCTGCACCTTTTGCTACAAAAGGTGGTCATAAATATTATGTCATTTTTATTGATGATTATTCTCGCTATACATGGATTTACTTCATGAAACATCGTTCGCAATTGTGCTCCATTTATCAATCTTTTGTTCAAATGGTTCACACACAATTTTCTGCTCCTATTAAAGTTCTTCGTTCTGACTCTGGGGGTGAGTATTTGTCTGCTGCCTTTCGCCAATTTCTATCGTCTGAGGGTACACTTGCACAACTCTCTTGTCCAGGTGCTCATGCTCAGAATGGTGTTGCTGAAAGAAAACATCGCCATCTCATAGAGACAGCTCGCACACTTTTGATTTCATCTTTTGTTCCTTCTCATTTTTGGGGCGAAGCTGTTTCCACTGCTGTCTATCTCATCAATAGGCAACCTTCATCCAAACTGTCTGATCAGTGTCCTGGTGAAGTACTTTTTGGTACCCCTCCTAGCTATGATCATCTTCGAGTTTTTGGATGCACTTGCTATGTTCTGCTTGCACCTCGTGAGCGCACAAAATTGACTGCACAATCTGTTGAATGTGTTTTTCTAGGGTATAGTCCTGAGCATAAAGGTTATCGATGTTATGACCCTTCTTCCCGTCGTATACACATCTCTCGTGATGTTGCCTTTGATGAGGATCGCCCCTTCTTTTATAACCCTTCCACCAAGCCTTCATATTCGCCCACAGAGTCCACTTCCTTTTTGAGCCTTCCTCCAAATTCATCCACCAATGATGCCTCTACACCATCTGATCCTCTTATTTCGATCACACCACCTTTAGCCCCGACAACATCCTTGCCTCCATCTCATTCTTTTTCAAAACCACCTATTACACGTGTCTACAGTCGTCGTTCCTCTGAGCTTCTGTCTAGCTCTCCCACCATGGCTAGTCCTGATGAGCCCGCTGCTGATGCTTCTAATAATAACATTGATGATTCACATGTTGATGAGTTACAGGTTGCTCCACGATATAATCTTCGAGACCGCAGTACCATTCATCCCGAAGAAAAGTATGGTTTTCCCCAAGTGCATGTTGTTGTTGATGAGCCATCCACCTATCAGGAAGCTTCTCAAATTCCAGAATGGCAGCTAGCTATGTCTGAGGAACTTGCTGCCCTTGATCGTCAAGGCACTTGGGATCTTCTTCCGTTGCCATCGCACACAATACCTATTACATGTAAGTGGGTATTCAAAGTTAAGACCAAGTCAGATGGCTCTATAGAGAGATATAAGGCCCGTCTTGTTGCCAGAGGTTTTCAGCAGACTCAGGGTCTAGATTATGATGAGACTTTTGCACCTGTTGCTCATATGACGACAGCCCGTACATTAATTGCAGTTGCTGCAGCTTCTTCTTGGCCCATATCTCAAATGGATGTCAAGAATGCCTTTCTCCATGGTGATCTGACTGAAGAAGTTTATATGCAACCGCCACCGGGTGTTGTCGCTCCTCCAGGATATGTTTGTCGTCTTCGCCGTGCTTTATATGGCCTTAAACAGGCTCCTCGTGCTTGGCATGAGCGTTTTGTCTCAGTGATACGGGCTGCGGGTTTTTCAGCTAGTGATCATGATCCTGCTTTATTTGTTCATTTGTCACCGCGTGGCCGTACGTTGCTCCTTCTCTATGTTGATGATATGCTGATTACAGGTGATGATGAGGATCACATTTCCCATGTGAAGCAACAACTCAGTGCTGAATTCCAGATGTCTGATTTGGGTCCTCTTAGTTATTTCTTAGGCATTGAGGTCAAGCACTCTACTAAGGGATATCATCTTTCTCAGTCTAAGTACATACAAGATCTTATTGCTCGTTCAGGCATCACTGATAGTCGAACCGCTGCAACACCCATGGATCTTCACTTGCAACTTCGTCCCACTGATGGAGTACCTCTTAAGGATCCCTCTCGATATCGACATATTGTGGGCAGTCTTGTTTACCTCACTGTCACCAGGCCAGATATTGCTCATGCAGTCCATATTTTGAGTCAGTTTGTTTGTGCCCCAACTTCTGTTCATTTTGGACACTTACTTCGCGTGCTACGCTACCTGCGGGGGACATCATCTCAAAGTTTACTCTATGCGCATGATAGTCCGCTTCAACTTCATGCTTACTCGGATTCCACTTGGGCAAGTGACCCAACAGATCGGTGTTCCATCACTGGATATTGCATTCTTCTTGGCTCTTCTCCTATTGCATGGAAGTCCAAGAAGCAAGCAGCTGTATCTCGCTCTAGTACGGAGGCTGAACTTCGAGCCCTTGCCACTACTACTGCGGAGATTGTATGGCTTCGATGGTTGTTGGCTGATTTAGGCATCTCTTGTGATGTTGCCACACCTCTTCTGTGTGACAATACAGGAGCCATACAAATTGCTAATGATCCTGTGAAGCATGAACTTACAAAGCATATCGGTGTGGATGCTTTCTTTACTCGGTCTCATTGTCATCAGAAGACTATTTCTCTCAAGTATGTGCCTTCAGAGTTGCAATTGGCTGACTTTTTCACTAAAGCACAAACTCGGGAGCAGCATCGGCTTCACTTGATCAAACTCAATGCTTCAGATCCTCCACTTCCACCTTGAGTTTGAAGGGGGGTGTTAAGTGCATGATCTCTATAGGCCTATCTATAGGCCCACTCTATATTTAGCCATGTGGCTCTCTATATATTGCAGTCTCCACCTCTGGAGTGTCTAGAGTCTGAGATCCCTAAGGTACGTAACATACAGGACCTCTGTAACAGCGATAGTGAGGTGGCAACTGAGAACCGATGCCGTCCTCACAGAGATGAACACAGAGAAGGCAAACATTGGAGCTGCAGGCATTATAGGCGAAACAATAGAACAAGATTCGTAGTCAACGTAGGGAGAAATCAGATAGAGGAAAGCAAAATCACAAAATAAGAGGAAACGGGAGCACCAGTGACTGATCTTTGCTGTCCAGGGCCACCTGCACCGGGTGCGGCCACCATGCACGGGCATAGTGGGAGAGAGAGGGGGGAAGATGAGGAGGAGCGACCTCGAGGCCATGCCTGTGCCCTGCTGCCATGGCTGGGACCCCGACGGAGGAGACGAGGACGGCTTGCAGGCAGCACGTCTGCCCTGTGCCATCAGGAGAGGGAGAGAGAGGCCGTGGCAGCGCGCCGCCCGTGCTGGGGCTGGATCTGTGCCTGAGGGAGAGGGAGAGAGAGGGGAAGAGATGAGGAGAGGCACCTAGGGTTTCCTCGGAGCACACGCCGCCGCAGCCGTCGGGAGAGAGAGGAAGAGCAGGAGGGGGTGGGGGAGGGAGCGGCGGAGGCGCCGGCGCGCCGCCTCGGGCCGGCCGCACGCAGCGCAGGGAGCTGGGCGCGGCCGTACCATCCCGCTGCGCCAGCGCACACCGGGAGAGAGGGAGGGACCGAGAGAAGGAGAGAGGCTGGGATGGACAGAAGATGGTTCGAGAAGGGACGAGAGACGGTTCAAGAAGAGAGATCATATTACGGTGGCCTGCTGGACAGGAGGCAGGAAGAAATCCAGACGTCGAAGTCGCGATCGAACGAAGCAAATCAATTTTGCTATCGCAGATAGCAGGAGAGATCGGCGACAGGTTCATCTTTGTAGGTGTTAAACTACCATCATGTGACCGCTTGACTGCCTCAGCCCTCAGACGACCACTCAGTCACCTGACGGTGGTTTCTTGATGCATCGACTCGGTAGTGGAGAGAGCGGAGGACAGGCTATCAAATTCTGGGTGGCATCAATTGTGCGTCGGTGTCCCTTTCAGATCCATGGAGCCTGGAAAGTCGACTCGGTAGTGGAGAGAGCGGAGGACAGGCTATTGAATTGTGGGTGACGTGGCTTCATAGAATTGCAGAGAAATCTGCTAGTAGGGATCTCCTATTTAGGTATAGGAGATAGAAGATATGTTGGCTGTACCTCTTTTAGTCCTACTGTTACATGATTTCTTTTAACATTTTCAGGTCAATGATGAAAACCTTGTTGTAAAAAACTCTGATGGGACTATCGTTGAGTCGCAACTAGTTGAGGTTGATAGTGTGACAAGAAATTTAAGGGAAGTTTATGTAAAAGCTTATCTTGGAATCACAACAACCAAACCACCAATGTATTGGTTACTTTTTCAAGCTTCTGTGCCACCAATGGGGTGGAATTCTTACTACATTTCGAGATCCACAGGTATATGTAAACAATTATCTCATTTAAAAATCTAAACTGAACTACAACATGATTGCATTCCTAGTTACCACCAATGTATTGGTTACTTTTTCAAGCTTCTGTGCCGCCAATGGGGTGGAATTCTTACTGCATTTCGAGATCCACAGGCATATGTAAATAATTATCTCATTTAAGAATCTAAACTGAACTACAACATGATTGCATACCTAGTTAATTGTCGTTTCCACATTTAAGTCATAATATTGTTCCATAAATAGGTGAGCAGCTAGCATTCTTTTCTTTGGGGGGTTGCTAAACTGCATAGGAGAATATCATAGAACAAAAGAAAACAATAAGCCAGCTTGCCTGGTCATATATCCTCACTATTTTCTTTATGATGTGAAGAAATGGCGTATGACATGTTTCAAAATTAGCTTCACTAGTGAATATTAAACATCAACAGGATATATCAAAAGACTGTATGGCGGTTATTTTGACCAACATTTGCTTTAGTCACATGCAAATACAGTATGGTTAGGAATAATAGTAATATTCATTGGTAGGCCATTCCAAAATACCCTATTAATGTATCAGTTTCATCAAGTTTCTTATGTTTAAATTGATATTTTTCCTACAATCTATCTAGGATACAACAGCACTGGCTATGTTGCAACCATGGTTTCTCCAAGGAATGACACAGTTGAAGTTGGACCAGGGTCTCTAAAACTTTCCTTTTCATCAGCATCTGGACAACTGAAGAGAATATTCAATTCTGTCTCAGGAGTGAGTCATATATGACAAATCTGTTTTACAAATGAGTTGATCTACAAATTTTTTTTCTTAAAATGAGTTGATAGAAATGTATTTCACATTAAATCTGAGATAATTAAATTGAAAATTGTCATTTTAAAATACATATCTGTAACATAGGATTGGACAAACTACCTTTTCAACTTATACATGCTTATATTTGACCTATCATATTATGATCTGCAATATCTTAGAATTGATTATGCATTCGTAATAGTTGACACAACACTTGGCTTAAAGTACAATATGATGTTTATTATGGTACTTGTACTCCGATCTTTTTGCTCATGATTTATATACTAGTGTGTCATCCACATGACGTAAGTGCATCCAAGCACAGTTCCACAATATGAGTCATGCTCGTGAAGGTATTCTGTATATAATTTCCCATCTTGTCATTACCATGCTGTTAACATTCTGTTTAACATAATATTACATCTTGAAAAACTAGATGTACACATAGTAATAGTGTTTCCATGAAGAGAATATGCATACCTACTGTTTTTCATGTCAAGTATATGATTGCTCTCACGAAATAATTTTGGACAAAAGATCACCATGGTTAGAGATCACCACGTGTCTAAAGTGTTGCAGTTTTTTTGGAGCCCTAACCCCTAATACGGAGTAATACTGATATATCCAAATTTGTGTACGTAATTGGCTTCAGGTGGATCTACCAATTCAACAAAGCTTTTTTTGGTATAGTTCAAATGAAGGTGACATCGTGGATTCACAGGTTTGACTAAGGAACTGAGATTTTTCTCTGTCAGATAAAATCTTGCCAGCACATATTTGATGGTTATGATGTGTATATATATGTTTATTTAATGGTTTGTACTAGGGATCTGGAGCATATATATTTAGACCCAATGGTACTACACCAACTGTTGTATCATCTTCGGTAATACCCCGCAGCTTGTCTTTATTTATTTCTAATTCATAACTCCATTATCTCTTACTTTTGATAATTTTTTATATTTTGTAACAGTAATGTTTGTATTAAAGGTAACTTTATTTGTTAGTATTTCCCCCATAATAATATTGCACAAACAAGAATTGTTGGTGTAATAGTTTTTGGTTGCATTTTAACACCAAGGACTTGAAAATATATGGACTGAAATGGCATAGTGTTCTTTTTCAAAACCTTTTCAACTGTTCTATGAAATTATGGTATCTATGTTGAATTCATCACTTGAATTCAAAAGGTATATTCCCCTCTATTGTCATTCTTTAATGCAGTTGATTCCTTATGGTCTGGCAGATGTAGTTTTGTCTATCTCATAACTTTGTAATACTGGAATCAGAATGGTATATTCTAGTTTTTGAACAAAAATTCCTTTGAAATGTGTTTTCAGACTCTGACTTGAATACTCATTCCATGCATTCTATAAATGTTATATTTAGAAGAGGGCATAGGTTAACATAGTGTAATATTCTGGTTATATGCATAGAAATAGTTGTATCTTTACTCTCAAATAGCTCTTGTAGATCAAAGAGAGGGCCCCCCAAGTTCTTCTGTGTCATGGCTGTTTTAAAAATAACTATCCACTGTGCACTAGCTAGTAATTAAGAACTTCATGTGCAGTTTCTCTTTCAGTGGGTCGATCATTTTAATTTCCTTTTAGGTGCTGCTCAGCATTATCAATGGACCTCTGGTTCATGAAGTTCATCAACAATTCGGCCCTTGGATTTATCAGGTAAGATTTAGAATTTACTCCACTATAGGACCCATCACAGTTAAATATAATAAATATTACGTGATTAGTGGAGCCTAAAATATGAGCATTTCATTGTTCTCTCTTCATTAAATAGATTACTCGACTCTACAAGAACAAGGAGCATGCAGAAGTTGAATACACGGTTAGTGACTACTTTCAACTTTGGAAAAATATGTTTCCATAAGATTTATGTTTATGGAGAATATGCTATTCCAACTATGCTAGTATGTATAAGGAAAACTATTATCCAACACTGAACTAATAATTTTTGTTCCAAAATTTGCAAAAGATTGGGCCAATCCCTATTGATGATGATGTCGGGAAGGAGATCATCACCCGGTTAACAACAGACATGGTTACAAACAGTACATTTTATACGGACTCTAATGGAAGAGATTTTCTCAAAAGGGTAACAATCAATCTAGGTTTCCATTGGATATTTGATATGATTAATTTGTTTGAGTATTGTTACTTCTTTCAATATCATACATGTGTATTAGTATATTGTAAGGTCAGTTTTAGTGGGAGTTTCATGAGAGTTTTCATGGACATTAAATAAGCTGACATGACATAATATAGATGAAGAGAGATGATAAAAGTTTTATGGGATGAAATGAGTTTCATGGAGACGAAACTCGTCTATATTGTTTCCAACCCATGGAACTCTTGTAAAGTGAGACATGAAATTCCCACTGAGACTAGCCTAATAGATCACTACTCTAAATCCAACAATCATTGTCTGTTTGAAACGCAGCATCACTACCAGAAATGGGTCCGACAGAGGACAATGGGCAGTGATCTGATTCTTGACCCAAAAGAGATAGTATCATATCACTAACGGTTCAAAGGATAGACCCAGTAGTAATAGAATAAGGGATCACTGTCGGGTCTGCCTTACCCGACATTAATGTATGGGGTTCACTACTATTTCAGTGGCTTCAAATGGCAGTGACCTTCATTTTCCCATTTTCTATATACTTCATTATTACATTTAAATAGAGGTTTTTGTCTAAAGTTTTTACATTCTATATTACTCACAAGATTCGATAATGAATACATCATAATTACAAGACCATATATACAGACTTAATAGGTAGAGATGAAGTTATTACAAACCAAAGTCTTATTACTACAAAACAATTGGAGCACACCTACTACTACTCCTCCTCCTCCTCCTCCTACTACTCCTCCTACTGCTGCTACTACTGCTGCTACTACTGCTGCTGCTGCTGTTGCTGCTCCTACTGCTCCTACTGCTCCTACTGCTCCTGCTCCTCCTGCTCCTGCTCCTCCTGCTCCTGCTGCTACTGCTACCGCTACCACTACCGCTACCGCTACCGCTACCGCTACCGCTACCGCTACTACTAGTTATTATGTGCCATGACATATTCAGTACAGTGAACATCCCCAATTCTATAACCGAGCATGTCATTTAAGTACATCAATGCATGAATTAACCACTCTCTTTTGCTTCACATGTCTAAACATATGGTCTACAAAGATTAAATAAATTGGAGGCATTGCAAATGGACTAGTATGCAAAGCAAAATGCATATGACCTTGCAATCCATGTGAGGTGGACCTTGAACCTGCACAGTACCATCACTAAACAAGTTGCTCCACTGCTTGACTTTGAAAGGCATGGAAGCTACACAAAACATACGTCGAATCATGATACGAAATCTGTAAGTGGTGTCAACAAATAGAATATGTGAACCATGAATACAAACATAACATATATAAACATTATGAGCACCACTTTCACTGTACCATATCATTCTGGTTGTGTTGAGCAATCCCTTCACTAGTGGCTACCACATTGCCGTTATCTTAAACTTGCCGCCTTCTCGCCAAGGTACTCCGCGCGGCTGCGGGGACTCTAATCCGGTGGCGTGAGCTCGGGGACACCATCGGCGAGGTTGTGCCATCGATGTGGAAGCACTTGCGGGACAGAGAATAGTAGTCGATGTCGTCGGAGTCGTACTCTGAGCTGTTCCCCGAGAGGATCTCAAGGAAGGTGCACAGGGAGGGGACGTCAGTCCCCGCTGCGCCAGAGGGGATGGCGCCTCACGGCGCCTCTCGGCTGAGGAGGTGCTTCAGCTCTAGCTAGAAGGATGCCGCAGCATTTTGGATCCTGAACAGTAGGTCCGGGAGGTAGTACCACAAGCGCTCGGGCGGTGGGAGCACCTTGCCGGTTTTAATTTGGTAGTGGACATTGGTCAACATGTAGAACACTGGCGTTGCTCTGACACGGTGGGGTTCGGGCCCAGGCCGTGCCAGATCTATCTTGCGAGGACCTCGAGATCCGCTCCCAAGAGGCCCGGCGGAGGAGACGGCACCAGGGACTCGTTGTCCACTAGCTCAACCTCCTTGAGCGGGTGAAGCTTGCCATAGCCATCGGTGACGTAGGCCAGGCTCCCGAAGTGGAGGACCCGGCCTAGGGCGAAGGCACTGGTTGTGATGGAGAACTCGCCGAGGAGGCAGGCGCCACCATCTGGGGCGACACAGCCTCCTCCAGCGACGAGGCGGGTGGCTCCGACCACATAGAGCCTGAATCACACTTGACGCGCTCCCCTACCAGGTGTGCCAGCTGTCGTGGGGTAGAAACCCCGACAAGCATTGTTGTTCATCGGATGTCACTGAGTGTGGATCTCCGGTGGCTCGGGTGGACTTATGAACACATAGAACATAGGGAGGACACAACGATTTATCCTAGATCGGGCTATCGGGACCCTACGTCCGACAGTAGATGTTCCTTGTATTTGAGATCATTGAAATCGTGGGCTATAACAGAGTGTAAGAGATTTGGAAGGGGATCGCTCGGTGCTATCTTAGGCTCATTGATGGTGAGGTTTGTTCCTCGACAGTGAGGAAGAAGACGATGGTGTGGAGGAGCTCTCGGTACTCCTCTCGGGGTGGCTCTGCTCTCGGTGCAGAGCTCTAAGTTATCGTGAAGACTTTGTTCGATTGGGCTGTTTTCCCTCTATTCGTCCTACCCCCTCTGTAGGATCTGACCCCCCTTTGTTCATCCTACCCCCTCTATAGGATCCGACCCCCTTATATATCGAGGTAAGTAGGGTACATGGTGGTTTGGGGGGGTTTAGTCTATGGTCTACATGCACTGGAGTCCAGGAGGGCACTACTGCGGCGTGGATGGACCTCAGCATTGTTGTGGAGTTGAAAAAGCCCTAGGCGTCGTCCGGCTGCTCTGCTTTGACACTCTGACCGTCAGGCCTTGTCAGCTTGGACCGGCCTCCACTAGGTGCGCCTTCTGGAGGCTTCCTTGGTGACAAAGGCGTCTAGCTTGAGGGACTAACAAGCAAGCCCAGAAGCCCCCGAGCCCCTGAAGCCGGTGGAGGGATTTGTCCCCTTGTGTCACGCCCCGTGCGTGACTTTGTGGGAAGAGTGGATGATAGCATTATGCCCGTTGGGCAGCACCGAGGAGCCCCTGAGCCCTGGGCGCTCGGGGCGGTGGGTTCTAGCCTGGCCCTTGGCTTGCGCCAAAGTCGGAGCCAAGGATCAGGCTTAGGCTACCGTTGATCGAGTCGGGCGAGCCCCCAAGCCCCATGTAGAGAGGCCGAGGGTGTGCTCGGGTTCCGCTCAATCCTTGGCCGGAAGGTGCGTGTGAGCGCACCTGATGGGTGCAGCCCCCGAGTGATCCTAGAGGGATCGGTCGGGGGGTCCTTCAGTTGGGAATCTCTTACCCTGGGACTTAACATATCCCTATGTTTTTTTTCTTGTCACCGGCTGTAGTAAAGCATGATATGGAGAGTAGAATGGACATTCTTTCATTCTTCCTCCTAATGATCCCTAGCAAGGAGCCATGCATCTATAGTGTAGGAGCAAGTGTATTTTGAAGGTGTTAGAAGAAATTTTGTGAAGACAAGGCCGCACCAAAGCTTGGACACCCTGGGAGCAATGCTAGCTTGATCCGGTAGCATTGCTGCCAGCATGCCTTGGTGTCCGCATGGCTTCATCTTTATGAACTTTCTGCTAGTATCTCTTGTGCACCATTTTGACGACGAATGGAAGGTTTATGTGGAGGGTTTTCTCCCACATAGAGCACATATTGAGACTACAAGTGGTGATACAAATTAGCTTGTGTAACATGCTGGATTGGTGTGGGAATATAAGTGGTAGGGGACCTCATCTGTCCATGGAGGTGTGATCTTTTATGTCCAGATGCATATTTTGCCACCAGTAGCAATGGTGGTAAGTGGATCCGATGGTGGAGAAGCAAGCAATCATGATGGAGGTGGCTCCAACAGCACCGAACACTACTGGCTCATCCCACAACCCAACAGTAATGTTCCCATATCACTGTTGGGTCAAGCCATGAACATATGTCACTACTGGTGGTGGGCTGAACTGACAGTGATAATCCATTTATTTCCACTATTGGTTACCAATGGTGATATATCACTGTCGGGTTGTAGCTCCAGTTGGTAGTGTTAGAGGGCTTCACTACTGGGCTAATAGGATCCCAATGTTGTATGGATCCTAGGATTATGACCTGGCAGTGAAGCAAATCATTGACAGCTCCATCACACCTGGCAATGATGGTTCAACAATGTAATGGATGACTACTGAACCTTCTTATTGTTAAATGTCTCCAATTATTTTTCTTAACACATAAGAGAGATGTGTATCATTTCATTAAAATATAAGAGAGTATACAAGAGGGACTAAGTTCCCCAAAACACACCCAAAACTCACACTACCCCACCACACTACAAATGGAGAAAAGCTAGAAACATAAGGCCCTATTCGAGAATCAGGAGACCATCAATCTAATAAGGTCCAAGGTATTATCCCCCAGCAAACGACCTAACCAGCAGCTCTTGGAGTGCATTTGCTCTAGTGGAGCACCATAATTAAGATGGGTTCATTTATGATAGCCTGCAGCGCAGCCATACTCAGACTTATGCCATTAAAGATGCAATCATTCAAATCTTTCCATATATCCCAAGCCACTAGAATGAAATGTCTCTCATCATTATATTTCCTTTTATCATGTTCCTTGATGGTCCAGCCCTCGGTCCCATTAGTGTAATTCCATGGGGGTGGGCTTTCCCCCATGGGTCAACTTTCTTTTAAAACTGTGAGCCTTTCTAAATTGAGTATGCTAGAGTTTTAAAAGTTTGCATAGTCTCCTTTTACATAGACATTTAGATTGAATTTCATTTTCAGGTTAGGAACTATAGGGAAGATTGGGATCTTGAAGTGACAGAACCAGTTGCAGGAAATTACTACCCGGTAATCACAACATTCACATTTTTCTAAGTGAACCATATTCAGGTTGTTAGACACGATATGGAATTTCTGTTTATAGCATGCTATCTATATGATTATTTCCATGTGTAGAAGTATTTTTGTATCATGCAACAATGTATCCAAAATGAAAATGGGATTGATCAGAAATATTAATATAGTAGAATTCTACTTTTATTACTAGATTATGACTTTATAGTATATTTCTTGCACATCAACTTTTCAGGTAAATCTAGGCGCGTATGTAGCCGATGGAAAATATGAGCTATCTGTACTTGTGGACCGCGCTGTTGGAGCATCAAGTATTCAGGATGGTCAGCTAGAGATTATGCTAAACAGGTACTAGCTGAGTCACCTGAGTTAGTTCTAGGTTTATTGGTCCTCTAAAAGAAATAGCTCCATGATCTTGTAAAATCTGGATAGTTCATATATAGGATCAATCTTTGTCATGATCTAGACCCCTGCTAGATCTTGTAAAAGTTTAACACCAGGCATGGTTTTAGAGAGATTCTAAGAATGGGTCTAGTCTTTCAAGAGAGAAAAAAGAGGAGAAGGAACTAAGTCTTTTGTTGAAATAATTCTATTTTTTATTCCTCAACTCTAATACCATCTAAATCTAGCACACCAACAATTAGTGACAATTGATTTTGACCATTGGTCTCATGTTTTGTTGTTTTGGAGTGAAATGGAAGTGTTTTTTCCTCCAAGTTTTTAGATTTTTTTTGCCAATATGGCTGGCCTTGTATTATATTTTTACTATATTTCCAAGGCTAGCCACTTTGCTTTTCCATGGAATAAAGAAAGAGCAATAGAGAGAGAGTGATGGCAGTGTTCGGAATGTAGGAATTATACAAGAATTTCACTGGAATCAGTTCATTCTTGCAGGAAAAGCCTATGCATCACTTGAAAACCACGAAAACAAGTTGATGGTCAAAATTGAGCAATATTGGTAGATGAGGTATTATATTTTGATAGGAGTGATGGGTAAACATTTTTTTAGCAGATGGTGGGTAGACATTAGAGAAGAAGAGTTGAAGGGTCAAAATAGACTATTACTTTTTATTTCCTAATTGCATCTTTAGCATGGAGTCATCTCTTGGATTGTTTTTTTCTTGGAGCCATTATTCTCCAAGTATAGGACTTGGTGTTAACTCTTACCTAGAACCAAGTTTTTTTAACACATTCTAAATGTCCACACCCAACCCTAACAATTGCATTTTGTTTCTATCTCAATATGATGTTATATGTTTTGTAGGCGAAGGCCATATGTTAAGGTTAAGAAAGGAACTAATGAAAGGTTTACAGTCCTTAACCAAGAAATTTTGAAACTGCTTTTTGGAGCATAACTGTGTTACAAACATATTGGCTGTGACCTCTTGAATTCAATCTTAAATTTGTGTATTATGTTTTACATCTCTTTTGCACATGTTGAAACTCTCTAATCATGAATGTTTTTTAATATATATATCAGGCGTATACTCAGAGATGATGGCAAAGGTGTTAATGAGCCACTTGGTGAAGTTGTTTGCTTGGATGGAAGTTGCAAGGGGCTCACAGTATAAATTTAGTGACGATATTGATGTTGCCTTTGTATTTTCCACTAACAACGAACTATTTATTTGATAATTATTACTGAAACTATCTGATCTCAAAAAATGACAGGTGAGGGGAACATACTATGTCAAAGTTGACAAGCTAGGGCATGGAGCTCACTGGCGAAGAACATATGGCCAACAAGTCTATTCGCCCTATCTTCTTGCTTTTACCCATGAGGTATATGGCCTTTACTATGTCTATATGATGCTTTTATGTTGTTCCGCAGATAATCATTCTTGTTATTACAGGATGAGACAAGTTGGAAATCCTATAATGTTGCCAAAGAAAGCACAATGGATGAGAATTACAGTCTTCCTGATAATGTTGCAATTATTACCTTGCAGGTATCATAATGCTCTTCATTCACTCTTAACTCGTAGAGAAGTTTTGGCATACATCATATTAACGACATAAAAACATTAACAGAGAGAATTGAACTTTTCAGAATCTAGATGATGGCACCACATTACTCCGCTTGGCCCATCTGTTTCAGGTGTATTAGTTTTTTTTAATAAAATAGTGTTTTTTTATTTCTACTATATAATGAATCAATAATTAATCTTTATCGAGTCTCCAGGCTATAGAGGACCCTCAATATTCAGGGATAGCTAAAGTTGAACTAAGAAAGGTGTTCGGAAAGAGAACCGTAAGTAAAATTATAGTAGCAATTCATTCTTTTGGATGCAATATTTCTTCTGCAAAATAATTATATAGTAGTACTATATGTTGTTCCAATGTGCAGATCAAGGAATTAGTTGAGACTAACCTTTCTGCCAATCAAAAGAAGTCAGAGATGAAAAAGCTCAACTGGAGGGTAATCGAGAACAGTAAAAGTGATCCCATCCCACTGAAAGGTGGTCCAGTTGACAGTCAAGCTCTTGTCGTTGAACTTGGACCCATGGAGATACGCACCTTCTTGCTGAAATTCTAGATTGCATATACACATATACAGCCTAGTTTATAAATTAAAGGGGAAAATGAAACATCATTGTACAAAAGGATGAATATGTATCCTTTCAGGCCTTGTTCAGGGTTTGATGTGGATTGTGATGAATTGACTGGGATTGAACAAAATTGTTAGTTTTCTTTATCTGATACATGTATCTTCTCCATACCAATAGCTAAAAGGATCGAATGTGACATGCTTCCAACAAGTTATATAAAAGAAAGAGAACAGGTATATGTATAAAAAGTTTCATGGGGGAACCACCCTAGAAATCAGAAGCTAGGAGCCATTTGGCTGTCGTTAGTCTTCAATTGCCTGGGTAAACATGGGTACCAGTTGTACATTCTATTCTCGCCACTTCCATGCATGTATTTCTCAATTCACCCTCTTGCTAGCTAGGCTCTCATAAATCTTGATGTTGTGGGGTGTATGTTAGAACCTGATACCCCTACTTATGTGCAGTAGCTCGATATTTGAAAATATATTGTGAGTATGACACAATCTTGAACCATATCAAGAACGATGTAGACGACTCACATAGAAAATCATAGATGACGATGTTTAAGCAACCACAACAAGAGATTAGAATTTGATGAAGTCGACCATCAATTTTATATATATAAGCACAACTCTAGAAGAGTATAAGTGATCTATAAATTCTTGCCTAATGCAATAATCTAGTGCAATAGAACTTTCTAGCCTATTTCTTATAAACCTTGGATAAGACTCAGGTGTTGACTTGTTTGATGCCTATGGCCTCTACCCATTGTTTATATAGTCCTCTACAAGGCCCTCATACATGCAAGTAGGAGTCCTACTCCTAGTAGGATTCTACACTCAAGTTCTAATGGAAATAGAAGTCCTAATAGCACACCTCTCTTGAATCCTAGTCCAATTAGGATTTTAGTCACCATACCACAATATCCACCTTGAAATTAATCCTTTGAAGTCACATTTCTCCTCCAAGAATTCGCTCCAAGTCAGCTCCCTTTTTATTTATACTCCCACCTTGACAGCGCCCCTACCACAAGGGCTCATCCACATCACCATGATATGGTGTCAATGTCAGGCTGGAGTGTCTAGACCTTCACATGAGAGCTCCTTCGTTCTGTAGTTTGGTTAACCACACCACCTTCTCCTATGGCCCTCCATGCCATAGGTTTGTACCACCTCCAAGCTCCACATGCTCGCTAGTGCAACAAGGTCGCACTTCTTCCAATAGCTTGTAGCTTTGCCTCTATGACTATTAGCTTTTGGAACCATCTTTTTAGCCTCACACTTGACCACGATTGAGATTTGCACTACTACAAAAAGATTTTTCCGAGGCGAGCAAAAAGCACTAACCGAGGTGGGCATCACGTCCGGTCACAATTAATCAAATATTTACCGAGGCGGTTCAAATGCTCGTCTCGGTAAATAAAATTTTTTTAAAAAAAGTCCATACCTATTTATGGTCCTTAACTATCAATTTTGACCATCAACATTGCACTAAAAATGGGAGCAAACAATAACATAAGTAGCGATTTATGTTTAAAATTGACCTAGTTCCACTTGTACTTGGAGATCTTTGCCTATGCAGGAAAACTATACAAAAATACCAAATATCAAGTACTAGAAGCAATTGAGCAAGGTAGGGCCACCATGGGCCACTTGGTGGGGGTTGGCTGACCCCACATGGCGTTGCTCGACGTGGCACCACCAGTGCCACCTCAACAATCCGTGGGAGTGGCCAAGAGACACACTCCCAAGCTCTCTCCACCATTGATCTCAAGTTGGTGCATGATCAAGTGTCCAAAAGAGGCTACACATGGATAGTTGGACCCACCATGCTTACGTCGGTGCTCAAATGGACAAAGGGGCTTCATACCCACACTCTACTACACCTCTAGAGGCCCCACACCAAAGGGAAAGTGCCCACTCATTAGTGGATAGTCAGCCGACGCCGTGCATCGTCACCCGACGGTCAACTTCCACCAAACTGACTCATTTTTGTTCACGTGCAAGAAGACACCAAATGGAGCAACGTGGTGCATCGGTTTGAGGCGGTTCATTGGCGGTTTGATCCAAGGGCAAGGAGGGCATGTCACATGGATTGATGACATGGCAATAGAGTAGCCTAGGACCCCTCTCCCTCACTTGTAACACACACCAACACACACACAAGAGAAGCTCTCTCTACTCTCTCAAGATGTAGCTCTAGTAGTAGTTAGTCTTGGTGGGAGCTCTGCTCATTGGAGCTATCTTCAAGAGTCTAGTATAGCTTGGTCTTTCTCTTGTAGTACTTTATTTATTTTAATATATTACTTTCTATGCAAGTACTATTTCAAGTCTTTTACTTTAAGTACTAATATTGTTCTCTATTTATACTTTGGTGATGTTTATATTACCTTTGATTAGCAGTATACTCTCATTGCATGGGTTCTTCGTCACTAGCTAGTGCTCTAGTCTTGATCAAGCTAGGGTAGTATCAAATAGTGTAAGCGTGGTGCTTATACTATGGGGTACCTTGGAATGTGACTAGGCCCTCGGATGGATTGGAGTAGTTGGCAGGAGGTGACAGCCATGTCTATCCTATGTATTCCCCCACGTTAGGCCCAGTTATTAAATCATAGGGCTCATTGTGCTTTGTGCTTGGTTAAATTCAGGGCAAGTACACCCCGAAGTGTGATTGCATCCTACCTTGCACTACTAATCTTGGTTTACCTGTATTATCATAGTATGTTGCTAGAGTTGTGATTGAATAGAAGTAATTTAGGATTCTTGTGCTCTCTCTTTCTTATTGTCCTCCTATTTAGTTATGCTTCTGCTTTACCTTTTCATGAATGGATCTTCTATGTGTCACCCCACTGTATATATCACTTACCCCCACTTTAGTCTAATCGGTATACTAGTTAGTATATATATGATGGTTAACTATCACTATCTTTAACCATAGATTCCCTATGGATAAATACGGTACCCTAGAATACTCTTGGGTGAAATGCTATAACGATATTCTGTGCGCTTGCGGAATTATCTACTTGAGCATAAGAAATATCAACAAGCATTTTGGCACTGTTGTCGGGGATACAAACCTGGTAGCGACGTTAAGAAGTGTCAACAATAACTAACCCTAACTGGGCCTGGATCTGGGCCTCGTGCCGCCACCGCTCCCGATGCTAGATCTGGGCCTCCACGCCGACGCCATGCCGCTGGATCCACTGCTGGTGCACTCCCCCCGCCGGATCCACTGTCCTCACCGTCGGATCCACCACCATTGCACTCCTTGTGACTGGATCCACCACCGGTGAGCTCCTCCCCACTAGATCCGTCGTCGATAGGCTCCTCCCCACTGGATCCGTCGCCGAAGGATGCCTTCCCACTAGATCCATCGCCGAAGGACTCCTCCCCGCTGGATCTGCACCATGGTGGTGCCATAGAGGGAGGAGAGGAGGGGCACAGGTGCTGCTCGCCTGTGGGAGAAGAGGGAGAGGGTGGGGCGCTGCTCAGCCCCGTGCCACTATGTGCCTCGTGCCGCACGGTCCCATGCCACCACGCAGCACGTCACTGTGCTGCACGCCACTGCCCGTGACCACCACCGGACAGAGGGAGGCAGATGGAGAGGAGAGGGAGAGGGAGGAGCCGCTAAGGGAGAGGGAGAGGCGAGCGAGGGAGAGAGAAGGGCCGGGGTGTGGGAGTCGAGGGGTGCGGCTGGGGAGTCAGGGTGCGCGGCTAGGGAGTGGGAGTGGCAAGGAAACCCTAAAACTCCAGTATATATACAATCGGCACGATATCGGGGCGAGATGGGCTGCCTGCTTGGCCATCATTTACCAAGGCGGGTTTCATTGTGTAACCACCTCCGAAAATGGATTTATGAAGGCGGTTGTTATAAGACGACCGCCTCCGAAAATAAACTAGTTTTGGAGGTGGTTGGCTTAAGATGACCGCTTCAGTAAATCGATTTTGCCAGGCGGTTGTCTGTGACCACCTCGGTTAATGATGGCTGCCCACCTCCGAGGTTGTTTTCAAAACGCCTCACAAAAGTTTTCTGTAGTAGTGTTGAATGCATGGTTTTGATGAGATGACTTCCTTCTCCCCATGGTTGCACCACACTTAAGATTGTTATCACTCGGTATCCTACATTAATCCAAATATTTTTCATAATTATCTCTTGTTTGCATGTAAGTTGCATGACTCCACCTTGAACTGATAAGCCACAATCTTGGCGTTCTAGCCACCTCACAGATATTAGATTCTTTTTCAAGCTCAGGATATACCAAACTCCCGTCGGTGTGCAATGTGTTCCATTATGCATCTCCAATGTAACTGTTCCCATCTCAGTGACTGCATACTCCTTGTAATTGCTAAGTGAATAGTTCCATTCGCCACCAAACATATATGGAAGAAACTCCTTGAATCTAGTATTCACTCATGAGTATTACCTAGTTGACCGATGTTAAGTACATCATTTTCATCCTCACTTGCCATTGAGCATTCTCCTCTCATAGTCTTCAAATTTGGACAATCTTTATCATGCGACCCTCCTTGTCATGTAGGTAGCATGTAAGTTGTCCCTTGCTCTTACCTTTCTTCTTCCCACGATTATTTACTTTTCCCACTCTAGCTGAAATAGTCGAGGCGAAGCTACCGGTGAGGAGGCGCGGTGGCCATCGGATCAACATGAAGACCGGTTGGACCTCTACGTCCTTGGGCTTATTGGTTTAGCTCTTATGTATCCAGGGGCATTTAGGAAAATGTAAAATAGCCCTGTTAAATAGAGGATGGCAGCCCCCTTGCCTCCTCACCTCTCTCCACTTTCTTTTTCCCCTCTTCCACCTAGGGTTAGGTCTTCTAGTGTTCATGAGAGAGGTCATATGAACTGAGATTTTCGTGGTGTATTTTGTTGAGATTTGGTGTGGGAATGGAGGCCCAAATCCTCTTCTTGCCTCTGGGGTTCCTATTTGAAGCTGTGATTTTCGTTCGTCATTTTTCTCAATTTTTCGTTCATAGCTGTGATCTGTATTTCCCAGAGTTTAGATGAATCCCAGGCGTCGATTTCTCGGGGATTGGTTCGTGCTAAGCTGAATTTGATCTGTGCAAATTTTGGAATCACTTCATGGAGTCTTTGGTCGATTCTCGTTGGATTTTTGGGATAGCTCCTCTCTGTTCTTAGCGCTCGGCGCTCTGTTATTCTGTTCGGGCAGCGTCGTTAGTTTTTGGTGCTGTGCGGCAGCGCTACCAGCACAGAGCGTTTAGGCGCCCTGTGAGCTCTTCTGAGCGGCGCTGGTCGTAGATCTTCGTGGCCGGCTGCTTGCCCTGGTGCTAGACTGCTCGTTCCCTCTCTGTTGGTCTCTCCGTGTGTTCTCAGGTACTCTGATTTTGCTGGTGCCTTGGTGTGGGGAGAGCTCAAGCTGCAGCATTGATTAGTCTCGGCAGCAACTTAATTCTTGTGCTAATCGGCAAGGCTCAGAAAGGAGCAGCTCTCCACTTTCTCTTCTCCCGTAGCATCATGTTTGGTGGATTTTATTTATTCTAGTTTTAAGTCACTTTCTTGTTGCAGTACGTTCTCAGCACCATGCGTATTTACACCAAGCTGTGCTTGCTGTTGGCCGTGCGGGCCCTATTGGCTTCTGTGAGTGAGTCCGTTTTGCAGCAGGTTGGAGAGCAGCCCCTCCATTGCTGTGCGTGTGCTCTCCCTGTTCTTCTGAAATCTCTGGTGCAGGTTCAGTGAAGACCGGTCAGGAGCTCCAGTGAGCTCGCTCGTTTGATCTGTTGGGAAGTGGAATATCGGTGCTTACCTGTTTACAACTCCAATTTTACAGATGTTTTTCTGTCTATTTTTTCCAGCCTTTGATTTCGTGTTTCGTCCGTAGCTTGGTCGTTTGAGCTTCGAATCGTATTCCGTCTGTTGTGTTGGTATTCAACTGTTCCAAAGAATTGATCTAAGTACTCTTGTCATCAGTTGGCTTGGGTATTTTAGTTTCGCCAACCCGCTTGTGTTTTGGGTAACTTTGGGACAGCGACCAAATATTTTGCAAGAAATTTAAGGCTCTCATTCACCCCCCTCTGGTCGCCGCTTTTGGTCCTTCAATTGGTATCGGAGCCGGTTAAGGATCATTCCACCTTAATCGGTCCGTGATCCATAAAGACGACATGGAGCGTGGTTCTGGCAAACCACCGTTCTTCGATAGAACAAATTATCCCTATTAGAAGATCCGCATATCCGCGCATCTCTAGGGGATTGATTGATTTGTTTGGGATATTTGCGAGGATGCTACTTACGTTGTGCTTGAACCCCGTGCTCGTGTCACGCAAGATCAAAAAGATCGGCACAATGCTAATAGCAGAGCTCGCGCTGTTCTTTTCTCGAGTCTTTCTCTTCCAGAGTTCGAGAGAGTCTCCGATTGTACTACCGCTCGGGAGATCTGGGTGAGGCTTCAGAGCTATCACGAGGGGACCGCACAGGTCAAAACCAGACTCTATGAGACGTACAAGAGGGAGTACGAGAACTTTACCCAGCTTGATGGTGAGTCCATCGATGCCATGTTTTCTTGCTTTTAAACCATCGTCAACAAGATGCGAGCAAACAAGGCACAGCTACCTTATGACGATCATGAGAGGGCACTCAAGCTTCTATATGCCCTAGATCGGAAGGTATGAGATGTGAAGGTGACAGCCATCATTGAGTCTTCGGGGTATGAGACCCTCACCGTGGATGAGCTTTTCAGCAAGCTCAAGTCCACCGAGATCGACTACCAGACTCAAGCCAAGCTCAAGAATCCCTCTGCACCGACTATGGCTTTGGTCTTAGGTAACGGCTCAAGTTCTTTGGCTAACTCTTCACAGGTGTCTTTTGCCTTGTCTTCTTTGGTGTCTGTCATAGAGGAGCAGATGGAGAGTCTTGGGGATGACGAGCTGGCGTTGATCATTAGCCAGTTCTCGTGGCTTCACAACAACCGCTTGAATCGCTGGCGTAGTGGTGGTTCGAAGGAAGGATGCTACGGCTGTGGAGATCCCGACCACTTCGTCGCCCACTGCCCCAAGAAGAACAAGCACTCCTTCGACAAGTACGACTCCAGCGAGCGCAAGGACAAGCGCGAGTACACCTCTAAGCACAAGTCAAAGGGAGAATTCGATAAGGAGGCGCTAAAGAAGAAGTACTTCAAGAAGGCTAAGGCCCAAGAGCGCGCCTTCCTCGCCTCCCTCAGCGACCTCGACAACGACACCGACGACGACCGGTCTTCTTCTCCCTCGAGCGATGATGAGTCCGAGAAGAGGCGTGAGGACAAGTTGACCGGGCTTTGCTTCGTTGCCAAGTCCATCCACAGAGGCTACTGCACCATGGCCATGGATGAAGGGGTGAAGCCCAACAAGGACGTGCTTCCCGATGACGACTCTATCGAGGTAAAATCCTCCGTCGATGCTCTTATTGCCGAGCTTGATATCATGACCGATACTTTGATGAGTCAAGATAAGCTGTTGAAATGTGCTGCTCGTGAGAGGAAAGAGTTTAAGGACAAGCTAGAAGTTGTGGAGAAAGAGCTTGAGGAAGCTAAGAAGCTTGTTGTTCATGTGTCTGACGAGGTTGAGTGCGATGAATGTGTTGTTCATATGACTAACTTTTCTGAGTTGCAATCTAAGTATGCTGCCTTGTTAGATGAGAACGATGAGCTGAAGGCTAGGTCTAGCTTGTTGGGTGCGTGCAAGTCTTATTTAGGCTTGCAATCTGAGCTAGCAGAGAAGAATGTCAAGATCCTTGCTCTTGAGAAGGCCAGTTCAGATAGCATGGTTGTTGAGTGTGCATGTTGTGAGAGCTTGGTGTTGGAGCTTGAGTCTTGTAGGCATGACAAGATGAGATCCGAGGAAGACAACACATACCTTTGGTCCATCTTGAATTGGGTGTCTTGTAGTGAGCCACAGTTGGGCATGATGATGAGCCAGTTCAGGCGGGGAACTGTGACATCGGGAGTAGGCTTCGCTCTAGGTGGGAAGGGTGAACATGTCTATGGCAAAGTTGGTGAGTTCAGTGGTCTGAGCCCAAGTGAGAAACCTTCCACTACTCCCAAATTGATCAAGATCAATCCACCTAACCCTACCGAACCCACTGTGAAAGATGGAGTGTTTGAAGAACCTCCAAGAGCTCCACCCCAGAAACAAGTTTGGGTTCCAAAACCGAACCATCTCAGGAATCCCTTGATACTCTACCGAACATCTCTGAGGATCCCCTTCCTAAAGCCAAAAAGCCACCAAGAGTGACACATACCCACAAGAAAGTGAGCCAACAACCACCCAAGAGAGAGGTGAGGTATCACTGTAATTATTGCCATAGGGATGGTCACCTTGTTGAGTTTTGCTTCAAGAGGAAGAGAGATGAGCGACAGGAGTATGAGTTGAACAATCAGAACATGTATCGCCCGCCCCATGGCGTACATGTGCCGCCTGTTCAGAGGCGCAATGCTAGTCCAAGAGGTGCTATGCCTCAAGGTGCTAGGCCTCAGGTTGCGAGACCACGCGGTGGTCGTGGTGGTCATGCCCGGCGTGGTTCAGGTCGTGATCAATATGATTTTGGACCTCGCGGCAGTGGCTTTCAGTCCTACAGTTCTAGCGGAGCACGTTTTCCCCCACGTGGTGCCCGCTTTCCTCAAATGGGACATGGCATGTTTGGTGTTTTTCCTAACACTTTTCCAGGGCAAATGAGCCAACACTGGTATCCTTCATAGTTTACTAACCCCAGTGTTGCGCCATTTGCTCATCCTATGTCTTTCTATTGATGCAGGACGGAGGCCTGGAGAACACATGGCTCATTGATTCTGGATGTTCGCGCCACATGACCAGAAGTTTCAAATGGTTCTCCAGCCTCGACCCCGTGCAATGTAAGGAGTACATCACATTTTGGGACAATAGCAAAGGTAAAGTGCTTTCTCGTGGGACCATTCGGGTCAACGAGAGTTTTGTCTTGAAGGATGTTGCTTTGGTTTTGAATTTGCATTTCAATTTGCTTTCTGTTTCGCAACTCCTTCAGGATGGCTTTGAAGTGCGCTTTAAGACCGGCTTGTCTCGAGTTCTTGATTCCCAAGGAAATCTTGTTTGCCAGATTGTTCCTTTTGGCCATGTCTTTCGAGCTGATTTTTCTCACTCTTTCGGCTCTTCTCGATGTTTGGTGGCCGGATCCTCCTCTGAGCTTTGGAAGTGGCATAGGAGACTTGGTCACTTGAGCTTTGACTTACTAGCTAGGTTGAGCTCACTTGATCTAATCCGAGGATTGCCCAAGTTAAAATTTGAGAAGGATTTGGTGTGTCACCCTTGTCGTCACGGGAAGATGGTTGCCGCTTCTCACCCTCCTGTGACTCAGGTCATGACCAAGGGACCCGGTGAGCTACTCCATATGGACACTGTTGGTCCGGCTCGGGTTCGGTCTGAGGGAGGGAAGTGGTATGTTCTAGTGATCGTGCATGATTTTTCTCACTACTCTTGGGTGTTTTTCATGGAGGGTAAGGATGAGGCTTTTTCTCATGCTCGAGATTTGATTCTTCGGTTATAGATTGAGTTGCCAAAGAATGCCATGAGAGCTATACACAGTGACAATGACACATAATTCAAGAACTCTCAGTTTGATAACTTTTGCTCTTCTTTGGGTCTTGAGCACCAGTTCTCCTCGCCTTATGTCCCTCAGCAGAACGGTGTTGTTGAGCGCAAGAATCGGACCCTTGTTGAGATGGCTAGGACGATGCTCGATGAGCATAGGATTCCTAGGATATATTGGGCCGAAGCGATCAACACCGCGTGTCATGTTTCCAATCGCATCTTTCTTCGAGCCTTCATGAAGAAACCTTCTTATGAGCTACGATTCAGTCGACTACCCAAGGTGAGCCACTTTCGAGTGTTTGGATGCAGGTGCTTCATTCTGAAACAAGGTAATTTAGACAAATTTGAGTCTCGATCCTCGGATGGTGTCTTTCTTGGTTATGCTTCACATTCTCATGCATATCGAGTACTTAACCTTGAAACTAACCAAGTCGTAGAGACTTGTGAAGTCACTTTCGACGAGACCATGCCTTCTTCTGTTCCTGTCTTTGAAAGTGCAGGTGATCAGGAGATTGGTGAGAGCATCTTCATTGAGGAGAATGAGGAAGATGCTAATTGGGGAGATGCAGAACCGACCTCTTCGGCTGTTCCAGTCGAGTCTGCGACAACTACTTCGGCTCACGGACCAGATCCATCTTCTTCCACTATATGGGGTCCGCACGAGCCACCTCCTCAGCCTACGCCGGCTGCACCTGAGGAGGCCCTAGTATCTGTTGAGGGGGAGGCGACATCTTCGAGGGAAGCCCCTCGGCATATCTTGCGTCACCACCCGCCTCAAACCATGATCAGCGACATCAGTCAGCGTGTTACACACTCAAGGTCATATGAAATATCACATTTCGCTCATTCTGCTTTTGTCGCTAATTTCGAGCCACAAAATGTTGGACACACACTTTCTGATCTCGATTGGGTCAATGCTATGCACGAGGAGTTACAGAACTTTGAGAGAAATGAAGTTTGGGTCTTAGTTCCACCTCCACCTAAGTGTCACCCTATAGGTACAAAATGGTTTTTCAAGAACAAGCAAAGTGAGGATGGAGTGGTGGTGAGAAACAAGGCTAGGCTAGTGGCTTAGGGGTTTTGTCAGAAAGAGGGAGTAGACTTTGAAGAAACCTTTGCTCCTGTAACCCGTATCGAGGCTATAAGGATGCTCTTAGCTTATGCAGCTTCAAAAGGGTTCAAGCTGTATCAAATGGATGTGAAGAGCGCCTTTTTGAACGGGTACATAGAGGAAGAGATGTATGTGAGGCAACCTCCTGGCTTTGAAAATCCCAAGTATCCCAACCATGTTTACAAACTCCACAAAGCCTTGTATGGATTGAAACAAGCCCCGAGAGCCTGGTATGAGCGTTTGAAAGCCTTCTTACTTGCTAAGGGCTTTAAGATGGGTTCCGTAGATAAAACTTTGTTTCTCCTCAAGCAAGGCACTGACACACTTTTGGTTCAGATTTACATGGATGATATCATTTTTGGTGGTTCCTCTCACGCTCTTGTTGCAAAGTTTTCTGAGATTATGAGCAGGGAATTCGAGATGAGCATGATGGGCGAATTGACATTCTTCCTCGGGCTGCAAATCAAGCAAACACGTGAAGGAACATCCGTGCACCAAGGCAAGTACACCAAGGATCTTCTGAGGAAGTTTGATATGGGCGAGGCCAAGCCTCTTTCGACACCCATGTCGACCACGACGGCCATGGACGAGGACAAGGAAGGAGAAGCTGTGGACCAAAAGGAGTACCGAAGTATGATCGGATCGTTGCTGTACCTGACGGCGACGAGACCGGACATCCAGTTCACAGTCTGCTTGTGCGTGCGCTTTCAGTCTTCACCGCGCACATCGCATCGTCAAGCCGTCAAGCGGATCATGAGGTACCTTCGTTTCACACCTGAATTTGGTCTTTAGTTTTCGGCTTCCTCCACTCTTTCTCTTTGCGGTTACTCTGATGCGGATTATGCTGGCTGTCATACTGAGAGGAAGTCCACTTCTGGGACTTGTCAGTTTCTTGGGTCTTCACTTGTGTCTTGGTCCTCTCGCAAGCAGTCCACTGTAGCCCAATCCACCACAGAAGCTGAGTATGTTGCTACTGCTTGCTGTTCCCAGTTGCTTTGGATGGTTGCTACTTTGCGAGACTATGGTTTAGAGTTTAGGCGAGTGCCTTTGTTCTGTGATAGCACCAGTGCCATATGTGTAGCCAAAAATCCCGTTCTCCACTCCAAAACCAAGCACATAGAGGTCCGTTTTCACTTCTTGCGAGACCACTATGAGAAAGGGAACATTGACCTTATTCATGTTGACACCCACAACCAGCTCGCAGACATCTTCACTAAACCCCTTGATCAAGCCTAGTTTGCTCGCTTGCGAGGAGAGCTTGGAGTTTGCTTCCCTTTTTAGCTTGGGAAGTTTTGGTTCTTGTACATTAGTTTGTGGTTTTTTTCTTTAGCTTTTGTTTTTTTGCTTTTGTATCATACTAGCATATCATATCATCATGTATCATATTGCATTTTGAGCTTCATCCTTATAGTAGCTAGATTGACACTATGCTCTTGTTGGGGATGTTATGGATATACATGATGTGCTTTGCTTAGGTTCACTTTGATCTCTTGATATGAGCTAAAAATGCCTTTTTCAATTGTGAACTTGAATAACACTTGATGAAACTTGAAACATGTTCACCACTACTTGTGGCAACTAGCAGGTGTAGGTGTGTCGAGAACCCTTTTGCTTCATATATATGCTTAGTTGCTACGACTCATATCTTGAGTTACACACTTGCTTGAGAAACTTGAATTTGTGCTAAAACCTAAAAAAACAAGGTATGAAAAGATTAGGATGGGTCTTTGCTGTCCCATGTCAGAGTATCGAGACAACTCCTTATTGCACTTAAGGGTGAACTTGAGCTCTGTAATGGATACCGAGATCATTGTCTTAAGCTTCTGATTGCTTTTGGCATAGGCTTGACATGATCGATAAGTCAGGTTTTGATGGCATCGATAACCTCCCGCACACATTTGTTTGACAAACTTTGGTGATAAGCTGCATAACTCCGATAAAATTCAATTGATTGAAAATTTGATCAAATCACAAGTTTGTCTCATAACATGATGTGTGAACTTTGTTTGGGGTAGTTCACTTTGCATACATGTGTAGCACAAGGTTGATCTCCTGTCTATATTTGTTATGTGCTCATTTGGTGGTGAACCCTCTTTTAAATTGCTCAAACTTGATCAAACTTGCTAAAATGCCATATTTCATCTCATTTAGTCATTTTGAGCATTTGCTAGCACTTGTATTTGTTGCTATATATACATGACATCATCAGCTAGAGCATCTTTTCAATCTACTTGCTATAATCTTGAAGCTTCTGCATTTGTGCATTTCAGCATTCATAGCATGTTTTGAGGGGGAGTTGTAATCCTTGGGCTCTAGCTTGATAAGTGCATGTGTCAACAAGGGGGAGAGATATGTCACACTCACCATGTTAACAAGGGGGATAAGTTGTCAACAAGGGGGAGAAGTCTCCATTTCGTGCATTCATTTGAGAGAGAGTGCATTTGTTCAGGGGGAGTTGCATTTGAGTTGCTTTTGCTAGATGTGTTGAGCCTTTGCCTCTTCTGGAGGGTCTAGCAGTTTTTCGGCTTTTCGAGCTTTGCTAGTGGTGTTGAGCCCGTTGCCTCTTCTTTAGAGCTAGCTTTGTTTTACTTGGTTGCGTCGAGCCGTTGCCCATGTCTTTGGGGACCAAGTTTTTGCTCATTTCAAATGACTTGTTTCGGTTTTTCTTTGACTTTTGGTCATTTGGTTGAGCTCTTTATTTTCTCTTCTTCTTCTTTTTCTTCCGTTCAAGCTGTTCGTGTATTGGTGTTGACAATGCACTCATCAAGGGGGAGATTGCGAACACAAGGTTGACAAGTACCCTTGTGTGTTCGTTTTGTGATGAGTGATTGTCAATGTGATCCACGAAGTAGGTTGAGTGGTGACTAACCCTACCTTGGCGAAAGCCTTGTGTGCGACATGTCTCTTGACTTGTGTTGTGTAGGTGTGGAGCACAGAGGCGGTAGCCGACGGCGAGGTGAAGGTCAAGGAGGACGTGCCGTGCCGATGGACCGGAGGGGTGAAGGACGGACGTGAGGCTTGAACCGAAGGACCCGGAGGCCGGGCGGCTAGCTGCGGTAGCTGACATTTGGGACATCGACAAGCGCGAGAAGACATGGGAGTGACCGTGTTGACTGTGGAGGCGACACGTGTCGGATGGCGGGGGACGCGTATGGAGTACGCTACTCGCGGAGCGGTTTGATGGTTTGGGCCTTAAAACCATCGGAGGCGGGTTTACGGGTTTGGGTCTCAAAACCCGGGCGGAGGTTCCGAGGAGGAACGGACGACACGTGGCGGCATCGGGGAGTTCGCGTCGAGGCGAAACTACCGATGAGGAGGCGCGGTGGCCGTCAGATCAACATGAAGACCAGGTTGGACCTCTACGTCCTTGGGCTTATTGGTTTAGCTCTTATGTATCCAGGGGCATTTAGGGGAATGTAAAATAGTCCTGTTAAATAAAGGATGGCAGCCCCCTTGCCTCCTCACCTCTCTCTCCACTTTCTTTTTCCCCTCTTCCACCTAGGGTTAGGTCTTCTAGTGTTTATGAGAGAGGTCACATGAACTGAGATTTTCGTGGTGTATTTTGTTGAGATTTGGTATGGGAATGGAGGCCCAAATCCTCTTCTTGCCTCTGGGGTTCCTATTTGAAGCTATAATTTTCGTTCGTCATTTTTCTCCATTTTTCGTTCATAGCTGTGATCTGTATTTCCCAGAGTTTAGATGAATCCCAGGCGTCGATTTCTCGGGGATTGGTTCGTGCTAAGCTGAATTTGATCTGTGCAAATTTTGGAATCACTTCATGGAGTCTTTGGTCGATTCTCGTTGGATTTTTGGGATAGCTCCTCTCTGTTCTTAGCGCTCGGCGCTCTGTTATTCTGTTCGGGCAGCGTCGTTAGTTTTTGGTGCTGTGCGGCAGCGCTACCAGCACAGAGCGTTTAGGCGCCCTGTGAGCTCTTCTGAGCGGCGCTGGTCGTAGATCTTCGTGGCCGGCTGCTTGCCCTGGTGCTAGACTGCTCGTTCCCTCTCTGTTGGTCTCTCCGTGTGTTCTCAGGTACTCTGATTTTGCTGGTGCCTTGGTGTGGGGAGAGCTCAAGCTGCAGCATTGATTAGTCTCGGCAGCAACTTAATTCTTGTGCTAATCGGCAAGGCTCAGAAAGGAGCAGCTCTCCACTTTCTCTTCTCCCGTAGCATCATGTTTGGTGGATTTTATTTATTCTAGTTTTAAGTCACTTTCTTGTTGCAGTACGTTCTCAGCACCATGCGTATTTACACCAAGCTGTGCTTGCTGTTGGCCGTGCGGGCCCTAAATCTCTGATGCAGGTTCAGTGAAGACCGGTCAGGAGCTCCAGTGAGCTCGCTCGTTTGATCTGTTGGGAAGTGGAATATCGGTGCTTACCTGTTTACAGCTCTAATTTTACAGATGTTTTTCTGTCTATTTTTTTCAGCCTTGATTTCGTGTTTCGTCCGTAGGTCGTTTGAGCTCCGAATCGTATTCCGTCTGTTGCTCCGATTAGCGTGTTTTCCGCGTTTATGTGTTCGTAGCAACGCGTAGGTTAGTTTACAAATTTCTTAATTGTTTGGTGTACTGTTCTAATTATTATTCATTGTTTGCTTTGTATGATTGCTCTTTGCGTGTGTGGTGATTTATTGATCAAGTCCAGTCGATGAGATTTACGTGGAGATTCAAGAAGCTATTAATTGAAGATTTGGATCAGAGAAAGGATCGCAATTTAAGGCAAGTATAGCATGGGATCATCCTTATTTCCTATTCACCTTTAATACACTTAATTCATGTGCATGTGTCTACCTTGTTACCACTAAGGATATCCTAGTTTTTGTATCTAGTACCTTGACACCCATGGGACATTGCATTGGGTAGTATTATGCTAGTGCTCAAGATAAATAACCATGATCTGTAACTTGACTAATGTTATATGCAATAAACGTTTAAAAGAAGCTTTATAGAAACATGGCTCAAGAGGGCTAGAGCATATTTGGTTGTTTTTATGGTGCTCTAGTTTCTCTCCTTAAGGACTTATCTGTAAGCGAACATCCGGGACTTACAGTACAACTGTGAGGGCTATATGGCTTTGGTTTTAGTCATATAGAAGGACCTTTTCTAGCTTGTTAGAGGTTACCCTTGTGGCACAAATGGGGAAAAGCAGACTGTGGATCCCTGCGTGGTTGTATCACACAGACTGACTAATGAAACCTAGCGGCCCTAACTTGTTAGACGAACCTTTGAAAGACTTTATAGTGAACCCTGCCGACCTTCCTTGGAAGTGGGTCAAGAGATTAGCTACCTCGGGCGAAAGGGTAAATCACGACTCACAGTGAAAGTGTACAACCTCTGCAGAGTGTAAAACTGTTATAATAGCCGTGCTCACGGTCACGAGTGGCCTTGGACCCTTACAGAATAAATGATGAACAGTGATGATAATGATAAAACTGATGATATTGATGCTCACTAATGATTATTGTTTCTTGCTATACATTATTCTCGTTTACATGATCATGAGGTTATTTGGGCTTATGTTAAACTTGTTGCTACTCAATTGCTAAAAGATGACTCACTAAAAGCTAATCGCAGTAAACCAGTGTCAACCTTTTGAGCCTCATGAACCCCATGATATATTTGCTGAGTTCGACATGGACTCACTCTTGCTATTTCCCACACCTCAGGATAGTGTATGGAGTTGTTAGGCTTGTGATCAACCAGTCAGTTTGTTCCTGAAGTGAAGTCTACACCCGGTGTTCGGAGTTGTCTTTCCGCTGTGTTGCTCTCGAAGGTTATATCTTATACTATTGCGTTATGTTTATTAAGCATTTGTCTCTTGATATTACACTTATCTGTGGCTATATGTGAGATTTGACTTCTTTATTTCACATATGGTGTATGTCTGGTTTTGTCCTTAAAACCGGGTGTGACAAATCATCATATTTTAATAAAAAAATAGGTGAAATTAATATTTTTTGTGCTATAAATATAAATATTTATATATGTATTTAAATGAATCTACTGTACTTAGGGGGGGCACGGCCCCTGCTAGCCCCCCGGTCCCGCCTCTGGTGGTTTGGCTGCAATGATTCAACACAGCGGCATCATTTTTTAGATAAAGGGAAGTTTCACTGCTACACAAATATTTATCGCAGCAGGCAAAAATACTTAACCGAGGCAGTTTTTGCAACCGCCTCGGACGAAAGGTCACGGTTAATCGTGGACTTAACCGAGGTGGTTGATCGAATAAAAAAATAAAAAAAGAAAACCCACAGATAAGCCCGCCGAGCCCATTCACGTGCCGCTAGGGCTGTAGCTCGCTGGATCTACGCGCCGTCGCAGCCCCTCGCTAGATCTGGTCACCCGCTCGCGAGAGAGGGAGGAGGAGGGTGGATCTACCTCCGGGGAGCTGCTGCAGGGCCCTCTTCGCCGGATCCACTGCCGGGGAGCTGGTGTAGGGCCCTTGTCGTCGATCTGCGAGGAAGGGAGGGAGGGTGAGGATGGATCCGCCCTAGATCTAAGAGGAGAGAGAGTGAGGGGCATACCTCATCGTCGATCTGCACCGCCGCTGTCCGCTTGCCGGAGAGAGAGGGAGCCTATGTCTGCGCCCTAGCCGCCACCACCACTAGAGGGAGAGGGAGCCCGCCGCCCACGCGAGGCCGCGCCTCCACCACCACATGCCGCCCGCGCGAGGTCACGCCTCCTCCACCGCGAACCGCCCGTGGGAGAGAGGGAGGGACCACCGGGAGAGAGGGAGGGAATGCCGGGTGGAGAGAGGGAGGGAGGGAGTGCCGTGTGCATTATGGGAGGGAGGGAGCGCACAGCGTTATGGGAGGGAGGTTGCGGCATTACGGGAGGGAGGAAGTGGAGAGAGCGGGTGCGGCTGGGAGGGAGGAAGTGGAGTGAGCAACGAACCCTAAGTCTTGGTTGTATATGAGCCCGGTAGAATAACGAGTATGGGCTTTGCCTGGGCTAGGAGCTGGGCTACTATTTACCGAGGCGGGCCTTATAATGTGACCGCCTTGGTTAATGTATTAACCGAGGCGGTTGCGTTAGGAAAACCGCCTATGTTAATAAATATTAATCGAGGCAGTCGCGTTAGGTTGTCCGCCTCAGTAAATCGATTTTGCGAGGCGGTTGACTATGACCGCCTCGGTTAATAAAAAAAAATGGCTGCCTCGGTTAATGCCAACGAGGCGGTTTAAAAGCCTGCCTGCCTCTGAGCCCAGTTTCAAAACGCCTCGTAAAATCTTTTGTGTAGTAGTGTTTATTTCATCAGGCAAAAGAAAAAAAATTCTGGTCTCAACATCGTGAGATGTTTGTGACAGTAAATTATTACAAAGTTTTACTATGGAGTAGACTCCATTGCCCACTTAGCATTCGGAAAAAAATTCGGTGCAGTCTGGCTGCACCCTACTGCCATGCAAAGCTGCTTGGATCTGGTGACACGTGTCCCAGAAAATCCATCACACGGTAAAGAGGTGGAGTTTTCAGTTGTCTATTTTTAGAGTATCCTAAGGAATTTTTATTTGCTTATTTTAAGAGTACCATCTGCCCGTGTGATGGATTTCCTGGCACATGTGGCACAGAGACGGAACCAGGGGGGCTAGCAGGGGCCGTGGCCCCCCCAAGCACAGTAAGTTTCCTTTAATACCTATATAAATATATGATTTTATAGCTAAAAAATATCAATTTTCACCTATTTTTTATTCAAATATTATGATTTTGGTTATAAATAGTGTAAAATATTTAAAAAGTTGTTGAATCATATAATTACATATATTTTAGCACACTAAAAAAATATGATCATATTTGTTTGGCCCCCCTAGTCAGAATCGCTGGTTCCGTCTCTGATGTGGCATACATCCAAGTGGGTCTGCATGGAAGCGCCAGTGCAAGGAGGCTGCACCCAATTTTTTTCCTAGCATTCACACCCATCAGCCTAACAAAACGGATGAGATGACGCAAAAGAAATTCATCATTACGCAACAAGTTGCACTCCTCCTTTTGGGTAAGTGACCATGTCCTGATCCATAGCGTACCCTTATAAATAACCTGCATAAAAGATGAAGTGGGTATATTATCAAAAACAGTATTATTCCAGCTTAACTATATGGCCTGACACATGGCGCCTGCCCCTACTAGAACTAGGAGTTTTTTTACATGTCATGATATTATATAGCCATGCTCCAAACATGTGAATCACGCATTCACGCTTATAGGAGGTCCAAGACAAAAAGTTAACTGTACCACTCACCAAATGAACTCAGCAAGAACACAATAATGTTGTATAGTCTCAAGGTTATTAAAAAAACAACAGTTCTGGAATATGCTAATTTCTCTTAACTAAGTTATTTTTGGTAAGCGTGACCCCTTTATACAGAAACTAAACGACAATTTTCACCTTTAAAGGTGTCTTAATTTTCTATAAATATCTGTTGTATGGCATAAAATATAGATTAAACATAGCATTATGCATTGATGCTACCGAAAATCATCTATTCTAATGAAGTGACCATCTGAATGTATCCATTGATCATTTACATGTACATTTACAAGTCGTAAAACCAAATTATGCCAATAATCAAAGTTTTGACCTACTAAAGATATTCGAAACGAAATGTTTAAGGGTACAAAACTCATGATATCAGCAACAATAGCACTTTTCCTTCTCACAATATTATATAAATTTGTATATTGCTCTTTTAAGGTGGACATGCCTAGCCACTTGCCAGAATCTAAATTGTTTGCCATCTTGTAATATAAAATTTCCAAAACTTAGAGATTGAATTTTGACATTCATTAGACCTGTCCAAAATTGTGAATCACCAGGTTTTTTTTATCTACTTGAGTAATTGATTTGTTGCTCAGGTATATAATTCGCAGTGCTTATACCCAAAATAATGTAGAATTATACTTCGCATGCTTACTGAGAATAGTGTGCAATAATTAAGTTACCTAGTCTAGGCTTGAATATAAACCACAAATTTTACTAATGAGTGGTGAGTAAAATAAAATATTCCAGTAGTCTTGGCTCAGGTAGGTGTGCAAGTGGGCTTCTCCTCTATTTCTCCCTTTGCGCATTTCTTAGAATACGAATTCTATACTGCGCTTTCTTCTCTCTTTTTCATGCATTTTCTCCTGTTTCCAAGTTCTTGTCTGCAAAATATATTTTCTCTGAAAACAAGTGGAGCAAGGTCAAAATATATGCATACCTGTTTTGGATATTAATTGGCGGTTCTAGATGTGCAATAGTGACCGCCAACAATGCCCTCATCATGGGATGGAGAATTGGCTACTCATGTAGACCTTCTACCCTGGGTTGACCACTAGTATCCATGAGACGATGGATGCTGCTGCTGGAGGTGCTTTCCTGTCACTCAGAATCCTAGCTACAACAGCTCTCGTGGAGAAGATGGCCTCCAACCAAAGCTGGAATGAAAAACGGGTTCAGACCCACAAGAGAGGTGGAGGTATGCATCAACTTAAGGAGGTAGACATGCCGTCTACCAAGATGAGCCTACTAATGAAGAAGCTCAAGGACTGAGCTAATGAAAAGCAAGAAGTCATGCACATTTATAATCCCTGCATGACATGTGAAGAATGTGGCAACACTGTGCATTCAGGAAACAATTGTCCTAAGACCCATGAGGATGTGAACTTTGTCAGCAACAACTATCATCCTCAACAGAATCAAGGATGGAACCAGCAACAGAGGCCAAACTACCAAGGTAACTATCAAGTAATAATAATAATAATTTCAGTCAACCACCCTTGAGGCAATTAATTGTTGACCAATCCAAACTTATGGAGGGATTATCTAAAAATGTAGCTGTTGGCGGTCCTTAACTCATATTTCCATCCACCAACTGACACATAAAATATGCTCAAATAAACACTAGACTTAGAATTAGGACTTATAACTAATCAATTTCATGAGTTTTGGTGGTTATTCATTTAGAGGAGGACATGTCGAAATTACATAGAAAATGAGCCTAAAGTATACAAGAAATACAACATTATAAAATGACTGACATGAGCCCAAGGGGGAATGGCCCACTTACTAGCAGAATCAAGGCTTGAAAGAGAGGAGAACAAGGACAAACCCAAATCAAATCACTTCTTCTCATTGAAAACACTATGTAGGCCCACTCTAGAAGCCCAAAGGAGGTCACCCACCGAAAATGGGCCAATTTTGCCCCAATTGGGGAGCGGCCGCTCCCAGGGAACGGCCGCCCCCCCTTTTGGCCTGATCAGGCCCAAATTTCATGGGCGACCTCTTATCGCCTCTCCAAACATCGATTGCATGTGCTTCACAAAAGATGTGGTATGGAGAATGGCAGTTTGCTCAAGATAGGGAAGCATGCAAGGAAGCACAACTCCACTCCATCTCCACTATCCATCCTATGACAATTTGATCCAAGGGCTATGGTGAAGAGACACATGGATTGCTGACATGGCAATTGAGTGGCCTTTCCTCCTCCTCTCAACTTATAAATACCCCCCATTCCCTCTCATTAAGACAACACAAAGACAAGAAGACACACAACACAAGTGAGACACAATGTAGCAAGAAGAGAGAAGAGCTCCATTCATATCTTAGCTTTGTAGCTAGTCCTAGTGTAGGGAGTGAGTGAGTAAGAGTGGAGAAGTACCGGAGTTGTTGGTTACCTCCTCTTGTGTACTCGGGCCCCTTGTACACTTAGTGGAAGGAATGCCAAGAATCATCGGCTTCTCTACATTTGTACCTCTACAATCCAAATACTACTTGGAGTGTAAGGTTCATGTTCATCTTTGGTGGTGACTTCTAGTTTAAGTTAGTCTTGTTCATTATTTGCTTGTGGGTTCGTCATGCGCTCTCGTAGCAGATACTATAGTAGAGGGTCCTGATAAAGATGGATAACCCTGATCGATGCTAGAGTAGTAGTCGATAGCGTAGACGTGGTGTCTAGGCTAGAGGCTACCTTCGTTTGCCTCATTCCCTATGGTTGAGGGGTAGGTGGCAGGTGGTGATAGCCCTGTCCATCCTTTGTAATCCCCCACATCCGGGTTCGATGCCGGCTACAAGCCGGTATTGCCTGGCAAACCAGGTGCGCTTTGGTGCCCGAAGCAAATCTATAATGGCAAAGCTATCTTATCTTAGGATCTCTATCCCTAGAAAACCTCACTACCTGAGCTATCCTTTTTCTTATTATCATTAGGTGAACTAGCTTAAGAGACTCTTACACCTCCGTTCCTCGTGGAAATAGAATACCCTAAATACTCCTTGGTGAAATGCTACAACGGTAATTCCGTGCGCTTGCGGATTATTTCTGTATGCGTGAAGAAATACCAACAAGCATTTTTGGCGCCATTGCTGAGGAACGGTTGTCGTAATTGTCTCTGAACCTAATTCACTAGTGTGTCCTTGTGTTTTGTCTTTCTTTTCAAAAAGAAAAAAGTTATTCCTTCTATCCTTTCTCACCACGAAACCCTTCCATTCAAAAAAATATATATTTCTACTCCTGAGGATGAGTTTAGAGCCACCACCATCGAAGCCAATCACAACTTTTGGCTATAAACTCCGTCCTGGCTTTGATGGTTTGCTTATGACCATAAACTAAGCATTGCCGGGTGATACCCCGAATTATCATAAAAAATACTTTTCTTATCAATAAAAGCAAGGACATGTTTTAAAGTAAGTATGCACCTTCTGGTATTCTTGTTTGCTAACCATGACAGGTTAAGATCAAGAAGAATAGGGGATATACAATGTCTGAAATCATGGGAGCTACATCGACTACATACCTTGGTGATCTTTGGTGATGCAACACACTCAAAAGGAGACCCCCAACACTACACACTTGACTTTTATGAAAGTCCAAGTGTGGGGGAGAATGGTGAGAGTCTCACCACAAGGCCACCTTGGTTAAAAAGAAAAATAATATTAGCTCTACCTTGCTAAAAAACTAGAAAAAGGTATTATGATAAAAAAGAAGGAAAGCTAAAAAAAGAGATAAAGAGCTGAAGAAAAAAATGAGAGGAAGAGAGAGGAGCAAGTTAGGCCCACATGACCACCACAAACCCCAAAGTGGTGCCTGACTCCATTAAGAATTCTCCTCTTCTAAAACCTTTGCCGCTACGACTAAGGCCTAAGGCCCGCACACAGTGTGTGTGGCCTAGCCTTATTGTCCACCTGAGTTGGACCATGTGTAATCAAGCAACTGCAGTAGCAACTTCAAAGCTTCATTCACATATGCTGCCGATAAGTATACTCAGGTATGCAAAGGTAATAAAGATTCACCAACTCCTTTACTCACATTTATCTCCATGAAAATATAAAATCATGTTTCCTTTGTTTATGCCATATGCTCTGGTTTAGATGTATTCCTGCAGGACACATCTATAGGCTTTTTAAATTAAGCATTGTGCTTAGGTTAAAATAGCCTTCTTTAATCAAATTTTGGCATGGTGTTGAATTTTGATTAATAAACTTGAGTTATTATAAACAATGGAAGTAATTTTCATGATGGAGGTAAATCAAGGCTAGGTTTATTTTGCAAACTTTACTTTAGCCTTGCCTGAGTTATTTTAAGAAAAAATAATAATAAAAATGAGAAGTTGAGTGAATACCTTAAAAATAAATAAATAAAATATAATAATAATGATGATAATAGTAATAATAATAAAAAAATTCAAATATATTTTAAAAATTTTCTCATTGCATGTTCAAACTTTTGCACATGCACCAAGATTTTCAAAATTCAAAGTATCTACCTTCTGGTTATTTAGTTTTCTTTCTAAAAAAATGATATGATTTTTCAAAAATATTTCCAACATTTTTGGAAAATTCCTAAAAAATCATTTTCTAAATAATAGAACTTGTCTATCATCATTTCCCTTTTTAGAAAATATTTATGATTAAAAATAATAAAATGATTTTTAAATGCATAAAAAATATATAAATAAAAATAATAGTTATAAAATAATAATCATAATAATAAAATTTAGGCTCCCTAGTGCATAAGTTGGTAGAGCCCTAGTTTGTTTCATTTTTTTCTTTATTAAATAAAATAGGTACAAAAACAAGTGTGGGGGAGATCTCTCAAGTATAAGTAACACTCATTCGAGATCTCCCACCAACACATTGCACAAACATCGAATGATCCAACGTGGAGAAGGATAGAACAGATGGCTCCAGAGAGGATTAGCTAAACCTCTAGTTTAGCTAAACTGTCTCTGACTCCTCGTAGCTCCTTCATGTTCAACGGTGGTTTGTGCAACACAACTCTCAACTCCCTACAATCTTGAGTTTCAAACAAACATAATTCTAATCACTAAAACTAAACTCAATTTATCCTTGGAAGCTCCTAATGATGAACAATGCCCCTATTTTACAAACCACACTTCGTTTAAAATCTTGAAAGGTGACATGATCATAACATGTTTAAGATAGAAGCTTGCATAAAGTTTGTCCCTTATACACACTTATACTTGTGGGAAAATATTCTAATAGGACAATCATGTTGACTGAATTGTTGTGAGGTGTGATATAGTTCTAACTTAGAAATCCTACCATTTCTATTCAACGCACTTGGAGAATTTGTTTTGATAAAAATTGTTATAAAACCATAGTTTCACATACTCCTCAATTGGTGAGCAATTCCTACCAAAACCAAATATGATATCTTGCAAGTTTCAAGTCTTACACATATGCTGCTTGTTATTGTGTTAAGTTTGGTCAAGTCTCGTTGACCCTTGTTGAGAGATTTATTATGCTCCTAAGATCAAGATCACGTACACTCCACATACACATATTATTCCAACCTTGGGGGTACGCAAAAACATGCTTTCATCCAGATCTACTAAAAAAATAAAAAATTCTGCTCCTACACTAGGAATAGACAAAAATATATTTGTTAGGAAAATACTCCATTTTCTAAAAAGATAATGATCTCTCTCTAAATATAAGGTTTAAAAGAAGAGACATGGGCTATGCAAAAAGCTTAAAAAATATATGGCCACTGTTGACAGTCACTAATGCACATTTTTAACCATCAACTATTGCATGAAAAAGAATGAAATGAACCACAATGCATAGTTGTAGGGTTTGATTCTAACGAGTTCCACGAGTTGTGTTATTCTCACTTGTTTTGCAGGATATTTAATATTTCACTATATAAAAGTATCTCAAGTGAAGAATCAGAGCACACCATTGTGAAGAGTTCGTCAAGATGATCGAAACGGACATATCATTTGCTATATTTGGAGTTTCGGAGAGAAAGTCTCCGATAGATACGATTCGGAAGATTCAAGAAGACTCCAAAACCATCACCAAGCAAGAGTTTTAGGGACTAACATAACAATTTTCACAGCTTTGGTGAATTGTGAATTTTTAGAGGTAAAAACAAAATAAGCCGAGAAAGAGTCGGAGTCAAGAAACCGGACCAAATCAAGTTGTAATTCATGAAAATTGACAGGAAGGTTCTAGAGGATACGAGAAGAGACGAGAACGAAGCGGGAGTCCGGAGGCTGACAGGTGGGGCCGGCCGGCCTAGGCCCACCTCCAAGTGAGACTAGCTTCGCGTAACGGCCTCCAACCGACCTCTACGACGCATCTCAACCATTATTTCAAGGTGGTTTGATCCGAGGGCTGTGGTTCACCCCACTGGGCTATATAAGCAAGGGCAAACCCCCTCCCTCAGGCTATCTCCATCTTCATTAGCTACATCTAGAGCAAAATCTAGGGTTTCACCCCTCCATCCAAGTAGAAGTAGAGATCCCTCTAGATGATCGTCTAGTTCTAGTTCTTCTAGTTCATCTTCTAGTTCTAGCTCTAGTTCATCTAGTTGTAAACTAGAGATTAGGGAGAGAGCTGAGGAGGAGCCAAAGCTGTCGGATCTCCCTCAACATTGTACTTCTACAGCATCTGGTTCGCCTTGAGCAATCTCTAGGTTCTTCAACATTTATTTCTAAGTATTTTGTTTAGTTTTAATTCTTGCTTTATTGTATTTAATGGATCTCCGCTCGTATTGAGTGCTCTAGTTATCCTAGGTAATTAGAGTAGTAAGCGCTGGTGTAGACGTGACGTCTAGAGTAGGGTTTACCTGAGTTTGCGCCCAATCCTCCGGATAGTTGTGGTAGCCCCAGAGGTGACAGCTCTGTTAGGCCTTTGTAATCCACCATGTTAGGGTGGTGTTTTTGTAGAGCTTTTGGCAACCTTCTCCCAACTACTGTTTTCCTAGTTTTTTTTGAGAGTTGGAAAGGACCTGCTGCTCCAAAGTAAGTAAAGTAGAGTAAGCCTTCAATAAGATAGGATCACTTAGAAAACCCTAAAAACTCTCTCTACCCTATAATTACCCTTTCCTTGGACGTTCCTAATTCTTCTAGTACACTTCACGTTCCCCGTGGAAATCAATACTCTGGAATACTCTCGGGTGAAAGCTACATCGGTATCCATGCGCTTGCGGATCTTTTTCTATTCACATTTAAAATACCCAATAGCCAAATGAAGGTCCAAGTACAAAAGAAAAAAATAATGAGCACATGAAGGCTCATGTATTGAAAAAGGAGAAGAAGAAAGAAAGATAGCCATGTTTCAAAATAATAAGTTATAGAGAGATCATATCTGCAAAAGGGGTATAGTTTTAGTTTACCTTTTTCCACACACATGCACATCTTGATCTAAGAGTATGGCACTTTTCTTCTTGGATCCTTGATTTGACTTTACAACATATACAATACAAGTATGCTATATTGTTTATCCCTACCTAAAGCTCTACATAAACCATTTTAGAAGTAGGTGAAGGCAATACTTTGCTATGCCTTGGTGAGGAATTATACGCCATAAGTGACTTGAGAGTGCCATTTGAGGAGTATAAAGTGAACTATGCTTTTTCTTGAGAAAAACTTTTAAAACTCCGAGTTACTAAGATGTGAAATTGGGAAGATGACTTTGTTTCAAGAATTATTCCGCTTTTCAACAACTCGAGGAAATATGATAGCTAACGCCACATATCCCACTTGTGTAAGGAATGTGTTGGAATAACTCTTATGTAAGCCATTTATCTTAGAGTGTTATGCTCATGATTACTTTTATTCTTGAACTTCACTCGAGGACGAGCAAAGGGATAAGTGTGGGGGAGTTTGTTGGCGGTCCTTAACTCATATTTCCATCCACCAACTGACACATAAAATATACTCAAATAAACACCAGACTTAGAATTAGGACTTATAACTAATTAATTCCATGAGTTTTGGTGGTCATTCATTTTTAGGAGGACATATCAAAATTACACAGAAAATGAGCCTAAAGTATACAAGAAATACAACATTATAGACAACCAACATGAGCCCAAGGGGAGATGGCCCACTTACTAGCAGAATCAGTGCTTGAAAGAGAGGAGAACAAGGACAAACCCAAATCAAATCACTTCTTCTTAGCAAAAACACTATGTAGGCCCACTCTAGAAGCCCAAAGGAGGTCACCCATCGAAAATGGGACAATTTTGCCCCAATTGGGGAGCGGCCGCTCCCAGGGAACGACACAGCCGCTCCTAGGGAACGGCCGCTCCCTTTTCTGGCCTGATCAGGCCAAACTTCGTGGGCTGCCTCTTACCGCCTCTCCAAACGTTGGTTGCATGTGCTTCACAAAAGACATGGTACGGAGGATGGTGGTTTGCTCAAGATACGGAAGCATGCAAGGAACCACAACTCCACTCCATCTCCACCATCCATCCTATGATGATTTGATCCAAGGGATGCGGTGAAGAGGCACGCGGATCACTGACATGGCACATGGAGTGGCCTCTCCTCCTTCTCTCAACCTATAAATACCCCCTCACTCCCTCTCATTCAAGATAACACACAAAACAAGAAGACACACAACACAAGACACAATATAGCAAGAAGAGAGAAGAGCTCCATTCATATCTTAGCTCTCTAGCTAGTCCTAGTGTAGGGAATGAGTGAGTAAGAGTGGAGAAGTACCAAAGTTGTCGGCTACCTTCTCTTGTGTACTCGTGGCCCCTTGTACACTTAGAAGAAGGAATGCTAGGAATCATCGGCTTCTCTCCATTTGTACCTCTACGATCCAAATACTACTTGGAGTATAAGGTACATGTTCATCTTTAGTGGTGAGTTCTGCTTTAAGTTCGTCTTGTTCATTATTTACTTGCGGGTTCATTGTCTGCTCTCATAGCGGATACTCTAGTAGAGGGCCCTGATAAAGATGGATAACCCTGATTGACGCTAGAGTAGTAGTCGATAGCGTAGACGTGGTGTCTAGGCTATCGACTACTGTTGAGGGGTAGACGGATAACCTTCATTTTCCTCGTTCCCTACTGTTGAGGGGTAGGCGGCAGGTGGTGACAGCCCTATCCGTCCTTTGTAATCCCTCACGTTAGGGTTTGACTCCGGTTACAAGCAGGTATCGCCTGGCAGACCAAGTGCGCTTTGATGCCCGAAGCAAGTCTATAGTGGCAAAGCTATCTTATCTTAGGATCTCTCTCCCTAGAAAACCTCACTACCCAAGGTATCCTTTTTCTTGTTATCATTAGGTGAACTAGCTTAAGAGACTCTTACAACTCCATTTTTCGTGGAAATACGATACCTTGAATACTCCCGGATGAAATGCTACAATGGTAATTTCGTGCGCTTGCTGATTATTTCTGTATGTGTTAAGAAATATCAACAGTAGCTACCAATGATAAAATTCTAGAGAGCATAAATAATAGAGAATGTATAGCTTTGCTTCTGTCATTAAGATCTAGCATAACTTTAAGAAAATGATAGAATCACAAATAGCTCAGCTGGCAGCTACGGTTCCACCGTCCGACAAAGGTAAGATTCTAGGGCAGCTGGAAGATCTAGAAACTGCAAATATTGTCAATATTCATAATGCAACTTACTACTACACAGAGTCATCGATGGGAAGGTGGATAGATTATACCTTGCTAGAAAAGAAGAGCAATCCAAAGAGACCTGTCATCCCCATCGCCATTGGACCTCACATCTTCTAGAAAGCTATCTATGACTTCAGAGTAAGTGTCAAGATCAAGCCTAAGGTAATTTATGAGAAAATTCTAGGAGATCCTTTGTTATACACAAATATGCATTTGCAGCTTGCAGATTAGTCACTCTACTACCCCAAGGAAATTCTCGAAGACGCCATCATACGAGTGGAAAGCTCGTATGTCCCCGTAGACTTTGTGGTTTTGGAGACAAGTGGAGATGTAAGGGCACCCATTATTTTGGGCCAACCTTTCCTGAGCACCACAAAAGCCATCATGTACGCAAACAATGCCAAGATCCATTTCGTAATTAAGGACAAGAAGGAGAAGTTTTCTTTCAAGAACCGCATCTTGCAATCTCCTACACATCCACAAAAGGCATACCTACCCAATTAAACAACAGTGACCAAGAAGAAGAACAACCAAAGAAGGAGGAAGAACAAGGCTAGGCAGCCACAAGAAGAAATTAGTCAATATGATAAACACAATCCGATCAGAGTACGACCACCTCCTCGTTTCACCATTCCTTGCTAAGAAGGATGATCCTGGTGTACCAATTATCGAGTGTACCATTGGGCAAAGAATCTTCCACAACACCTTCTGCGACATTAGATCAGGCGTCAACATAATGTCCAAGGTAACATATGAGTATTTGTTTGGTAATGAACCTTTGTTCCCTACATATATGCAACTGCAGATGGCGGACCATATAATACAATTTCTGGAGGGAATAGTAAAAGACATCATTGTAAGAATATAAGATCACTATGTCCCTGCTGACTTCATTGTAACACTCTTGGTGTTTGCTAGCCTCTTGCACTTGCATTTCATGGGCATAGCATCATACCATGAGCATTTCATCTTGTTTGTGTAAGTGAAGTTGTTGAAACACTTAATTTGAACTAGTGAAACATCTATGTTGAATTAATGAAACATTGCTTGTTTACTTATGCTTACATGTCAATTATGCTATGATCATGATAAGCTAATGCAAGTACCTGTCATACATGTTTGTTAACAGTTTAGTGGTACTTAGTTTACTGTTGGAAACCTTAATTATGGTAGGTAATTAAGTTAATCAAGTTGTTGCATGTGTTTGCTATGTAAAGTAGAGAGAGAGTCACTTTGCTTGATTTGTTTAAATGTTCATCTTAAACTCTGAATCAGCAAAAGTTATCTACATCAATGTTGTGGAAAATTTTATCAGCTCCAACTTTCATTCTTTGGTCACCTCATGATTCCCACTCTAACCCACTCAAAATCCCAGATTCCAGGCTGACTGGTTTGCTATTTCCATTCCAAGACCAGTCTGCACCAATTCACTTGTATCTCCTAAACCATCTTGAATCAGGATTGGAGCTCTAAACCAAGGTTGGAGAGAATTTTATAATCTACAATCTTGTTTCTTTGACCAACCCTTGAATCCTACGCTAAGCCACCCAAAATTTGCAATCTCTACCTTACTGAAATTATGTTGTGCCTTGAAGACAGATTTTGGAAATTTTCTTATAACTCCAAATCCATCGAGATCTGGCTCTTACACTCACAAGAGAAGTTGGAGATAATTTTATTCTCTACAACTTTCGTTCTTTGGCCATCTTGAGATTCGAGCTGTAGCTTGAGATACAGGGTGAAATATGCTGCTGCTGGAATGTTTAAGTTGTTTCAGGACAGTGTTTCAGGTGTTTCAATGCAATCTGGAATTTCTGAATTTGGATCGGTAAGGTGATGTCGTGGCCAAGTAGGCACGGTCCCGTGCGCCGCGTGGCCTTTCGGTGCTCGCTCGGTTTGACACCTCGCCATCCTCGCTGTGCCCGCCAGCCATGCTCGCAGAAAGGAAAAAGCCGAGCCCCTCGTTCCCTCGCTCTCTCTTCTCTCGGTATCTCCGTTCTCGCTCGCCGTAGTCGGAACAGAGCCGAGCTCGCTGCTGTGCCGTCGCTCCCTCCTTCCAGCATCAGCCGCATCCGCTGCTCCCCACCCCATGCCTCGCCTCGCAGCCGCGCCTCAAGCTGCCGCCGTTGCTGTGACCCCGCCGCGTGGGCACGACGACCCAAGGCTGCCCGTGGCCGAGCACCGGCACGGAGTGCCTTCGAAGGCCGCGTGCTGCAGCAGCCCCGCTGGGGCAGGGCTCCATGGTGGCTGCAACCAGGCCGGGCGACCCTCCAGGGCTGCCCTAGTGCCATCTCCCCTCCGGATCAAGCCGTGCCAAGCTCGTCCTTTTTGCTGGGTCCAGGTGCAAATTGCCATGAGAGAATGGATTTTCAGATCAGGGCCTGGTTAATTAGGAAAAAGTTTTGTGTTCACTTTGCAGAAGAAACATATTTTCTGTTTATTGTTTATAATTAGTGGAAACTTTGATAATTATTATGTAGAGTTCTAGAGATCCTTTTGGAGTGATTCCAATTTTGCCATGATCTGCATGATGTCTAGTTTGTGATAAAAATATGAAACATGCCATGTTCTGCTACAAAAATTGAAGTTATGATTTATCTCATTAATTCATGTTTAATTAGGGGAAATTCATATCCTTTAATCTGTAGCTCCAATTGCCATGAAATTTTTATGTAGATGCTACTGTTAAAATTTTCGTCATGCTTGGATGACATATGCTTCAATTATAAATACTTTTTTGTATATGCCTTATATTGATTATCCATTTGTTTATTATGATATCTCTTAAACTACTTGTCAAATTGAGATGAAACTTTTATGGTAGCCTACTGGTACCTTGTGCATACTCCTGTAATTTTATTAGATTTTTCTGGACACATTTTATAATTATTAATTTTTATGTCTATGCATTTAAATAAATAGAAAAGTCCAAGTAAATAAATGTTTACATAAGTAACATGATGTGATCTGGTGTTCTTTTAACATGTTCTAAATGTTGGTCAAGTTGGTTTGGCCATTTGCCATGTTTTAAGGATATGTTATCATATAATTTTCTAATTCGTTGATTTCTGGACAGTTTTAAAAGAATTACAATTTGAGCAATGCTATGATGGTTTTCATGCTCTAAGTTGTATACAAGAGTTGTAGCAAACTTCTTGAAGTAGTTTCTGTTCAAATTTGGTGGCAATTGGCCCCATGGTTTAGGAACTATGCATGCTTTAAGAAGTGTCCAGTTGCAGTTTGCTCTCTGTTTGCCCAGAACAGGTTCTGGGAATAAATGTTTTCGACCTGGTAAAGTTGGAAATCATGCCTTGGTATCTGAAGATTAAATGTAGGAAATTTCATAAGCTTTCCAGAATGTCCTTATGCATGTCCATTAGAGTTATAGAACTCTAGTTATGAATTTTCAAGGTTGCTGCTGCCAGCATGTCAATGTGCTGAAATTCTGGGAACTTGTTATATGTGTGTTAAGTCTTAACTTTGTGGTGCTTAGTGGTTGCTTAGGGATGTTTAAACATGTTAATACCAGAGAGGAGATTTGTACCTAAGCATGAAGTGATTTGAATAGAGCAGCACATGACTTGGTCCTTGTGCTTATGATGTTGCTATGTCATTATTTTCATCTTCGCATCATTCATACATGTTCATAAATCATCATGTCATCCTTGGTGCATACATGAAATTCATTTGGTGCATATACATGCAATAGGTGTGCAGAGGATCGTGTCACGAGCGTCCCGCAAGGCGTGAACCCTGAAGTTAGAGTCCGTTCGGGAGCCGGAGGTCCAGTCCGATGAAGCCGGAGGAGACGCGGGAGCTATTCGTGAAGCCAAGCCTGAAGCCCTCCTCTGACGGTTAAGGCAAGCCCTGGAGCATTATAAGACTCCTACTTTGTAAAGCAATTACCATATATATGTTATGTGTATTGTTGCACAAGTATAGGAGTTGGGTGAAACCCTTGCTGCATTACTATCATTTCTTGTCCAACTATATGAACCTGAATCCCATATAGATCGGATCGTATCTATGCTTAGTCCTGCTAAATTAGCACGGTAGAAGTCGGGTGATTCCCTGTCACTTGTGAGATATAGGGCTGTACCTAGTCACGGTTAGCTATATTTGCTATCGTGGAAAAGAACCATGTATTAATATGAATAATAGACCGGGCGGGGTCTTCCGGTTGTAGTGATGCCGCTTGTGTCGATTAAGGACCGAGACCTGAAGCCTTCTATGTCATTTTGAACGCATGCCTGACACTTAGCTGGCTGGCCTGAGGTTGCCGACCATGAAGCCGAGTAGCTCAACTCAGGTTGCGAAGTCAGAAAGTGGAAGTCGCCTCGGAGGGGAGCTAGGGGAGTCCAAGGGCAGGTGAGTTAAAAGTCCTGAGCATCCTGGCCACTGGTATCCCTGAGAACACGACATTGTTCAAGCCCACCCTAAGTTGTACCAAAGGTGATTGTTGATGACTCTTGCAAAGTATGCTCGGTTGGTGTCAAAAATACCCCCTCAGCTGAGTTGGAATCGATTCGAGTCGCTGTCTCTCCCGGATAGTGAGAAGCTTGACTAGTTATTTCCGGCGTAGATACACTAATTATAATGATGGTTCAGAATTGATGATGGCCTTATTATACCTACTATGGTTAGTATTGTTTGCTCCTAATAAGTGAGTGCTCTAGTACAGGTGCTAATATAGTTGACAGGTTAATGATGATGAACTTGATGCTAAGTTTAATTGGTTACTTATGCTCATAAGCTCTTTTATGCAAATGCGTCAAGCTAGCCCCACCTTATAAAGCCTTGCATGATCCTTGGTTTTCTTATTTCTGGTCAACGATCGAAGGAACATGACTCACCAATGTGTTGATGGATGAAGGAAGGAGACTCAATGCCATCTACTCGTGAGCGTAAGATGCCATAGGACTCTAGAGCAGCGATACGGCCTACGAATGCCCCGATCTATGGAGTCGTACCTAGAGCATGAATATCACCCCTCGGGCGGAGTACCTTACCCGTCATGTTCAGAAGACGAATGAATTTCTGAACCGAGACACTCGACTTTGAGATAATCGACCTCCCTAACTCTTACCATGTCGTTTTGGGCCGACCATGCTACACAAAATTCATGGCCACTCCTAATTATGCCTACCTCAAGCTTAAGCTCCTCGGTCCTCAAGGGGTCATCACGGTCAGTGGTGACCTGCACTAGGCGCATTCCTGCGAGAAGGAAAACCTCAACATCATAGCGGCAGCGGTTCGAACCCCAGAGTTGTGAACTATTTAGGCCACCATGATTGAGGTCGTGCCTAAATCTAGCACAAGGAAGTAGTATGCAGGAGCCTTCAAGCCCACCGAAGACACCAAGGCGGTACAAGTCGACCCCGAAGACACCATCAAAACCGTTCAAATCAGTTGCAGTCTCTTTGACCGGCAAGAGCGCGAGCTCATCAATTTCCTGCTCCAAAATTAGGACATCTTTGCATGGAAACCGTCTCACATGCCAGGAATCCTAAGGAAGGTCACCGAGCACAGACTCGATATTCTACCCGGTTCCAAACCGATCAAACGGCGCCTCCACCGCTTCGACGACGAAAGGTGAAAGGCCTTTGAGGAACAGATCGCTAGACTCCTGGCAATGAGATTCATCAAGGAAGTTTCCCATCTGGACTGGATCGCAAACCTGGTCCTGGTTCAAAAAAAGAATGGGACCTGGAGGATGTGCATGGATTACACCAACTTGAACAAGGCATATCCAAAGGTACCTTACCTGCTACTATGAATCAATCAAGTCGTCAATTCGACCACGAGTCGCGGAACCCTTTACTTCCTAGACGCTTATTCAGGATATTGTTGACGGTAGTTATCATCAATCATAAACTGTCAACTTTATGCATAGAAATGGTTACCAATAGAAACTTAGGGGTTATTACTGACAATTTTCATGAGTTTTGGTGAATTATTATTTTCAGCAGGAATATTCTAGGGAGTGAAAAGAGGATTAAATTGTCAAAAAGGCCATAAAACTTAGCCGCGACGAAATATGCACCAGAAGACTCCAGAAGACACCAGAAGGCATGGGACCGAAGCGCTGCTAGGTGGGGCCGGCCGGCCCCACCCTAGTGCCGCCCGGCCCCCACAGAGGGATTCCTCTATGCCCTTCTAGAGGCTTCCTCTACCGCCTCCAAGGATGCATCTCCATCGTTCGTGAAGTCGGTTTGATCCAAGGACTGATAGTTCTTCCTTAGGGCTATAAATAAAGATCCAGACCCCCCTCCTGAAAGACATCATCACTTGATCATAAGTCAAGAGTAGTCCAGATATTAGGGTTTTTAGAAATTTGATAGAGAGAGCTCTAGTTCTTCAATTTCTTAGTATAACCTTTCTAGAGAGTTTGGAGTAGAGTTGGGTGATTTGTTCAGGATTCTGGATCTATTCGTCTGGAGATTTGATAATTTGCCTTTGTATCTCATTTATGACTTTGTTCTATTTCAATATTATATTCCTCTTTATTATGTTCTTAGTTTGCTCTAGTTATATATTGGATATAGTATTATTTGATGATTTGCATTTGCATATGTTCATAGAGTACTTAATTCAGTTCGCGCGAGAGTTAAGTAGCTTTGATTATGTAAGCGTGGTGCTTAGATATGAAATTCCCCTACGAATGCCCGCTATGTGCCGGGAGGTTGTAGATCGCGTAGGTGACAGCTGCGTTGAGTCCTTTGTAGTCCATCCCTCGTACCCGTTCTCAAAGGAGTTGAAGACTATGTTTCGGATTCTCCCTAGTTGATGTTCCTTATAATTTTACCTTGATTCAGTTTTACTAGTAGATGAAGATATATATGCTAGAGTGAGGAACAAGACTTAGTGTTTAGGAATAACTTAGGAATCCTTACTCTGACCGAATCTTTAGATTAGTTATACTACTTTTAATGAGTCTCTGCTTTCTATCTCTGGAATACCATTATCATGTTAAACTTATTTATCATTTATTTATCTTTTACTTGACTTACCCCTGCTAAAGTATAAGAGTGGTTGGTTTATCATAGGTCTGCACATTTAGTTAGTCATATAAGCATTTGCCTCACGGTCCTTCCTTCGGGATTAAAATAAGTAAACAGTACTCCGAATACTCTGGGTAGAATGCTACAATAGGTGATTTATCTGTGTGCTTACCAATACTTATATTTTAATATTATCTAGATTTTTAAGTGTAGTTACAATTACCAGCATTTTGAGCATCATACTAGGGATGACAACTTAGTGCATAGTGACGTAAGAAATGTCAACAAGCATTATTGGCGCCGTTGCCGGAGAAAGGAAGAGTAATATGGCAATAGAAGTAAATACTTATAGATCAACCATAACCTTTTCTTTAGCAGGCTTACCCTTGTTTGTTTTTATTTATGTAAGTTAAAAAGGGTAAGTGCAGGACTGGTTGTGATCCATAATTATTTATCAATCAGAATCAATCAAATTAAGAGGAAGCTTAACATCAGTTTTTATGAGCCATGGCTAAGAAGACTTTGTGTGAATTCTCTGCTCCAAGCACCGAGAACATTCGTGTTGGACCAACACGCGACACCAATAATCATGAATTTGAGCTCAAGCCAAGCCTCATCAATATGGTGCAAGCTAATACATTCAGTGGAAAGGCACATGAAGATGCTAGTGCTCATTTGCAGAATTTTTTGGAGATTTGTAGCATCATCGTCATCAAGGACATTGCTCAAGATGTCATACTACTTTGTTTCCATTCTCATTGGAGGGAAGAGTGAAGTAGTGGTTCTATACCAATATAGATCAAATCAATACATGGGCAAGATGTTCAAAAGCTTTCCTAGAAAAGTTTTTCCCTGTAGGCAAGACCACTGCCTTAAGAGAAAAGATTGTAGATTTCCATTAGTAAAAAGGTGAACATATTCCAGAAGTATGAGAGCATTTTCAAGAATATATCTTAGATTGTCCTCATCATGGAATGAAAGAATGGTTGCTCATGCAAACGTTCTATCACGGATTAATTCAGAAATCATGTGAACAACTTGATGCCATTGCTGGAGGATCATTTATGTCACTCCTAGAAAAGTTGAAGTTCTTATGGAGAAGATTGTAGCAAATCAGAGCTGGACATCATGTAATACTCAATTATGCCATAAGACTGAAAAAGTTCTAGAAGAAGTATGTGCATTGTCAACCAAGATGGATGTACTATTGAATTGGCTAGAATAGAGAGACAATTACAAGAGAGATCGTTAAGCCATTCAAGACGCATTCAATGCTCGGAGCAGATGTGGAGAATATTTAGCAGTTGAATTTGCTGAGTCACCAGAAGATATCAACACCATCATCAACAACTCCACTCCACAACAACAGAAGCAAGGATGGAGTCAACCTCGATCAATCAATCAAGGTAAGTACCAAGGTAATAATTATTATAATTATTCTAATTTCAAACAACCATCCTTGAGAGATTTAATCTTAGAACAAGCTAGAATTAATGATAACATTGCAAAAAGGCTTGCTTTTAATGATAAGATCTTAGAAGGTATAAGTGCTAAAATGGATAGTTTTCTTCTGCTGTTAAAGAACAAATGAATTTCAATAAAAAGATAGAATTGTAATTAGCCCAGTTACCTTCTGCTATACCTGTTGCCACTAACCATGAGAAGGTCAAAGCAATAACCACAAGAGCTAGTAAGTTGACTCATGATTCACCATACCCAAAAGGAGCAGGTAAGACACCGGTGATAGTGCAGGCAAAAGAAGAGAAGGAAGACGATGAACTTTTACCACAAGAATATAAATTACAGTAAGATTTTTGTGACACCACTTTCCTACCATTTCCACGTAGAAATAGAAAGGCCAAAATGGATGACCAATTCGATACGTTTGTAGAGGTAATTCAGAAATTATATATCAATATTCTATTGCTAGATGCCATCCAGGTACCTACATACGCGAAGTATATTAGAGACATCCTCAACAACAGGAGACCTTTGCCCTCTACGGAAATGATCAAGCTAACAGAGGAGTGTAGTGCGGCCATCCTTAGCACATCACTTGTCAAGAAGAATGTAACAGAACCGCCCAATTATACGAGATTAAGTAAGAAAATCATCCAACGGACGGACAATTTACCAAACTTAAGCCCGTATAACCCGATAGTCCGTGAAATCTCGACGGATTTCAAACCATTTCACATCACAGCCAAGATCGTAATAAGTTTAGCGATTACCTTCATAAGTTACACAGTAGTTTGCGGCACAAAATACATCGGAGTTTAAACATAGTTATTACAAACCAGTTTCGAATAAAGTAGCGGAAGCATTAGTTCAAAGCGCACACACACACGCACAACTTTCCAAAATAAAGTGCCAGCTCGCGATCATCTCCCACAAAAGCATCAAGCGAGGAGTAGTGAGTGACCATTGCCCATGGTCCTAGGCTTCGCCCATCGCAGGGTAGAGACAGTTGATACAATAACCATAGTACATCTGTCCATCTGCAACAAGTGGGAACAAAGCCCTGAGTACGAGAAGGTACTCAGCTAGACTTACCCGACAGAACCAAAACAACACGACTCCAAGGATCATGATAGGCTTTTTGGTGGGGTAGCTGACTCATTTGCAAGAAAAGCATTTTTAGCTTACCAAATCATTTACAAAAGCATGTCATCTTTTAATTCTTTATCCTCCTGTCAACTATGTTTGCACTTATGCTAAAGTAACCATATAATTAAGCAAGCAAGGATTACCATTGATAATTAACAATAGTTACCATGTCATTTCCTCATAACTATCCAAGTGTTTCATCAGCATTACTACGATGAAGTAACTCAAGTCAAGTGTTCACTATCCAGTGAACGATGGCGATTCGAATCGATTATTGACCAGCTGGTAATTTATTCCTCACACAAACCTCACTCACCCGCTAAAGTGAGGTATTGGTCACCGAGTCAACCATTCAGGTAAAGTCGCGAGCTTGCCAGGAACCACATGTACCCGGGGGCCGCCCGACTGCTCTTTGGCCTTATCATCGCGCCCCCGTTTCCTGCCACTACGGCTCCGGTACAGTGCGTTGCGGGCAATCCACTCGGCCCGAATAATCTCCCGGCTTCGCGGTCGAAAGGTACTTTATTCGGCCAGCTAAATGTGAGGCATGCGTTCAACATGACCCGAGGCCCGACATCGGACGGTCCTTAATCGACACAGACGGAAGACACTACAGTCCAGAACCCTGCAAGCTTCCGCCCGGTCTCACATTCATTCCCACACTTAGTTATTCTCACAAGACATTCTTTCACATAAAACCAGGTAATCCCCTATAGCTCGCGGATGACAGGCAATCACCCGACTTCTACCGGTCTAAGCAAGCTAAGCAAGTAATAACCGTGGACACCAGGGTAACAAGGATCGGGTAGAACAATGTGAAACAAGGTATAATGCAGCAACGTTTGCAAACAACTCCTAAACTTAATGCATCAGATTAAGTGAAATTAATAAATAATTCTTTGCAAACCGAGGGAGAAATGCTCCGGGGCTTGCCTCGCTCGAAGGTACTGGGACGATGGTCAGGGCACTCCGGAAGCTCTTCACCGGACTCCTCTTCTGCTTCTGCTGGCTCCGGCTCCGTCACTTCGAGCTGCTCCTCTGCGTCCTCGGGAACAACTGTCGGAACCACTTCCTGCGATCCTGTATGATGCAGAAGTATGAGTGCAACATGCATAGGTGCATTGCAGAGGTGACATGAGATGATGATGATGCAGAATGCATGTGATGTAATGAATATGTTACGTTATCGGATTATGTGGAACTTATGACTCTTCTACAAGGTAGTCTACGTCATCCAAGAACATGTACTCGGAAACTACCAACACTAGTTTCTACCATGCAAGAGTATTTGACAATCAAGATGCTTCAAAGATACACCAAAGTATATTTTTCTAACTAACTTTGCATTAAAAATAAATAGAAACCCTAATTAGTCCTATGGTTGAACAGCAACACACACTTTAGTAGCTCAGAAAAATCTTATAAAATTACAGTGGATTACTAATATCAAGAATAGCTTGACATAAAAATTTTACTGCATTTGGATAATTAGAACTTCCTATACAAAAATAACAAACTAAGGCCTGAAATAGATATTTAAAATACTTTACATTATGAAAAGTATCAAACAACAGATTTAGGAATTTTTCTACCATCTATTACCTAAACAAACACTATAGAAAATTTATCACTTGCATGTTTTATTCAAATTTATTTAAATAACAAAAATAACAAATATTGGTAATAAAAAGCATTTGAACTGCAACTATACATTTTTCTACAGAACAACCATGAAATAAAATTACCCTAGCAAGTACATGGCATAACAGGATTAATAAACTTGGAACCACATTTTTCTGATTTTTCTACATTTTCTTATCAATTTTTCAAGAAAACACCAATTTCAAGGATTAAATAAAACACTACAGAAAAGTAATGAAATATTGACATGCAACAATTTTATACCATAGATCTGGTCCCAAAGAGTCCATAGAAATTTATTTCATCATTTTTGGAGCTAAAATGAGCAAGTTACAATTTTTCCAAAGCATTTATACATTTTCTGAAAATCAATTTCAAAAATCCTTTTTAACTCCAGCCGCTGAACTGCTAGGTGCACCCGGCGATTTACACACGCGCGCACAAACAGAGACAGACAGGCGGGCCCGCGGGTCAACCGGGCCCCACGCGTCAGCCGCTCCGAGTCAAGGGAGGGCGCTGACCGCGCGGATCTCGACGACGGCGAGGTCGCCGGCGACGAGGTCACCACCGTTGTGATCACCAAGGCGAGGCGGTCCCGTTGAGACCACTGGCATGACCGGAGGGGCTCGAAATCGAGCTTGCCCCCGGCCATGGCGGCTCGGCGGCGCTGCTCACCGGCGGGAGCACCTCTCCGGCCATGGGGCGGCACAAGAGACGGTGTCCGAGCGCCGGGAGGATGAGGCGAACGAGATGCTTGCGCGAGTGAGGGAAAAGAAGGGGCGGAGGTGGGGTTTCCACGGAGTGGAGAACCACGGTGAGCTCGGCCGGAACTCCGGCGAGCAATTGACGTGGCTGTGGGGCTTACCGCGGGAGATGGAGGTGAGCACGGGTTGCGCCAGAGAGAGAGGAAGCTCGGGGCGAGATGGAGCGGTCTGCGGTGGACGGAGCTCGTCGGAACGTGCGCGTCCGGCGAGCGCGTGCGGTGGCGGAGGCGGAACGCGGCAGCCGCGCGCGGTGAACAAGCAAGGAGGCAGAGCGGAGGGGGAGAGTAGCGAGGCGCTGCGGGGGGGTTAAGGAGTGGGCGCTCGCGCTGGTGGGGGGGGGCGACCAAGCGCCACCCGGCCGCTGTGGCCGGCATGCGGCCGCCACGCGGCGCGCTTGCTTTGCCGGAGCGCCAGCGCGCGCGGGCGCGGGCGGGAAGGAGGAAGGAGAAGGCCGGCTGGGCCTGGGCCGAGGCGGGGCAACGCGGGCGCGCGCGCGCGGGTGATGCGGGCCGCATGTGGCCGTGGGCCGAACCGGTGGCGGCGGCCCGCGAGGGGAAAAATTGAATTTTTGATTTTCGATTTTCAAATTTAAATGTATTTCAAACTTCAAACCATGTTTTGAACAAGAAGAAAGCATTTTATGGATTTGGCCCAAAAATAAAAGTTGCTCAAAATTAAATTCTCTACAACTTTGATTCAGGGGCCATCTCAAAATTCTTGATAGATTTTAAATGACAAAATAAAAGCTAAAATAGGGGATAGTTTTGAATATTTTTCATAATTATTTTTGAACAAGTTTTTGACAAAATTTGAGCTCCAAAATTTGAACTAAGGTTCCAAGTGATGTAGAATTTATAGTTGCAAGGTTTTTGGTGTAATGTGATTATCATATTAATATAATTTATCACATACGTTAATTTCAAGCTTTTGTGTAAATCAAATTATAAATTGTCACACATGATCATGATGTTATGAATGCGGTGCAATATGATTGCTATGCAAAAATGCATTTCGTAACACCGGAGTGTTACAGCCTTCCCCCCTTATAAAAATCTCGTCCCGAGATTTGGGTTACGAACCATTTATTATAAAAATCTTCGTAGGCATTCTTTAAGTATTCACCTGTTTCCCAAGATGCATCCCCTTCATCGTGATGACTCCATTGTATCTTATATGTTTTCACCACACTGTTTCGAGTAGCCCTTTCCTTGGTATCCAAAACTCGAACTGGCTGCTCACGATACACCAGGTCTGACTTCAGTTTTATGCCTCGAGGTTCAATCCTTTCCTCTGGAACGCGCAAACATTTCTTGAGATGTGATACATGAAAAACTGGGAATATAGCACCCATTGACTCTGGTAACTCCAATTTGTAAGCCACAGGACCCTTTCGTTCCAGGATTTTGTAAGGTCCCACAAATCTGGCGGCCAGCTTTCTGCGCACACCAAACCTTTTCTTTTTCATTGGCGTAACTTTTAGATAAACATAGTCACCAACTTCGAACACAAGCGGTCTCCTTCTCTTATCTGCATAACTTTTCTGACGTGACTGAGCTGCTCTCATATTCTGCTGGATGATATGAACTTTCCTTTCGGCTTCCTCTACGAAGTCAATACCATAATACCTTCTTTCGCCTGGCTCAATCCAGTTTAACGGTGTTCTACACTTCCGGCCATACAGAGCCTCAAAAGGTGCCATCTTGATACTCTCTTGATAGCTGTTATTGTATGAGAACTCTGCTAATGGTAACCATGACTCCCATGAACCCCTGGAAGATAGCACACAAGCTCTTAACATATCCTCTAGAACGGCATTAACTCTTTCAGTCTGACCATCTGTTTGAGGGTGATAGGCAGTGCTACGAATCAGACTAGTCCCCAAACCTTTGTGCAAATGCTCCCAAAAGTGAGCAGTGAACTGTGACCCTCTGTCAGACACTATAGTCTTTGGTATGCCATGCAACCTCACAATCTCTGCAATATACTTCTCAGCATATTGAGGTGGTCGATATTCCGTTTTGACAGGCAGAAAGTGGGCTGTCTTAGTAAGACGATCCACAATTACCCAAATGGAATCGTGACCTTTTTGAGTAGTGGGTAGACCCGTGATAAAATCCATACTGATGTCATCCCACTTCCAACTTGGTACTGATAAAGGTTGTAGCATTCCGGCAGGCTTCATGTGAATTGCTTTTACTCTACAACATGTGTCACATCTGGCTACATACGCTGCAATTTCCTTCTTCATCTTGGTCCACCAATAACGAGGCCTTAGTTCTTGATATATTTTACTGCTGCCAGGATGAATAGACAACTTAGAGAGATGAGCTTCATCCATAATTTTGTTCTTAAGCTCTCTATCCTTTGGGACAACAAGACGGTTGTCGAACCACAACACACCTTGCTCATCCACCCTGAAGTGTTTCGAGGGTTCTTCTTGAATCTTCTTTTTGATGTGGAATATCCCTTTGTCTGCTTTCTGACCTTCTATAATCTTACTCTCCAAGGAACAACTGACCTGAATACTATGTAGCACGGCAGGGTGCATTAGATCGAAACCATCTTCCAGCAAGGGTTGCACGTTCAGACAATGTGACTTTCTGCTTAAAGCATCAGCTACCACATTGGCTTTCCCAGGGTGATACTGTACATTCAAGTTGTAGTCTTTGATCAGCTCTAACCATCTCCGCTGTCTCATGTTCAATTCTGGTTGGGTGAAAATGTACTTGAGACTCTTATGATCGGTGAAAATATTGCACACATTACCCAGTAGATAGTGTCTCCAAATCTTTAAGGCATGCACCACAGCGGCAAGCTCAAGATCATGTGTCGGATAATTGATTTCATGTTTTCTCAACTGCCGGGAGGCATAAGCAATGACTCTTCCTTCTTGCATTAGCACACACCCTAATCCTGTTTTTGATGCGTCACAGAACACATCAAAAGGTTTCTCGATGTCGGGCTGTGCAAGAACTGGAGCAGTGGTCAACAGTTTCCGCAAGGTATGGAAAGCTGTCTCACACTCCTCTGTCCACACAAACTTGTGATCTTTCTGTAACAGACTCGTCATTGGCTTGGCAATCTTCGAGAAGTCTGGGATAAAACGGCGATAGTAACCCGCTAACCCTAGGAAACTCCTGACTTCTGACACTGTGGTTGGAGTCTTCCAATCCATAACCTCTTGCACTTTACTCGGATCTACAGAAACTCCATTCTCAGATAGGATATGACCGAGGAAAGGAACTTTCTTCAACCAAAATTCACATTTGCTGAACTTAGCATATAACTTATGATCTCTCAGCCTGGTCAAGACAATTCTCAGATGCTCTTCATGATCTTTCTCGTTTTCAGAGTATACTAGAATGTCATCAATGAAGACAACTACAAACTTGTCCAACTCTGGCATGAAAACCGTATTCATCAGATACATAAAATATGCAGGAGCATTTGTTAGTCCAAATGACATAACAAGATACTCGTACAACCCGTATCTGGTAGAAAAGGCGGTTTTCGGAACATCTTGTGGTCTAATCTTTATCTGATGATACCCAGACCTTAAGTCTATCTTGGAGAACACTCTGGCTTTAGCTAACTGATCAAACAGAACATCAATATGAGGCAAGGGATATTTATTCTTGATGGTTACAGCATTAAGAGGTCGATAATCCACACACATCCTGAGAGTACCCTCTTTCTTTTTCTTTACAAACAAGGCAGGACATCCCCATTCAGACTTACTTGGGCGAATAAACCCCTTCTTTAATAACTCTTCCAACTGTTTCTTCAACTCAGCTAACTCATCCGGAGGCATCCGATAAGGTCTCCTCGAAATTGGAGCTGTCCCGGGGATCAACTCGATTCCAAACTCAACATCTCTATCTGGAGGAAGGCCAGGCAACTCATCTGGAAACACATCCGGGAACTCACATACTACTGGGATCTGATGGATAGGAGCAACTTCCATGGCACATGTCACACTCACAAGATCTGTTCTTTTAGGCAATGGTACCTGAAAAGTACCCTCTACTTGGGGATCTTTAAGGGTAAGCATCCGACTGCTTGTATCTATGACTGCTTCCCAGTCTTTCATCCAGTTCATTCCTATTATTACATCCAAAACTAGTCCAGGCATAACTACCAGGTTCACCCGAAACTTCCGACTACCTAACTCAAGGGTTGCCCCTCTAACCATCTTATTGGTTAACACATCAGCTCCTGCTGAACTTATGCGATAACCATAACCCAATTCTGTGCATAGTTGTTCATGCTTCCGTGCAAATGCTTGACTCATAAAAGAATGCGAGGATCCAGAATCAAAAAGAACAACTGCAGGGTGATGGTTCACAAGAAACTTACCAGCAGTTACGGGCTCTCCCTCAGGAACTTCATCAATGGCGGTGTGGTGCACACGAGCATTGTAAGTCTGTTGCTTCTTTTTAGGCGGATAAGGGCAGAACTTTGAAAAGTGGCCTGGCTGACCACAGTTGTAGCAGGGCCCTTTCACTGTACCAACAGACCCTATAGCTCCCTTGGAGTTGCTCTGTTCTGTTGCTGCGTTGGTCTTTGTTGGCGGCACTGCCATTTTGTACGGTTTCTGTGGCCCCTTGTAGTTCTGAGTTTTATGCTGCGGCGGCCTGAACCTCGCACCAGGTGCGGACGGACGATAAGATGAACGATTGGCAGTGACAACTCTGGACTGGGATGGTCCTGACTCGAACACTCTCTTGCGATTCTTGGATGCGGTGTAAGCGTTATTGTTCTTCTCTTGCTTCAAACAGTCACTGATAAAGTCGTTGAATCTGTTGCGGGTATTGGTACCCACATGCTTCATCATCTTCGGACTTAAACCTCTCTTGAAACTAGCAATCTTCTTTGCATCTGTGTCAACCATGTCTGGAGCATAGCGGCACAAGTTATTAAAGGCATGCAGATACTGGGTCACCGTCTTGGTACCCTGATTCAAGGCTAAGAACTCTCCAAGCTTCATCTCAACCAAGCCTGGGGGAATATAAACTCCCTTAAAAGCTTCAGTGAAATCCCTCCAAGAGATCTGGGCATTAGGAGGAAAAGTGCTGCGGTGATGCTTCCACCACATTCCTGCTGGTCCTTGTAACTGATGTGCAGCATACTCTACTTTCAAAACTTCTGTCATCCTTAACACACGGAACTTATCTTCCATAGTGTTAATCCATTCTTCGGCATCAAGTGGCTCTGCTGCTTCTTTGAAAATAGGTGGCCTAGTATCCATGAAATCCTTGAAACTGCTGTACTGGTTTACTCCATGGCCACCACCTTGGTTATTTCCTCTTTGAACATTTTCCGCGATGGTACGCAGAAAGTCTTCCATATTCCTCTGTGACTGTTCAGTACTGCGTTGACTTCCAAGAAACTGTGTGAAGAACATTTCTGCGGTGAGCGGCGGAGGAGGGGGCAAATGTGGTTCTGGACGTGGTTCCTGGTGATTGACATTGTTGGCACCACTTCCACCAGCTCCTGCACCATTGCCACCAGTCTCAGCGGCTTCATACGTAGCACGACGAGTGTTGGCCATCTGCATATTTCAGCAACAAGCACAATTGAGTGAAGTTGTAAAATTGTGTCCGAATGAACAATCATGCCATGCTGAATTCATTGGAGAGAACAAGTCATACAAGAAAACAGAGGCGCAATAATTTCATTCCAATTAAACAACAGCACCAATTAAGTTACTTCAAATGCAACATCGCGTTCCATACAACCACGTTGCCAGCATACACACACTGGACTTTTATGCGTTCGGGTATCGCATACACAACCAAACTCCAGAGATCGTCAGTCTCAAGGTCGAACAGGATACAACATGATACATGAAAACCAAAAGAAGGCCATCGCGTCAAGCCTAGCTACTAACGTAGGACACTATCCTACTCCTCGGGGCCATCATCGATGTCGGAGGCGTCGCCATCGCTACCTTCAACAGCGGCATCGTCGTCGAGGTCCATCTGAGCGGCGTTCGGAGGAGCATACGGGCCCATCCCGTTGTAGAGGGCATGGAACTCTTCATGCAAGTTGGCATTGTACTCCTCTAACTCCTCGACCCTCTGCCTCAGAAGGTCCCTCTCGTTCCAGGCTTCATTCCTTTCTTGTACTAGCTGTTCCATCAGGCGATCTGCATTTCTGTTGGCCTGAGTCAACCGCTGTACCTGCTGCATGGAACTCTCGCCTCTCTCGAGAGCTCGGTCCCGCTGCAAGCTAATGTCAGCCAACTGCTCCTGCAAGCTAGCTATGGCACGTGCTTGCTTCTTCTTCTGTTTTCTTGCTTCAAGCCGATCATCACCGCGTAGGCCAGTCAAGGTCCAATAGGTATTCTCCAGACCTTGATATGCTCTGATGGCTGCATACATGGCACTCATGGTGTGGTTGTCGCTAGCCCGTCCTTCACTGGGGCCTCTAACTAGGGCACTTCCTTGCGGCTGTACCCAAACGGCATCGCGAGGATCATCTCTCGGGAAGGTACCGGCCAAAGCTGCTGCTAACTCATTGGGAAATCTGCTCATGATGTCTCGGATGACGTGAAAAGCTGCGCCCTCTGCACCCTCGACTGGAGTGCGTCCTTCGAACTCCAAATGCCAACCATCCCATTCTGGCGCATCACCAAGAGCAGGGACGGTGATCTCTACAACAGCAAGTCCATCTTCAGCTAGCTGGCTCTCGCTCCAAGAGTAAACTGACTCTTGTTCCTCCGGGTACCCCACATCATGGAGCACTCTCCAAAGCAAGGTGGGCATGCCAAACTCGCTTAGAAAAGTGTCCGTGTTGCGGCGCTCCCGCGGGGCTAGCTGACGACGGGGTGCTCTTCCGCCAGTGGACTTGCGGGCAGTCTGCTTCGTGCGGGCCATCTGTAGCACAAGTTTTAATTACCCGGTGAGAATATATTTTAGTTGAGGTCACTTTTATCAAAATGGGATAATCCTTTTATAAGGGGAGGAATGCATGCCATGAATGGAATGCGCAGACAATATGATGCATGCACGAGTCTTACGTTCTCACAAACTTATGAAATAAAAGCATCTAACGGTGAATTCGGTGGCATACAAGCGATCTCTCATATACGTAACTAATTCGGTCTACACGATACGCTGTTATGTACCTATAGAAAACTCATTTCAGCCCATTCCCCATGAATGCATGAAAGCAGTAAATCTACCTACACGCTTTACACGAATCCCCAGATGCGTGTACAACGGTAGTAACTACCCAAACACATCGTCCTATTGACGGCATCGCCTCAGCGGACGGAACACCCACACATGCGACACTTTTATAAAAACATGTGTAAAACATGTAATTATCCAAGTATCATATAAGCACTTTTCCCTAGATCGGCGGTGTATCCGATCATGCTCTCACAACTCACACTTACCGAAGCGTAGAGGTAACTGATCCATACATTACCACTCAATTAAGTGGCACTCATACAATAGCACGCCGTATGAGCAACGAAAAAGAAATATGGTGCAGAACCCCAAGTTAGTACTTAAATAGCCACCTAGAGTCCTTAACTGGGCATACAGGATATGACCACTGGCACACTTTTTAGTTTCAAAATCACACTTTTTAAACAGGGTTTTGGTTTAAATACACTTATGAACAGTAATTACGCTAAACCATGCTCCGATGCCAGCTGTAACAGAACCGCCCAATTATACAAGATTAAGTAAGAAAATCATCCAACGGACGGACAATTTACCAAACTTAAGCCCGTATAACCCGGTAGTCCGTGAAATCTCGACGGATTTCAAACCATTTCACATCACAGCCAAGATCGTAATAAGTTTAGCGATTACCTTCATAAGTTACACAGTAGTTTGCGGCACAAAATACATCGGAGTTTAAACATAGTTATTACAAACCAGTTTCGAATAAAGTAGCGGAAGCATTAGTTCAAAGCGCACACACACACGCACAACTTTCCAAAATAAAGTGCCAGCTCGCGATCATCTCCCACAAAAGCATCAGGCGAGGAGTAGTGAGTGACCATTGCCCATGGTCCTAGGCTTCGCCCATCGCAGGGTAGAGACAGTTGATACAATAACCATAGTACATCTGTCCATCTGCAACAAGTGGGAACAAAGCCCTGAGTACGAGAAGGTACTCAGCTAGACTTACCCGACAGAACCAAAACAAAACGACTCCAAGGATCATGATAGGCTTTTTGGTGGGGTAGCTGACTCATTTGCAAGAAAAGCATTTTTAGCTTACCAAATCATTTACAAAAGCATGTCATCTTTTAATTCTTTATCCTCCTGTCAACTATGTTTGCACTTATGCTAAAGTAACCATATAATTAAGCAAGCAAGGATTACCATTGATAATTAACAATAGTTACCATGTCATTTCCTCATAACTATCCAAGTGTTTCATCAGCATTACTACGATGAAGTAACTCAAGTCAAGTGTTCACTATCCAGTGAACGATGGCGATTCGAATCGATTATTGACCAGCTGGTAATTTATTCCTCACACAAACCTCACTCACCCGCTAAAGTGAGGTATTGGTCACCGAGTCAACCATTCAGGTAAAGTCGCGAGCTTGCCAGGAACCACATGTACCCGGGGGCCGCCCGACTGCTCTTTGGCCTTATCATCGCGCCCCCGTTTCCTGCCACTACGGCTCCGGTACAGTGCGTTGCGGGCAATCCACTCGGCCCGAATAATCTCCCGGCTTCGCGGTCGAAAGGTACTTTATTCGGCCAGCTAAATGTGAGGCATGCGTTCAACATGACCCGAGGCCCGACATCGGACGGTCCTTAATCGACACAGACGGAAGACACTACAGTCCAGAACCCTGCAAGCTTCCGCCCGGTCTCACATTCATTCCCACACTTAGTTATTCTCACAAGACATTCTTTCACATAAAACCAGGTAATCCCCTATAGCTCGCGGATGACAGGCAATCACCCGACTTCTACCGGTCTAAGCAAGCTAAGCAAGTAATAACCGTGGACACCAGGGTAACAAGGATCGGGTAGAACAATGTGAAACAAGGTATAATGCAGCAACGTTTGCAAACAACTCCTAAACTTAATGCATCAGATTAAGTGAAATTAATAAATAATTCTTTGCAAACCGAGGGAGAAATGCTCCGGGGCTTGCCTCGCTCGAAGGTACTGGGACGATGGTCAGGGCACTCCGGAAGCTCTTCACCGGACTCCTCTTCTGCTTCTGCTGGCTCCGGCTCCGTCACTTCGAGCTGCTCCTCTGCGTCCTCGGGAACAACTGTCGGAACCACTTCCTGCGATCCTGTATGATGCAGAAGTATGAGTGCAACATGCATAGGTACATTGCAGAGGTGACATGAGATGATGATGATGCAGAATGCATGCGATGTAATGAATATGTTACGTTATCGGATTATGTGGAACTTATGACTCTTCTACAAGGTAGTCTACGTCATCCAAGAACATGTACTCGGAAACTACCAACACTAGTTTCTACCATGCAAGAGTATTTGACAATCAAGATGCTTCAAAGATACACCAAAGTATATTTTTCTAACTAACTTTGCATTAAAAATAAATAGAAACCCTAATTAGTCCTATGGTTGAACAGCAACACACATTTTAGTAGCTCAGAAAAATCTTATAAAATTACAGTGGATTACTAATATCAAGAATAGCTTGACATAAAAATTTTACTGCATTTGGATAATTAGAACTTCCTATACAAAAATAACAAACTAAGGCCTGAAATAGATATTTAAAATACTTTACATTATGAAAAGTATCAAACAACAGATTTAGGAATTTTTCTACCATCTATTACCTAAACAAACACTATAGAAAATTTATCACTTGCATGTTTTATTCAAATTTATTTAAATAACAAAAATAACAAATATTGGTAATAAAAAGCATTTGAACTGCAACTATACATTTTTCTACAGAACAACCATGAAATAAAATTACCCTAGCAAGTACATGGCATAACAGGATTAATAAACTTGGAACCACATTTTTCTGATTTTTCTACATTTTCTTATCAATTTTTCAAGAAAACACCAATTTCAAGGATTAAATAAAACACTACAGAAAAGTAATGAAATATTGACATGCAACAATTTTATACCATAGATCTGGTCCCAAAGAGTCCATAGAAATTTATTTCATCATTTTTGGAGCTAAAATGAGCAAGTTACAATTTTTCCAAAGCATTTATACATTTTCTGAAAATCAATTTCAAAAATCCTTTTTAACTCCAGCCGCTGAACTGCTAGGTGCACCCGGCGATTTACACACGCGCGCACAAACAGAGACAGACAGGCGGGCCCACGGGTCAACCGGGCCCCACGCGTCAGCCGCTCCGAGTCAAGGGAGGGCGCTGACCGCGCGGATCTCGACGACGGCGAGGTCGCCGGCGACGAGGTCACCACCGTCGTGATCACCAAGGCGAGGCGGTCCCGTTGAGACCACTGGCATGACCGGAGGGGCTCGAAATCGAGCTTGCCCCCGGCCATGGCGGCTCGGCGGCGCTGCTCACCGGCGGGAGCACCTCTCCGGCCATGGGGCGGCACAGGAGACGGTGTCCGAGCGCCGGGAGGATGAGGCGAACGAGATGCTTGCGCGAGTGAGGGAAAAGAAGGGGCGGAGGTGGGGTTTCCACGGAGCGGAGAACCACGGTGAGCTCGGCCGGAACTCCGGCGAGCAATTGACGTGGCTGTGGGGCTTACCGCGGGAGATGGAGGTGAGCACGGGTTGCGCCAGAGAGAGAGGAAGCTCGGGGCGAGATGGAGCGGTCTGCGGTGGACGGAGCTCGTCGGAACGCGCGCGTCCGGCGAGCGCGTGCGGTGGCGGAGGCGGAACGCGGCAGCCGCGCGCGGTGAACAAGGAAGGAGGCAGAGCGGAGGGGGAGAGTAGCGAGGCGCTGCGGGGGGGTTAAGGAGTGGGCGCTCGCGCTGGTGGGGGGGCGACCGAGCGCCACCCGGCCGCTGTGGCCGGCATGCGGCCGCCACGCGGCGCGCTTGCTTTGCCGGAGCGCCAGCGCGCGCGGGCGCGGGCGGGAAGGAGGAAGGAGAAGGCCGGCTGGGCCTGGGCCGAGGCGGGGCAACGCGGGCGCGCGCGCGCGGGTGATGCGGGCCGCATGTGGCCGTGGGCCGAACCGGTGGCGGCGGCCCGCGAGGGGAAAAATTGAATTTTTGATTTTTGATTTTCAAATTTAAATGTATTTCAAACTTCAAACCATGTTTTGAACAAGAAGAAAGCATTTTATGGATTTGGCCCAAAAATAAAAGTTGCTCAAAATTAAATTCTCTACAACTTTGATTCAGGGGCCATCTCAAAATTCTTGATAGATTTTAAATGACAAAATAAAAGCTAAAATAGGGGATAGTTTTGAATATTTTTCATAATTATTTTTGAACAAGTTTTTGACAAAATTTGAGCTCCAAAATTTGAACTAAGGTTCCAAGTGATGTAGAATTTATAGTTGCAAGGTTTTTGGTGTAATGTGATTATCATATTAATATAATTTATCACATACGTTAATTTCAAGCTTTTGTGTAAATCAAATTATAAATTGTCACACATGATCATGATGTTATGAATGCGGTGCAATATGATTGCTATGCAAAAATGCATTTCGTAACACCAGAGTGTTACAAAGAAGGATCTAGGATGCCCCACTCTTGATTGTTCAATCGAAAACCAGAATTTTGAGAATGCAAGCATCAGTGTCATTCCCAAGAAGGTTTTCGACAAGCTCAACTACTCTACTCTAACAACAACTTCAATGTGTCTGCAACTAGCTGACTAGTTGGTCCGCTACCCTGCAGGAATTGCTGAGAATATTCCGGTAAAAATCCAAAACTTTTTCGTTCCTATAGATTTTGTAGTACTTGACATGTAGAAAGACATGAATACACCTCTCATCCTTGGGAGACCATTCCAGAGTACCACAAATGCTCACATCGAGGTCAGAGCTGGAGAAATTAAATTCAACATTAATGGAAAAGAAGAGCGGTTCGCATTCAAGCCAAGACCGGAGCAATGCTCAATTTTGGAGTGTCATGGAGAACAAAAATCAAGGTCATCATCTTCGGGACCGGAGAATACACCCGAAGAATAATTCAACTGGAGAAGTCCAGTTCGGTGGACTTAAAATTCCCAAACCCTTCGCCGAAGGTAACTCGATAGTTATCCGTAATTTAATTTTTCATATTGCATTTACATATTTACTTTTTCAATGAGTGCATTAGAAAATAAAATAAAAATTCCTATCATGGCATAGTAAAAGTTAAAGCCCCATGTAATTAATATTTACAGAGCGTAAAACCCCCTGTAAGTAGTATTTACCGTGGTGGCGGAAAAATACAAAAATACCTTCATTAGAATTCTTATTTCTCGTAGTTTCATAAAAGCAATTTTGTTTTACATACTTGTGTGTTTATACGCTATAAATACGGGAGACATGGGGGGCCCACTCAACCACAACCCATCACCTCACATCCACTCATCTTATCACCCTCCAATATTTCCCATTCACCTCCACTACCATCCATTTCATCCAGTCACGTTGTCCACCGAAAGGAGCACTCATGAGCTGCATTCTGAAATGGAGATGAACCAGGGAACATGTAACACTCCAAGTGTTAGGGTTGCATCTTGACACTTGCATTGCATGAGCCTAAGCATCATTCGTTCATATATGAGCATGAAACACATGTAACACACTAGTGAAACATATGAGACATGCTAGGGCAACATGTGAAACATGTATATGTGGAATGTGCTTGAAACATCTCCTTAAAACATGTGCAACATACCTTGTTATTCTGTGTTTCAATGTGTGTAGGTTTGGTGCTCATGCTTGGTAATGCAAGTGAGTGTTGATGTCACTTCTTTCATGTGTTTCACATCACTCTCTATCTATAGTGATCACTGGAAAAGTTTCATGAAGTTTGAAATCAAAAAGTCACATGAAATGATAAGTCATGTCTTTGTTTCAATGACTTTACCGAGTGTTGAAACTGCACCATTAAGTGAATGGAATTATAGACCATCAACCAAACCTTGCAACCTTGCTCAAATGACTCTAGATGAACTCTACAACAAAAGTCATGAAGGGTTCCTGTTGAGCAAATGCCAAGAAAATGCCTTGATTGGCCTAAAACCCTAGTTTAGGCTTTATCGAGTTGCTACTTTGACCAAAGTGAACATTTGACTTTTGAAATTATCCTGCATTCCGCGAAGGGAATGCCATAGATGCGACGTGTAATAGATGAACAAGTTCATACCATTACCCAAATCTCAGTCGAATAACAGTCATACACGAATATCAGAGTACAAATATAAGGTTTACATTACTTATTATCGTCGCCATGCAGGGTGGAACACACTCACACACAGCAACTGGAATAGCATCTCAAAGACAACAGCGGAAACTAGGAATCCTCGCACCAAGCTTGAGCGCAGGGCGAACCCCTACTGCTCCCAGTCGTCCTCCTCATCGAACTCGGGCTCCGAGCCTGCCATAAAACTATCAGTACACTTGGTACTGGCCACGCATCGCCCACCCTATGATGCATTTGCTTTGTGGAACTGGATGCAATTGGGGTTAAGAAGAGAAACCTACCTTTGGTTGTGGTTTCCTATGTGAGTAGTCAATATTTTAATAATATAATTTTAGCCCATCTCATTCACACACGTATCCCATCCCAACACATATCTCATCACCACATCACATCTCAACTCACTCCCTCATCGACACGGGTGACTCCCTCTCGCCCATGTCTCAACGGCCAAGGCCGGAACACACACAGAAATCCCGGGGAAGGTAGAAGGACTCCTCTCACTAGTCAAGTGAAGCTGTACATAGGAAAGGTCCATAGTCGAAAGGTTCAGCATATGTATCGATCGATCAACCGGAAACTCTGCAGAGGTTTACACATCCCACAAGATAGCTATCCTCGACGATGCCTCGTCTAAGCTGATTCCGGGCTGCCTTCTAACTAGAAACGGTACCACTCTATCACTCAGAACTGGGTCCATGTCGGAGTACCACTGACACGCTGAGACTATGAGACGTAGTACTTGGCCCCTGGGTACTACGCTGTCTTGGAACGGTGTGGGTACTCTTGCCCGTACCTCCCTACACTATCCGCTAACCTCTCAATAGTAGTGGCACCGTACTAGCAAGTCGAACGTCCGTCTCCTCCCCATAGAAGTGAGTGGATGTGCAAGGATTCCTAAGATTCGGTCCACGGACATATCAGTCCTTAGGGTGACTAAGCAGGATATCTTCACAAGGGGAAAACCGTTTTCCGCTCAACGGAACACCCGGCACCCCGTGCCATCACAGCACCTCCCATCCTGGGGCTTCATCCCACGAAGACACTCCGCCCCGGGACCTCTCCCTATCACATGTACCCGCCACAGGCACCTCTCATGGCGAACGCCCAGGTAGCATCCTCCGGCAAGACTTGTCCACACGATTCATCGTAGTTCCTGCTCGGTCAACTCGACCCTCACCACACACACCCAAGACTAACGCCAAGATCTCCCCAGGTTCATTATCAGATTATTATCAGGTTAACGGCACCTCATGCCTTATCTTAAACGCCTCACTCATCAGCATCACATCACAGATATAATGCGAGTAAGAGTAAAGCAGTAGTAATCAAGTAATAAAGCATCGTCTAGCCTAACAACAGGGTGAGCAGGAGTAAGGTTGCAACAAGGTAAATGGCTGAATAAGCAGTGACTACCATGCAACCTATCATCAGTATTTGCAGTGATAATAAAGCACGAGTAATTCTAATCATTTGCAATGCATAATTGGATCTACGAGTGGGTGGGGCGTGGCACCTGGCAGGTCGTCACCCAAGTCATCGGTGTAGTCGGGGTCGAACTCCTTAGTCGGTGGCTCCTTCGGGTCTGTTAAACGTGACATATATAGCCGCGTTAGCGGCTCCTATAGAGGTGCACAAAGAAGCAACTGAAAATCAAAAGATCCAAATGCACTCAAATATAAGCCTATGACGTAGAGATCATTTATAAAAAAATTTGGACTCTGGTTTGGCATTTTTCTGAGCTACAGTTAATTAATTATGAAATTTCGAAGATTTAAACAATTTCTGAAAAAGGAAAAACATGTTGATTAATCTGGGGGTGACACGTGGCGGCTTCTGGTTGGTCAGAGGGGAATCATAGGATGACAGGTGGGGTCCATGGTCAACGGTCAACGCTGACCGGGCCTTGAATGGGCCTCGGTGGGCCGGGTTAGGGCTTAGATATGGGTCGGGTTGGGTCGGTCTTGGACCACCCGGCCCGGACATCTGGCGCTCGCTGGTACAGCCATGTCGCCGTTTGGGCCTCCACTGGGCTCAAGTCCACAGACGGCTGGCTCATGGTGGTCACCGAGTGGGCGGTCCATGGACCGAAGGCACGGTCCATGGTGGACCAAGTCCACCTCTCCCTCTCTCCCCTTCGGCTCATTAGGACCAGGTGCAGGCAGTGGTTGCAGCTCCTCCCCCAACTCCTCTCCTCTCGTCCGCATGTGCCCGCCGGCAGTGAGCTGGGCTAGCGGCGCCCTACGGCTTTCAGGGCTCCTTTCCTCCTCAAATCCAAGAGCATGGCACGTTCCAAGGGGTGGCGAAGCTAACAGTATCGTCTTTTCCCCTCTCCGTGCCGGCGTTAGGCTGGAACGGCCGTTCGAGCTTGGCTTGGCTGGGCATGGCAACGACGGCGTGGCGGTACGCCATGCACGGCCGTCCCGCCTCCTCTCCCATGTTCCTTTAGGTCTTTACGCGTTTCCCGTCTTGGCGAATCCTCGGCTCCCTCTCCCCTAACCTCTACCGATCGTGATGGTGCGGGAGCGGCCTCGCCATGGTGAACGCACCCATGGCGGGCGGGCTCTGTGGCATGGCGCGAGCTCGGCGTTCCCGAGCTCTCATTGCTTGGTGAGGTTGCAGCTCAGGCCATGTACGTGCACGAGGTGGGTGCAGCGTGGGACGGGAGAAAAAGGGTTATCCATAGCCATCCCCGGTACGGGCGTGGTGAGGTGGCGCCAGTGGTGTTCAAGGCGGAGCAGCAAATGGCGCAGAGGGTGGCGGACGTTGAGGACTCACCGAGGGCTCGTGGGGGCTAGGATAGCGATGCAGAGGCGAGTGGAGGCCGTGGCGAGTCGATGCCGAGCGGGGAGGATCCGCAGTGGATCCGTAGTTGGGTTGGGAAGGGTGATGAGGCGTCCAAGTGCCTCCTTTTATAGGGCAGCGGCCATGGATGGCCTTGGAGCTCCGCCAACGGCGGACAGCGGGGATGGGACACGCGTAGGGCGGATAGGTGATCCTGGCTGGGGTTTGTTGAGGGGCTTGGCGGGTTGCCACGCTCCAGTGGGGCTCATATTCAAAACTCCTCTAGTCAAAGGCTGCCCGGTGGCATCACTGGCCGGGCCATGGCGGAGACATCACCCCGGCGAGACGTTTGAATGAGCGGGGAGCGTCGAGCTGGGCAGATCGTGGACGTGTCCTCCATCTGGCCAACTGCACGGCAGGGAGGGGCGCGAGCGAATTGCCAAGAGAGGCTTTGGCGCATGGGATTCCTCCCATGGTGTCGGTGCTCTGCTCTGCATTAGTGGGGGGGGAAAGAACAGAGGGAAGGAAGGTGAGGTGGGGGATGACGGTGGGGCCCAGGCGTCAGCGGCTGCGGCCAGGGAAGGCGACGTCACGCGCGCGCGTCGCGACGCGAGGTCGAGCGGGCCGTCGCTCGGGTGGGCTGGTCGGGGTGTTGGGCCAGGCCGCTGGCTAGCGTGCGGGCACGCGATTTTGCTTGTCAGGCTGGGCCGAGGTGGCTAGTTGACTGGGCCGCCGAGGTAGGGGAGGCCTTTCTTTTTTCTGATTTCATTTTCCTAAGGTTTTTAAAATTATAAATTCTCCACTCTAACTATGCCGAGGCTGCTATATGACGTTGGCCTTTCCTGGGTGATAATGCACCTCCAGATCATAGTCCTTTATCAACTCCCATCTATGCTGCCTCAAGTTCAGATCTGATTGAGTGAAGATATACTTCAGACTCTTGTGAACAGTGTAGATATCTATGTCCAATCAAATAATGTCTCCATATCTTTAGTGCATGAACCACTGTAGCTAATTCTAGGTCATGAGTAGGATAATTTAATTCATGCTTTCTCAACTATCTCGATGCATATGCCACAACTCTACCTTCTTGCATAAGAACACATCCCAAACCCAAACGAGATGCATCACAGTAGATAGAGAAGTGTTTACTCAGATCTGGCAAGATTAATACTGGTGCAGTGGTCAATCTTTTCTTCAATTCCTCAAAATTAGCCTGACACTTCTCAGACCACACAAACTTGGCATTCTTCTCCAACAGTGCAGTCATTGGCTTCGCAAGCTTAGAAAATCCCTCTATAAATCTCCTATAATAGCTAGCTAATCCCAAGAAACTACGGATCTCACTCACATTGGATGGTGTCTTCCAGTTCAATACATCTTTCACTTTGCTAGGATCTACTGATATTCCTCCATTCGAGACAACATGGCCAAGAAAGGAAACTTCCTTCAACCAAAACTCACATTTACTCCGCTTGGTATATAGCTGGTGTTCTCTGAGCTTTTGCAAGACCAACCTCAAATGTTCAGCATGTTCCTCCTCAATCTTGGAGAATACTAGGATATCATCAATGAATACCACTACAAACTTGTCCAGATATTCCATGAACACCTTATTCATCAAGTACATAAAGTTTGCGGGGGCATTAGTCAGACCAAAAGACATCACTGTATACTCATATAAACCATACCGTGTGGTAAAAGCTGTCTTTGGTATATCACTAGCACGAATCTTCAACTGGTGATATCCAGAACGAAGATCAATCTTGGAGAATACACAAGCACCTCTCAACTGATCAAACAAGTCATCGATTCTAGGCAACGGGTACTTATTCTTGATAGTAACCTCATTGAGAGACCGATAATCTACACACATCCTCTGAGTGCCATCTTTCTTGTCCACAAAAATCACTGGTGCTCCCCAAGGTGAAGAACTAGGACAAATGAAACCTTTATCTTGCAACTCCTTAATTTGTTTCTTAAGTTCCTCTAATTCATCTACTCCCATTCTATATGGACGCTTAGCTATGGGTGCAGTTCTAGGTAATAATTTAATAATAAATTCAATGTCACGGTCTGGTGGCATACCTGGCAATTCCTCGGGAAACACATCGGGGAACTCCACAACCAGGTCCTCCTTGTTGGCACCATCATTAAGCTGGTTCACTGTAGCAGTCTCCTGTTTCTGCACTTTCACCTCAACCCTGATTCTATCTCCCTTCGGTGTTGTCAGCACTACTGATTTCTCCTTGCACTGAATCTCTGCTTGTTGTTGCATCATCCAATCCATTCCCAATATGAGGTCAATCCCAGTTGTTCTCAATACTATAGGGCTCACCTTAAACTCTACCCCCCTTAAAATGAGACTAATTGGGAGACAACGATAAGATGCTGGCATGCTTCCACCAGGTGAGTTTAATAATATAGAGTTCTTCATGTCACACAAATGAATTCTATTTATTCTAACAAATGCTTGTGATATGAAAGAATGTGATGCTCCAGAATAAAAAAGAACAGTGGCAGGAGTGGAATGGACATCGAACGTACCAAGCATAACTTCTGGTTCCTCCACTGTTGTTTCTTGAGACAAGTGGTTCACCCTTCCAGTGTTAGGCACAGGCTTCTGATGACTACTCTGCCTCTGAGGAGTCTGCTGGTTGGGCTTCTCAGGGCAATTGTAAGACAAATGACCCTCTTTCCCACATCGAAAACACCTGTTGGGGGTATTGGGAACACTAGTCTTCATGGGAGTATTGTTGGAAAGGCCCTGACGCTGAGTCTGATTCCCACTCTGCTGCTGAGGGCATTGGTTGCCATTCTGCGCTGGAATGGGGGACGTTGCGGAAACGGATTGCGGAAAGGGATCTGACCATGATTCCACTGACCAGGTGGATGCCTCTGTTGATTACCTTGCTAGAAACAAGTACGCTGACAAGTGTTGCTACCGGAGGCCTGTCCCTGAAGCCTTTTCCTCTTGGCATCCATCTCCTTGCGCTTGTTATCCACCACAATAGCGCGGTTCACAAGCGTCTGAAAATTGGGATAGGTATTGGACATCAATTGCAACTATAGACCATCATACAATCCCTTCAGGAAGCGGCGCTACTTATCACTGTCATTAGCCACCTCATGTGGAGTATATCGTGACAATTGAGCAACCTTGTCACGGTACTCAGCTACAGACAATGACCCTTGGGTCAAGCTCCTGAATTCCTCTGCCTTCAGCTCTATCATCCCTTCTGGTATATGGTAAGCCCTGAAGCTCTCTCTAAACTCATGCCAAGTGACCGTGGGAGCATTGGCGCGGCCATACTCATACGATTCCCACCAATCCTGAGCCTCTCCCTGGAGTTGTCCAGAAGCAAACAACACTTTCTGCCGGTCATCACATTGTGCAATGTTGAGCTGCTTTTCCACGCCACGAAGCCAATCATCGACTTCCAATGGATCTGCGGCATGCATGAATACTGGGGGATGATCCTTCAAAAATTCACCATGCTTATCACGTGGGGGTGCCCCAGCAACTGGCTGATTCTGTTGGTTCTGTACCAGTTGTTGTATAAGCTGTGTCTGCACTGCCAATAGTTGCTCAATAGTTGGTGGCAGTGGTGGTGGTGGATTTGGGGGAACACCTCCACGACCCCTGCCTCTTCCTCTTCCGGCCATCTACCATCCATAAAAATACAAACTTTGAGATTTCCAAGTTATCAACCACTTATAAGATAAAGAATAAGATCTGAAAGTTTTCTGGGCGAGTATCAATATTAACAGTTCAGTAAATCAATCATATCTTGAGCTACAGAAGTCCAATAGAGGCGTGATTTATATGGTTGGAAATCTTATGAAGTTATCCACAACTTTTATTTAGACCCCAAGATCAGATTATGTCGTTAAGTTAATGAAAAATAAGGCGCAACAGAAACTGTTCTAGATTCCAGACTATGCAGAAACTTTAACTTGTGACAGTTATATCTCTCGAACCAGATTAGATAAAAAGGTGATTCCAGTGGCATTTGAAAGGTGTTTAAGTCTAGTTTCTCTCGTAAAAATTTCACAAATGTTGCACGAACCGTTTTTGAACCATAGTAGAAACATTACAGACTACTCCAGAAAACAGCAAGGACAGAAACGTGAAAATACCAAACCCAACTATTATTTCCTTGACTATTAAACTTATTGTGCTTAGAAATGAACTTGTAGACATGCCTACAAGCCCCAACACTCATAACAAAAATCCAACTCACACATAAACATAATGACAAAGCAACTATCACACCAAAGTTCAAACCACACGACAGACTCGAAGACTCAACTGACGTTACTAAGAACGTTCTTATTACATAAAGGACTCCTATTTTCTAAGGACGTGGCTCATGCTCTAATGTCTCATAAATCTTGGCCATGCCTTGGTTTGCTCTGAGTTCATCAATTGTTGCCTGGCACCTCTTGATGGTCTTCCCCTGTGCCTTCACCATCTCCTCTAACTGCAGCTTTCTCTCCATCATATCATAGACAAGGTTCAACATCACCCGAGGAAGTGGTTCCAACTGCACTGGATCCATCATGGCCCATCCAAGGTCAGGGTGTGCACGAGGGAAGTAACGGTGAACATCATGCTTCATGCTGTCAAAGCAAAGGTAGCGGAGGCCCATACATGCTTCAAAGGCGGCATCTTCAATGCTAGCCTCCATGGTAGCTTGACGACCCATGTGAGAATACATCCTGTCCAGCTAGTATGCCCCTTTTTCCTTATCCTTAGGAAAAATACTTGCTCTTGCCTTCTAGTAAGTGTCCTCCAGCGGATGCGTATACTCCCAACAGACGTACTCCACAGCTGGGTGCCAATTAGCGAAGTAGGCAGCGAGCATTCCCACCAGTCGATGGTGAGAGACAGCGTCTCCCCCAGCCTTGTGGTAGATCTTCATAGTCCACCTCATTGGAGGAGGTGGCACATCCTCAGCAGCTTCATCTTGTGGTGGAGACGGGGGTTGCTCTCCTCCATTAGCTTCCTCCTCTTCATCATCTTCAATCTCAATGATCTCAGGATCTTCTTCAGGCTCGGGTTCTTCCTGGGAAGGTGCTGGTGCTTGGATGGGTGCTTTAGGGGCCTGCTCCTGTTTCTGGAGTGCTTCCTCTTGTGGCTCTTCCGGTGCAAGCAAGGCACGAGGTGGGTAGTGGCCTCCAGTGGTGATGCGGGCAGTCTTGTGGCCACGAACCATCTATAGAGTTTTAGATATAGTTAGAATAGAGGCAAAATTTTGTAATAGAATGAGACATAAGAAGCATAAAAATTTATCAAATAACAAGAGCAAGGTAATAAGCATAAAAATAGTGAACAAGTAAATACTAAATTGACCATTTCTAGCTAGGCTTGCGTCATACAGTCAACAAAAGCTTTGATACCAATTTGTCACACCCATTTAAAGACCAAATGGAATGCATACTCTTATGTGCGCCCAGAGATCAATCACACATAAGCTGACAAATTATAAAGGAAGTATCATCACAAATGTTATTACATCACGATTATTAACACATAGTCTTTACACAAATGTAGCGGAAAGTAAAAAGATAAATCTCTCATGGTAGCTCCAATCACAGGCACATTGACTGGTTGACTGCAAGTCTAGTAATCTTCAGGGAAGTAGGAGTAGTAGTCACTATTTGCACCATCTGTTACCCATCCAGGATTTTTATCCAAGTAAGAAAAATAAACAAGCATAAGTACATCTCGTACTCAACAAGTGTAACATGGGGTTCATGAGGCTCAAAGGCATGACATTGGTTTTTCAGCATGTAGCTTTTAATTGGCATAATTTTAGCATATCAATAGCATCAAGATGTCTCAATATAACAATAAACATATGATCCATGTGAAATGATTAACGATAGCAAGAACATATTCATTATTAATGATCAACTATTCCATAAGGGTCCAAGGCCACTTGTGACCGTGAGCACGACTGTTATAATAGTTTTACACTCTGCAGAGGTTGTACACTTTCACTATGAGTCGTGTTGCCCATATGTCCGGGTTAATTACTCCCAAAACACTTCCAAGGTGAGCAGGTAGGGAAACACTATGAAGTCTTTCGAAGGTTCGTCTAACAAGTTAGGGCCATTAGATTCACTTGGCAAATAGATATAGAGCCCCCCCTTCCAAATGGCACAATGACATGTAGCCTATTCACATAAGGACAGAGGCCGCACTATACCCGATTCGTCAAGCCATTCTTATGCCAAAAAGGTTACCACTAACAAGCTAGAAAAGGTCCTTCTATATGACTAAAGCCAGAGCCATATAGCCCTCACAGTTGTACTGTAAATCCCGGATGTTCGCTTACAGATAAGTCCTTAAGGAGAGAAACTAGAGCACCAAAAATAACCCCATGCTCTAGCCCCCTTTAAACAATAATCAAAAGTCATCTTTTAATGTTTATTGCATATTCCATTAGTCAAATTACAAGATCATAGTTTATGTTAAGCACTAGCAATGCTAATCAATGCAATATAAGAGGTGTCAAGGTATAAGATCAAAACTAAGTCATCCTTATCAAGGGAATATATGCATAATGATTATATTTGCTTATTGTGAATAGGACAACAAGGACAATCCCATGCTATACTTGCCTTGCTCAAACTGGTCCTGAAGATCTTGCTTGGAGAAAAACTCTTGGTCTCCAATGAATTGCTCACCGTCTATACTCGATCAACAACGACAACAACATTCATCCAGAAACAATCATGCATAAATAAACAAGACTATAATTAGAACAGTACACCAACAGTAATAAAATAAGATAAAAAGTCTTTAAAACGAATCTACAACTCGCTAGGATCACACAGACGCGAAGATCACAAAAAACGGAGCTAAAACGACGAAGTTATGAATTTACTAAGATTTCCTATAGAAAAATAATTACTTTAATTCAAACTCGAAAATAAAATGTTACAAACCTATGGTACAGTAGTACTATCATGTAGAGCTCACAAATACAAACATAACGCAATTTGAACGGGTCAAATCGGAGTTAAAACGGAGATTCTATGCATGAATTAACCTAGTGGCAAATCTGTAAATAAGTGAAAACGTATTTCTGAAGTTACCGCGATCAAAATACGCTTTATGAAAAAAAATGTAATTCGGGAATACATCATGGACTGCAAGTTCTATATTTAAAAATTACAGGGGCTCTTTAACAAAATCACGGGCCAAACCGGTAACTTCTAATCCTGGCCGTTGGATTCGATTTGAACGCTCCAGATCAGAACGGGGAAAGGCCGGGCGGCGCTCCGGCCGGAACGGAGGCCCGATGGTGAGTTCCGCGGCGGCGCCATGGCCGGACTTGGCTACCTAGTGATACAAAGCACGAGCTCGCGAAAGAAGAACACCACATGGTAGAGAACATCAATGCGAACTCACAAAGGGTCAAATCGAAGCCGAGGACGAGACAAGGAAGACACGCGGCTCGGAGAGGCGGGCGGCTAGGGCTATGTCTCGAGTGTGGCCACCTCAGGACGACGATGGACCTCTGCTTTGGGGCAAGATCGAGCGGAGGGGTGCATGAGCTCGGAATATATAGCCCGGTGGTGCTCTAAATAAGGAAGGAAGAGATTGGGGAGGCGGATTCGGTCGGTGGTGAACAAGGAAAGGAATCCGACGCCAGCGTGGGGAGGAAGAAGGTGACCCTGACATGTGGGTCTGTGGCGTCAGTGACGGCAGACGGAGGTCGGTGCAACCACGCGCAAGCTGGGCCGTCTCCGGGCTCGGCCCAAAGAACGGGGCGGGGAAAAAGGAAGGCGGGCCGCACGCGGATGAGAAGCAAACGCGGACGCGCGCTACCGGCTGCAACGTGGATGGCCCAAAAGAGCAAGGCGCTCGGCTGAGCTGGGCCAAAAACTGAAAGGAGAGAAAAATCCTTTTCTTTTTCCTATTCCAATTTTTCAAAGCCATTTTCCAAAAGATTTTGAATCCTCTTTTGAATTTGAATCAAACCACTCAATACAAAAATTCAAATGCAGCAGCATGAATGCTCAATCATGTTTCTACCCTTATATTTGATTTTAGATTAATAAAAATTATTACTTTTCTAAATTTGTATGCTCAAAAAAATACATAAAAATCATATTCACCTATTTTTAAATCATGCCAAAATTTTAGGGTGTTACAGTGCACGCCTCTTGAAACTGAACCTCTCCTTCCTATCATTGATTGTGAAACAGATCTTGGCACTATCCGCATAGATGATGGCTTTGGCTGTGCTCAAGAATGGTCATCCCAAAATGATGGGTGCTCACTCATCTCCTCCTATTTCTACAACCATAAAGTCTACCGATACACATGAGTGTCCAACTCGTACGTATACATCTTCAAGAATTCCCTTGGGGTAACACAATGTCTGATCTGCAAGCTGCAAACATATGGTTGTGTATAACAAAGGTTCACCATGAATTTTCTCATAAATTACCCTTGGCATGATGTTGACACTTGCTCCACGGTAAAATCTAGGAAAGCCGACCAGCTAGTCGGCAACCTGGAAGCCACCTTTGGTCGTTGTTGGCGGTCACCAATGCACATTTATAACCACCAATTTATGTCCAAAAAGGGAGAAATAAGCATACTTTGACACATATGCCTTTACTATTGACCTAGCTCCACTTGTATTCAAGAAAATATGTTTTGCAAGTCACAAGTTTGAATACAAGTGGAAAACATACCAAAATACGCAAAGTGGAAAGCGTAATGCAGATTCTACATCAAGGAGACAAGCAAGGGCCCATCCAAACATTCAAACTGAGTAGAATACCACCATGGTAGGCATCCACGCCCAACCAGTAGCCCACCGAGCAAGACAGTCGTGAACGTGGCTAGCCAGGGTGCGCTCGCACCCTTGGTGCCTCCTCTCGAGCCCACGTTGCTTAGGCGATATCATTAATGCTAGGGGAGGTCGATTACATAGGTATTTCCATGTATAGCACACCAAATCGACCTCACACTAGTATAAGAAGAGGGGAGGTGCTCACCATTCAACACACAACATCATCTTGGAGCTACACCTCACACCTCACCTTCTATTCTTTTTCATAGTTTTAGTAGTAGTCTTTTGAGCCCGCAAGAGCTACTTGTAGAGCTTCTCCTTAGAAGAAAGAGCTACTTGGTATGAATACTATGAAGAGTTCTTCCATATTCAAGCTTCCATCTTATTCATATGGCAATGCATATGAACTCTCCATGTTATAATCATGATATATGAACTAGCATATAGTTTGGATGTCATGATCTTAACATGTTCAACATTATGCTTAATTATTCATATGACTTGTATGAGTAGAAGTAGAACTAGGGTTGAGGTGGTGGTTCATCATTCCTTCGGGTTTGTCCATATTCTTGCTTGTTAATCCATAGGGTTGGAGTCCTGGGTGGATATGGGTAGTTTCCTTATACATGGGCATGGTGCTCCGGTACACGGGAACCTATGGATATGATGATATTCCATGGTTGAGAGGTAGGCAGCAGGTGGTTACAGCCCTGTCAAACCCTTGTAATCCCCCATGTCTGGGTATTGTGTATGAGTCTTAAAGTCTCTCGTGCTTGCTGGCAGACCAGTGCTCGAAGATCTTCCCGTCCATCTTAAACTTAGCTCTAACTCTAGTCATATAAATTGTATGATCATCACCTAGTCTTTGCACAGCTATATTAGAACATGCTAGCTCCACATAGAAACATTCTTTCATTCTTTGTTTTCCTTTTATCCTTGAGGTTAGCCCAGATGTGTGTCCACTATCCATGATATACCGTTTTTACCCCTATCATAAACTATGGTCCATCATGCAAGTGTGTGATCTTATTCATGCCCATGCTAGATACATTATACCTTGCCCTCCTCTAGGAAAATATAAATAATGATACCCTGAATACTTTCGAGTGAAATGCTACAATGATAGCTCCGTACGCTTGTGGATTTTATCTGTAATCATGTTAGGACTATCGTGGTTGGTGTTCCTTAGTGGTGTTGCTAAGGTTAACTCAATCTTAGCAATGGTGCTAAGGAATGTCAACCTGGTATTTCTAGCGCTGTTGTCGGTGATGGACTCAAAACCTCCTCACTTGGTGATTGCGCTAAGAAATGTCAACACTCGTCTTAGAGAATTCGAGATCAAGCTCAACCCTGAGAAATGTGTATTCAGGGGCCCCAAGGGAAAGCTCCTCGGGTTCATCATTTTCAATTGGGGCATCGAAGCCAAACTAGAGAAGATCACAGCGATCGAGAATCTGGGCCCCATCATGAATCTAAAAAGGAGTCCAGAAGCTCATGGAATGCTTAGCCTCCCTCAGTCGCTTTATCTCATGGCTAGGAGAGCATGGCATGCCACTATACAAGCTCCTGAAAAAGGCCGACCAGTTCACCTGGATAGCTGAAGCACAGGAGGTCTTTGAGAAGCTTAAGACGTTCCTAGCAATGGCCCCTACCCTGGTGTCGCCCGAGAAGGGAGAACCACTCCTCTACACTATCTGTTGATGGTCAACATAACCTGCATTTATATTTAATTCCATAAGTAAACATAGATATAGGGGTTTGAACTAATGAATTCCATGAGCTTTGGCGAATATTTGTATGCTAGAGGATTTATCCAGAAAACAACCGCGGGGTCACTGTCACGCACTCTAAATAAGCAAACCAATGACAACAAGTTACTCGAGCTGTGAAAATAGTGAAAGACATATCTAGAACGTTCCAGAAGCCACCAGACTGAAGCATGGGCCAAAAGCTCACCATAGTGGGTTGGCCGGCCCACTAAGGAGGCCGCCCGACCTAGCCTAGAGCACGTTCGCCCTCCGCTACCACATACTCCTTCCTACGATCTACATCGTTGATTCTAAGGCAGTTTTAGGTCGGTATATCCAACAGTGGTCGAGGGAGGTGACACGGATCGATGACATGGCATTCCTTGCTGTAAGGTCCAAATAGGCTAGAGGGGGGGTGAATAGCCTAATAAAAACTTCTACACAAAATACTTAACCACAAGTTAGTATAAAAGGTGGCGAAGCGAAATGCACTAGCACTAACTAATTAAGCAAGCCACCTACACAAGTCTAGTTCAAGGCTATCCACTAAACACAACAACAACAAGCTAGATACGAGATATAAAACGAGAGAAGAGCTTCGAGTGAATATACCGCCGTGTAGAGACGAGAAGTACCAAACAATCAATCACACAAGAGAAATCCTCGGGAAGAGAATGACACAAGAATTTATCCCGAGGTTCACTTGCTTCCCGGCAAGCTACTCCTCGTTGTGGCGATGCACCCACTTGTCGGTTCGCGAGCTAATCAACTATCAAGAGTTGAGCCCTCGGCGGGCGCCGCACAACCGCACACAAGATGGGGATCCTCCAAGCCACGAGCTCCACTAGAGTATCCAATTCGCGAACTCCCGCGGGGAAGGATCAAGAACCCCTTACAACACTTGGTGACGGCTCCAACAATCTTCAATTGCGAGCTCAATCACCTCCGCTGCTCCAAGCCGTCTACCGTGTCGGGAAACACGGAAGAGTAACAAGAAATCCACAGCAACTCGAAGATCAAGTGCCTCTAGAATGCAACTCTCAAGCAATGCACTTGAATCTCACTCAATCTCACTCAAGATGTGCAAACAATCAAAGAGATGAGTGGAGGGGTTGTTCTCTAGCTCAAAGGATGTCTCTATGTCTCAAAATGTGCAAGAGTTACCCTCAAACCCCGGCCACCATCTATTTATAACGAAGGGGTACGCAGCTAGCCGTTACAACCGACGCGGCAGAAATCGCGCTGACCGGACGCTCCGGTCAGGGTGACCGGACGCGTCCGGTCACTACGTGACAGACGAACAATGCGCGTCAGAACTAGCCGTTACCGTTGACCGGATGCGCTCGACCGAGCGACCGGACGTGCTGGTCACGACCGGACGCACCGGTCCCGTGACCCACCGGACACGCCGGTCAACACCGAGCCGCGCACCGTGAAACAACGACCGGACGCGCTGAAGAACTGACCGGACGCCACAGTGCCCGCGTCCGGTGGGAGTCCAGTAAGCTCCCTGGACGACCGGACGCGTCCGGTCACCTATGACCGGACGCGCACCGCGTCCGGTGGTCCTTTGAACCGCTGATCGCCTGACCGGACGCGCCGGTCGCACAGTAACCGCGTCCGGTGTAGCGTCCGGTGCACGCAGTGACCTCCGTTCGCCTCCGTTTCTTTTCCAACTTTCGGCGCAATAGAAAATAGGCATTTCACTTCTCCAAAAAGCGCCGAATCCCGCCTCGCAAGCTCGGCGGGAGGGAGAGAGGAACCCAAACCCCTCTCTACTGCTTAAACTTCACCGCCTTCGCAAATGTGCCAACACCAACAAGTGATCACCACCTTGTGCTCGTGTGTTAGCATTTTCACAAACATTTTCTAAGGCGTTATGTTAGCTCTTTACTAGATCCTAAATGCATATGCTCAAGACATTGATCTAGTGGCACTTGATTTCCGAGCTAACCGTGATTGCCCCTCTTGATAGTCGGCTATGTATCCTAAACCCGGTCAATCACTTCTCTACTCATCTTAGACCGGCAAAAGGAAAACCCTATGATTATACCTTTGCCTTGCGCTCTTAGATCCTTCTCCTTCACTTGATCATCATGTCCATCATTTCATGTGCATCTCCACCATGATCATCATTTCATGTCCATGCACCATTTCTTTGTGATCTTGTGGCCACAACTCCTTGCCACATCCACCTCCATCACATGTTGCTTATGCCTAGCTTAATCACACTTGATATAATAGCATTAGCAACTTGGTATCATTAATTACCAAAACCAAACTTGGGCTTTCAATCTCCCCCTTTTTGGTAATTGATGACAACCATCACAAAGATATGAAATGAAATCAATTTTCAATTTCGATAGTATTAGCTCCCCCTACATATGTGCTTCCATGAGTTTGGTTCAATTGTGCACATATGTATGGATTTGAATTTTGGGAGAGTTACTACTATCAAATTGATGCTAAGGTATATAGAAAGGACCTTTGAAGCGTGATACCAATCGGAGTTGCCTTTATATACCATCCTTAGCATCGATGTAGCTAGACACCACTTGTAATTCATCACTTGTAAAGATCATAAACACTAAAGTACCCCGTGAGATCAACATTATAAGCAAAGGTGTCTAGATACCACTTAAAAAGCTACTCTTAACAAATCATCATTCAAGTTCTAATTCTAGCAATCACCAAACAAACATGAATAAGAATTTAAGCTTTGCAATGCAACAATTCATCATGTTAGTGCGCATACAAATGCAACAAATAGTTCATGAGCTTGCTCCCCCTACTTGTGTGCTCCAATTTAATTGATTCCTTTCCAAAGTCTTATCTTAGCTTTCTCTCCCCCTTAGTAACTTTTTCTTTTTGTGACTTTTCTCTCCCCTCTTATTATATCTTTCTCCCCCTTTGTGACTTTTCTATCTTTGTGACTTTTCTCTCCCCCTTTGTCAACAATCACCAAAAAGGTGCCAATGTTAGTGAGAGTTAAGTCAATCAAAATGAGGGAGTCCAAATTATGGTTCAATCTAGATTACTTGCCTAGAATATGTAATTCGGTTTGATCCAAGGACAAGCTTCTTCACACCTCATAAAGTATAAGGGTTATCTTGACCATGTTGAATTACACATCATGAGCTCATTTTCTAGATTCAACACTAGGGTTGCAAGCCCACAAACATGACGTATGCTACCACTAGATCAATCAAACATAGAAGCAATAGTGGTACCATATATACATTAAACTCATTTGATTTTCATGAATGAGCCTATTTGTCATGCAAATATGTCTATATGTTCTAAACATGTCCTTAGCAAAGTATGGATGATATGTCAAACAACTTTACCTTGCTATGTCGGAGGAGAGGCATGTCATATAATAATGTGGGGTTGCACTCATCTCAAGTTGGAGAAGTCAAGTATGTTCAATTCATTTTTCAACTTGTAAAATCTTTTCTCATCAAGTGGCTTTGTGAATATGTCGGCTAGTTGATCTTCGGTGCCAATGCTCTCAATGCAAATATCACCCTTTTGTTGATGGTCTCTTATGAAGTGATGCCTTATGTCAATGTGCTTTGTTCTTGAATGTTGAACCGGATTTTGAGTCATCTTGATAGCACTTTCATTGTCACAAAACAATGGCACATTCTTGAACTTAATTCCAAAGTCATTCAAGGTGGCCTTCATCCAAAGCAATTGTGCACAACAACTACCGGCACTAATGTATTTGGCCTCGGCGGTAGATAGTGCAACACTATTTTGTTTCTTTGATGACCATGAAACAAGAGACCTTCCAAGCAATTGACAAGTGCCACTTGTGCTCATTCTATCAATCTTGCATCCACCATAGTCGGAGTCCGAATATCCAATCAACTCAAAATTAGACCCCTTTGGAAACCATAATCCAACATCATGAGTGCCCTTAAGATATCTCAATATCCTCTTGGTTGCTTTCAAGTGACTTTCTCTAGGTGAAGCTTGATATCTTGCACACTTGCACACACTAAACATCACATCCGGCCTAGAAGTGGTGACATAGAGCAAACTTCCAATCATAGACCGGTATTGCTTTTGATCTACCATGTTACCACTATCATCAATACCCAATTGATCATTTGTGCCCATTGGTGTACTCATTGACTTAGCATCTTGCAATCCAAACTTCTTGATCATGTCCTTGATGTACTTGCCTTGACTTACAAAAGTGCCATTCTTCATTTGCTTGATTTGAAGTCCAAGGAAGTAACTAAGCTCTCCAATCATAGACATCTCAAACTCATTTGCCATCATATTTCCAAATTCTTCACAAAAATCTTGATTGGTTGATCCAAAGATAATGTCATCCACATAGATTTGCAACACAAACAACTCATTTCCAATTTTCTTGGTGAAGAGAGTGGTGTCAACCTTTCCCATCTTGAACCCTTTAGAGAGAAGAAAGTCCCTCAATCTCTCATACCATGCTCTAGGTGCTTGTTTCAAACCATACAATGCCTTCTTGAGCTTGTAAACATGGTTGGGCTTCTTGTCATCTTCAAAACCGGGAGGTTGCTCAACATAAACTTCTTCATTGATGTAGCCATTAAGAAATGCACTCTTGACATCCATTTGATAGAGCTTGATGTTGTGTGCACAAGCATATGCTAATAAGATTCTAATAGCCTCCAATCTTGCAACCGGTGCATATGTTTCTCCAAAGTCAAGACCCTCAACTTGAGTGTATCCTTGTGCTACTAATCTTGCTTTGTTCCTCACAACCATGCCATCTTGATCTTGCTTATTTTTAAAGACCCACTTGGTGCCAATTATATTGTAGTTCTTTGGTCTTTCCACAAGTTCCCAAACTTGATTTCTAGCAAAGTTGTTTAGTTCTTCATGCATGGCATTTACCCAATCGGAATCCTTCAAAGCATCTTCTATTTTCTTAGGTTCTTCAAGTGACACGAATGAGTAGTGCTCACAAAAAGATGCTAATCTTGATCTAGTTTGAACACCACTTTGAATTCCACCAATGATTTGATCCAATGGATGATCTCTTGCAATACTAGTAGGTTGGAGTATTGGGAGTTGATTGCTTCCACTAGCTTGACCTTGATCTTGCACTTCATCATGAGAACCACTAGAGCTTGCTTGATTTGTATCAATTTGCACACTTTGGTTGATCACATGAATATCATCATCATCAACTTGCCTTGGCCTAACATCACCAATGTCCATGTTCTTCATTGCATTTGACAATTGATCTCCTCTCACATCATCAAGGTTTTGATCTTCATTTTGAGAACCTTGGGTTTCATCAAACTCAACATCATGAACTTCTTCCAAGGTACCATTAGTGAGATTCCAAACTCTATATGCTTTGCTTGTGGTAGAATAACCAAGTAAGAACCCTTCATCACATCTCTTTTCAAACTTACTCAATCTAGTGCCTTTCTTGAGAATATAGCATTTGCAACCAAACACTCTAAAGTATGCAATGTTGGGCTTTCTTCCATTCAATAGCTCATATGGTGTCTTTCCAAGCTTTCCATGGCAATAGAGACGGTTGCTACAATAGCAAGCCGTGTTAATGGCTTCACTCCAAAATGAATGACTCACATTGTATTCACTAAGCATTGATCTAGCCATGTCAATCAAAGTTCTATTCTTTCTTTCAACTACACCATTGGATTGAGGAGTGTATGTTGGTGAGAATTGATGTCCAATACCAAGATCATCACTTAAATCTTCAATTCTTGTGTTCTTGAACTCACTACCATTGTCACTTCTAATCTTCTTGATGGTAGTCTCAAACTCATTTTGCACTCTCTTGACAAAAGACTTGAATAGATCATAAACATCACTCTTGTCATAGAGAAAGAACACCCAAGTGTATCTAGTATAGTCATCAACAATCACAAAACCATACTTGTTTCCACCAATACTAGTGTATGTTGTTGGCCCAAACAAGTCCATGTGCAATAGCTCAAATGCCTTTGATGTACTCATTTCACTCTTACTAGGATGTTTATTTCCAACTTGTTTGCCGGCTTGACAAGCACTACAAGGTTTATCCTTCTCAAAGGTGACATCCTTCAAGCCTCTAAGTCATGCCTCAAAAGTTTGTTCAATTGTTTCATTCCAACATGACCAAGCCTTCTATGCCATAACCAACCCATACTAGATTTGCTAAGCAAGCAAGATGTCAATTGTGTCTCACTATCATTGAAGTCAACCAAGTATAAGCTACCATGTCTAAATCCTTTGAATATCAAGTTTGATCCATCCACACTTATGACTTCAACATCATCACTACCAAAAATGCACTTGAAGCCAAGATCACAAAGTTGTGCCACCGACAAAAGATTGAAATCCAAGCTCTCAACTAGCAATACATTTGATATGCTCATGTCATTTGAGATAGCAATTTTACCAAGCCCCTTGACCTTGCCTTTCTTGTTGTTACCGAAAGTGATAGCATCAAAACCACCATTTTGACTAGTATCAATTGATTTGAACATACAAGAATCCCCGGTCATATGTTGAGTGCACCCACTATCAAGCACCCAATGCCTTCCTCCGGCTTTGTAATTGACCTACAAGACAAGATCAATTCCTTTTAGGTACCCAAACTTGTTTGGGTCCTCCAAGGTTAGTGACCAAGCTCTTTGGTACCCAAATGGCTTTCTTCTTTGAGCCCATCCATGGTGCACCAATGAACTTAGCATGAACACTATTTGTACCCTTGGTAAGTATATAGAAGGAATCAAACTTAATTGAGGATACATTAGCATTTGATTTCTTGTTCATGCAATGTTGCTCTATGTGACCAACTTGCTTGCAACTTTTGCAATAGCTACCATTGTTCTTCACAAAACGAGTTTTGTGAGGAGCAAAATCGGCCTTGCCTTTCTTGGGGTTATAGCCCAATCCCTCTTTGTAGAGAGAAGCTCTTTGACTACCCAAGCACATAAGCAAGCGGTCCTCACCACCATAAGCCTTAGCTAAAGTGTGATTGAGCTCTTTTACCTCCATCTTGAGATTTTCATTCTCAACTATAAGTGTGGAGTCACAAGTGAAACCATCACTACTAGATGAGGATGATGTAGATGAGCTACATGAAGGGTTAGTGGGAGCAACAACAATAGGCTTATGACAAGATTCATCAATTATATCACAAGATATGCCTATGTTGCAAGTTTTAGCTTTCTCAACATTAGTTGGCATGTTTTCACATTTTTCAACTAGAGAGGAATGAGCTTCTTCAAGCTTAGTGTGAGACTTTTGAAGTTTCTTATGGTCTACCTTTAGACTCTCATAAGATGCTCTAAGCTCATCAAGTTCTTGCATAAGGTTTTTCTTTTCCTTAAGCAAGCCCTTGCATTCCTTTCTAGATTCTTTATAATGTTGAGCGCAATCTTCTAGCATAGTGATTAGTTCATCTTTAGTGAATTCTTCTTCATCACTATCACTATCACTATCACTAGCATTATCATGATCACTCTCATTATCGGATGATACCTTAGTGGCCTTAGCCATGAAGCGCGATGGAGTGTCGAAGAGGGAGACCTTCTCTTGGATAGCAATGCTAGCATGTCCCTTCTTCTTGCTCTTGTAGTCATCCTCATCATCACTTGAGGAATCATCACTATCCCATGTAGCAACATGAGAATCATTCTTCTTCTTATGAGAACTCTCCTTCTTTGCTTGCTTCTTCTTTTGCTTCTTCCTTTCCTTCTTGATAGCATCTTCATCATCACTATCATAAGGACACTTTGCAATGAGATGGTCCTTGCTATGGCATCTAAAACATCTCATGGTATGCTCATTCTTCTTAGATGTGTTCTTCCTCCTCCTTGCACGATAGCCCTTCTTCTTCATGAATTTGCCAAATTGCTTGACAAAGAGAGCCATCTTCTCATCAATGTCATCACTATCACAAGAGCTTGAGTCTTCTTCACTTGATGATTCAATCTTGGATTTGCCCTTGGATGTGGTGGCTTTGAATGCCACACTCTTCTTCTTTTCATCATCTTTCTTCTCATTCTCCTTCTTCTTCTTCTTGACCAACTCATCCTTCTCATCATCTTCTCTATATGAATCATCGGTCATCACTTCTTGAAATATTTGTTGAGGAGTTGAATCCTTCAATGTAGTCCTCACTAGCACGGTGATCAATGTGTCAAATCTCTTAGGTAGGCTTCTTAGGAACTTCATAGAGAATTGATTGTCCTTCACTTCTTCTCCAAGTGCCTTGAGCTCAATTACAATGACTTGCAACATATGAAACATCTCCGGTACACTCTCATCATCTTGCATCTTGAAGCTTGAAAATTTTTCTTGCAAGATATATGCTTTAGCGGTCTTTGTGCCTTCGGTGCCCTCAAATGTTTCTTCTAGCTTGGCCCAAGCATCATGTGCAACTTCTATGTTCTTTACTTGCTCAAATGTCTTGTCATCTAATGCCTCATGAAGAGCACTAATGGCAATATCATTGCATTGGAGCTTCTTCTCTTCCACCGGTGTAGGTGCCTCCGGATTAGCAACCTCAAATTTTGTTTCGGTGACCTTTCACACTTCTCTATTGATTGACTTGAGGTGTGCGGTCATCTTAACCTTCCAATATGCATAATTTGTGCCATCAAAGTGAGGTGCCTTCTTTGTGTTGTTGATGTGCAAACTTATTTGAGCCATTTCTTCTTCACCGTAGGTTGTTAAGCCTCAAATAAATGGTGCCTCTGCTCCGATACCACTTGTAAGGTCCAAATAGGCTAGAGGGGGGGTGAATAGCCTAATAAAAACTTCTACACAAAATACTTAACCACAAGTTAGTATAAAAGGTGGCGAAGCGAAATGCACTAGCACTAACTAATTAAGCAAGCCACCTACACAAGTCTAGTTCAAGGCTATCCACTAAACACAACAACAACAAGCTAGATACGAGATATAAAACGAGAGAAGAGCTTCGAGTGAATATACCGCCGTGTAGAGACGAGAAGTACCAAACAATCAATCACACAAGAGAAATCCTCGGGAAGAGAATGACACAAGAATTTATCCCGAGGTTCACTTGCTTCCCGGCAAGCTACTCCTCGTTGTGGCGATGCACCCACTTGTCGGTTCGCGAGCTAATCAACTATCAAGAGTTGAGCCCTCGGCGGGCGCCGCACAACCGCACACAAGATGGGGATCCTCCAAGCCACGAGCTCCACTAGAGTATCCAATTCGCGAACTCCCGCGGGGAAGGATCAAGAACCCCTTACAACACTTGGTGACGGCTCCAACAATCTTCAATTGCGAGCTCAATCACCTCCGCTGCTCCAAGCCGTCTACCGTGTCGGGAAACACGGAAGAGTAACAAGAAATCCGCAGCAACTCGAAGATCAAGTGCCTCTAGAATGCAACTCTCAAGCAATGCACTTGAATCTCACTCAATCTCACTCAAGATGTGCAAACAATCAAAGAGATGAGTGGAGGGGTTGTTCTCTAGCTCAAAGGATGTCTCTATGTCTCAAAATGTGCAAGAGTTACCCTCAAACCCCGGCCACCATCTATTTATAACGAAGGGGTACGCAGCTAGCCGTTACAACCGACGCGGCAGAAATCGCGCTGACCGGACGCTCCGGTCAGGGTGACCGGACGCGTCCGGTCACTACGCGACAGACGAACAATGCGCGTCAGAACTAGCCGTTACCGTTGACCGGACGCGCTCGACCGAGCGACCAGACGCGCTGGTCACGACCGGACACGCCGGTCAACACCGAGCCGCGCACCGCGAAACAACGATCGGACGCGCTGAAGAACTGACCGGACGCCACAGTGCCCGCGTCCGGTGGGAGTCCAGTAAGCTCCCTGGACGACCGGACGCGTCCGGTCACCTATGACCGGACGCGCACCGCGTCCGGTGGTCCTTGTGAACCGCTGATCGCCTGACCGGACGCGCCGGTCGCATAGTAACCGCGTCCGGTGTAGCGTCCGGTGCAGCGTCCGGTGCACGCAGTGACCTCCGTTCGCCTCCGTTTCTTTTCCAACTTTCGGCGCAATAGAAAATAGGCATTTCACTTCTCCAAAAAGCGCCGAATCCCGCCTCGCAAGCTCAGCGGGAGGGAGAGAGGAACCCAAACCCCTCTCTACTGCTTAAACTTCACCGCCTTCGCAAATGTGCCAACACCAACAAGTGATCACCACCTTGTGCTCGTGTGTTAGCATTTTCACAAACATTTTCTAAGGCGTTATGTTAGCTCTTTACTAGATCCTAAATGCATATGCTCAAGACATTGATCTAGTGGCACTTGATTTCCGAGCTAACCGTGATTGCCCCTCTTGATAGTCGGCTATGTATCCTAAACCCGGTCAATCACTTCTCTACTCATCTTAGACCGGCAAAAGGAAAACCCTATGATTATACCTTTGCCTTGCGCTCTTAGATCCTTCTCCTTCACTTGATCATCATGTCCATCATTTCATGTGCATCTCCACCATGATCATCATTTCATGTCCATGCACCATTTCTTTGTGATCTTGTGGCCACAACTCCTTGCCACATCCACCTCCATCACATGTTGCTTATGCCTAGCTTAATCACACTTGATATAATAGCATTAGCAACTTGGTATCATTAATTACCAAAACCAAACTTGGGCTTTCACTTGCCCGCTACTCCATCTCCCCTATATATACCAGCCCCTGCCCCACTCCCTCAACAGATCCTAAAACCCTAATTCATATTTTCCTCATGAGGATTAGAGCCAGCTATCAATAGAAGATTAGTCATCCATAGGATCTAGTCCTATGTATAGTAATAGCAAGATAGAGCGTAAGGGAAAAGTTTGGAGGAGGTGCCGGCCTGTCGGTACTCTCTCTATGGCTTGTACTTTGGTGGATCCAAGTTCTACTTGAGCTTGCTTTTGAGATTACTCTAGTAATCAACTTATGATTCAAGTAAGTAATTGTTTATATTGTTCATTTGGATCAAGACTTTCTTCTAAGTCTTTAATCCATAGGACGCTTTAGGTTAAATATTAATCATAAGTGTAAGTGTGGTTCTTAGACTTAGGTTAATCGTGGATGCATCCTGCATTTTGGATCTTTGGTAGCTCACGAGGGTGACTCTTATAACCTCGTTGAATCCTCTATAGTCCACCTCACGTTTGTAGGCCAAGTAGGACCCGGTTGCAAAGGAAAGCATCCTATACTTGTGTCTTTACCTATGCAATGTCCCTAGTTGAACTGTAGAAGACATAGCTTACCCAAGATTAGAATTAGAGAACCTCAGTTATCCTCTCTACACCCCTATTTATCCTAACCTTGTTGCTTCTCTTAGTTAAGTTAAACTTTAACCCAATTACTACCCCTTGTTAAGTTAGACCATAGTTAGTCTCACACGGTTCCCTATGGATACGATACTTGGAATACCTCTGAGTGAACGCTACAACGGTATCCATGCACTTGCAGATTTATCTATGTGCGTTAATTTATACCAACAAGCTTTCTGGCGCCATTGCTAGGGAAACAATTGCTGAATTAACTACAAGCCTAGCTTAACCTTTTATCTTTTATTCTTTCTTTGTTTTACTTCTTTGTTTAGCATCGATTCCACTCCTATCTATCAATATGCTAGGCTTGTAGAGAGAATCTTCAACCCTCAAGCCTATGGCCACCAGAATCTTCAAAACCTATCATAACATCTGGTAATGAGCTACGCCCGTGTTTTATAAAAAAGATTCAGGATCAATCCTTCTCGGGAGAAGGTAACGAAAACCTATACTCACACCTATGAGAGTTTGAACAGACCTATGCATGCTTGCATATCACTGGCATGTCTGATGTTGATATTTGGTAACGCAATTAGGAAATGGGATCCGCAAGCGCACGGATATCGGTGAGCACTTCACCCGAGATGTTATCCTGGGTATCGTATTTATATTTTTACCTTTAGGAGAAAGAGTGCATCTGACTAACCAAATCTATTACTACTAACCTTTAGGCTACAACCACTATGATTTGATGTGAGTGATGTATAGAGAAGACTACAACCGCACTCTTCTTCTAACCTTGGTAAGGATGATCTACTGTTCTATTGGGGAGGTTTACGGAATCTAGACACCACAAAGGATGTTCAACCCGCACCTATAAACCCTATCGATCCTGCTAACGGGATATGGAATACAAAGGTAACTCGGAATTGTCACGTTCCTCGCTACTACCACGGTCCGGCTAGACGAGGGGATATCTATGAGTATCCTAGCTTAAACACCACGTTTACGCTAGAGATGATTACTCTAAACTCTACGCGAAGAGATCAAAGTAAACTCATAAACCAAAGAACAATAAAACAAAGAACTTACTAGAATTTAGAAGTCAAAATACTGAAGAATCCTGAGAACAAGCCTCGGGTTAGAAGAACTTGCTCCCGCAGGTACAACCTCGGAGTAGACACCGACAGGCCGGCTTCCTCCGATCTACACCTCCACTCTATCTCTCTCAATCTAGTAGAACTAATTCTACTTTCACATTGGATGCTAAGCCCTAAGAGGTGGGAACCCTAGAGGGAACCTCTCTCTCTAAACCCTAACTAGAGATATGCAACTGAATAATGAATTGGGGTCTTCTCCACCAGGGGTCAGGGGCCTTGCTTATATAGCCCTTTTGGATGAATCTGGACCGTCGGATCAAACTGACCTTCATCCTACGGTTTTCCTTGATCCTCAAAGGCGGTGGAGCATAATCCGCGAGACTCGACCTGATTGGTCCCGGGGGCAGGGCGGGCGCCCTAGGGCACAGGGCGGGCGCCCTGTGTCCGGCCCCGTTACGGCTCCCGTTCGTTCCCGTGGCTTATGGAATCTTCTAGATGTAAGATAATTACGTGTTCGGTTAATATCCCGTCATTAATCCGACATGTGGGCCTTTCTTCCGTATTTCCTGATAACCCCCTGCAGAAATAGATAAACAGCAAAACTCGTGGAATTCTGTTAGATCAAACCCTAATTCTAGGTGTTGCTTGCATATAGGTCCTTTTCTTTATTTATTTGATGGTTATAATTGATACTTAAGAACCGTCAACATCTGACCAAACCTTAAGATGAAAGTTGCTTTCGTTCTCTTTGACAGGAAGAGCTAAACAATGGTACAGTCTAACTGTAGGAACTATGCAAGGAGATTGGGAAACATTGTGCTCAAAATTTTGTTTACGTTTCTTCCCTATGTCTAAGGTAGTTAGCCTTCAAAAAGAGGTTCTAAATTTTAGACAACCAGAAGAAGAATCTCTTGGCACATCATGGGATCATCTCAATGAACTCATCTTAAATATAGCTCTAACTCTAGTCATATAAATTGTATGATCATCAGCTATTCTTTGTGCGACTATATTAGAACATGCAAGCTCCACGTAGAAACATTCCTTCATTCTTTGTTTTCCTTTTATCCTTGAGGTTAGCCCAGATGTGTCTCCACTATCCACGATATACCGTTTTTACCCCTATCATGAACTGTGGTCCATCATGCAAGTGTGTAATCTTATTCATGCCCATGCTAGATACATTTTACCTTGCCCTCCTTGGATAAAATATAAATAACGAAACCTTGAATACTTCTGGGTGAAATGCTACAATGATGGCTCCGTACGCTTGCGAATTTCGTCTATAATCATGTTAGGACTATCATGGTTGGTGTTCCTTGCTAGCTTTGCTAAGGTTAACTCAATCTTAGCAATCGTGCTAAGGAATGCCAACCATGTATTTCTGGCACCGCTGCCAGTGATGGACTTAATACCTCCTCACTTGGTGATTGCGCTAAGAAATGCCAACACTCGTCTTAGAGAATTTGAGATCAAGCTAAACCCTGAGAAATGCGTATTCGGGGGCCCCAAGGGAAAGCTCATCAGGTTCATCATTTTTGATAGGGGGCATCGAAGTCAAACTAGAGAAGATCACAGCGATTGAGAATCTGGGCCCCATCAAAAACCTAAGGGTAGTCCAGAAGCTCATGGGATGCTTAGCCTCCCTTAGTCGCTTTATCTTGCGGCTGGGGGAGTGTGGCATGCCACTTTACAAGCTCCTAAAAAGGCTAACCAGTTCACCTGGATGCAAGAAGCGTAGGAGGCCTTCGAGAAGCTCAAGACGTTCCTAGCAATGGCCCCAATTTTGGTGTCGCCCGAGAAGGGAGAACCACTCCTCTACATTGCCTCAACCATGCAGGTGGTCAGCGCTGCACTCGTCATCAAATGAGAAGAGAGCAGGTACTCCCACAAGATCCAGAGGCCAGTGTACTACATCAATGAGTTCCTCTCGAACACCAAGGTGCGTTACCTACAAATCCAGAAGCTCGTCTACTATGCTATTTGTTGACGGTCACTAACATCAATTATAAACCATCAACATAACCTGCATTTTTATTTAATTCTATCACCAAACATAGGTATAGGGGTTTAGACTAATGAATTCCATGAGCTTTGATGAATATTTGTATGTGGAAGGATTTATCTAAAAATAGCCCCGGGACCACTATCATACATTCCAAACAAGAAAACCGATGATAACAAATGATTCAAGCCGCGAAAACTGTGAAATACAACTCTAGAAGGTTCCAGAAGACACCATGCCGAAGCATGGGCCAAAAGCTCACCATAGTATGCCGGTCGGCCACTAAGGAGGACGCCTGGCCTGGCCTAGAGCTTGTTTGCCCTCCGTCGCTTCGTACTCCTTCCTACGATCTACACCATTGATTCTAAGGCAGTTTTAGGTCGGTTTATCTAACGGTGGTCGAGGGAGGTGATGCGGATCAATGATGTGGCATTCCTTGCCCGCTACTCCATCCCCACGGCGGACCCTAAGAGGCTGCCAGGTGGGGTCGGCCGGCCCTACCATGGTGCCGCCCGGTCCTTGGTGGTGGCCCCTATCTGTCAGCTTCCAGAAGCTTCCTCCACCACCTCCTAGTGTTGCATCTAATCCATCCTTCCAGTCGGTTTGATCCAAGGGCTCACATTGCACCCCTAGGGCTATATAACCATGCCTTGACCCCCTGGAGAGACATCTACATCTGCCATAAGTCAAGATTAGACCAGAAATTAGGGTTTTCAGGGATTAGAGAGAGCTCTAGTTCTTTAAGTTATTAGTATAGGTTTTCTAGCAATGTTCAAGTAGAGTTTGGGCTACTGCTCAGGATTCTGGATCTGTCGTCTAGAGACTAGTATTAGCCATTATATCTCTTTATTTATGACTTTGTGCTACTTCAATATTATGTTGCTATTTATTATGTTCCTAGTTTGCTCTAGTTTATTGCTTGATATAGTTATTATTGATGATGAATATATGCATATGTTCGTAGAGCACTTAATTTAGTACTCGAGTGAGTTAAGTGGTCGACACTATGTAAGTGTGGTGCTTAGATATTGTTTGCCTACGGATGCACTCTATATGCCGGGCCATGTGTTAGATCGCGGATGTGAACTCCCGTTGAGTCCTTTGTAGTCCACTCCCCATGTATAGAACAAGTAGAACCTTGGTTACGAAGGAAGGGAAAGCTCTATTCTCGAACTTCCCTAAGTAATGTTCCTTATGCATAGATCCAAAGTTAGTTATACTATAGATGAGAGTATATATGCTTGAGTGTACAAAAGACTTAGTGATTAGAAATGACATAGGAATCTTTTGCTCTTACCGAATCTCGAGCTTACTCATACTACAATTGTGAGTCTCTGTTTCTATCTCTGGAATACCTTTATTACCTTTTATTTATTATTTATTTATCACTTGACTTACCCCTACTAAAGCATAAGAGTGGTTTGGATCACAAGTATTCATATTAGTCAATGTCTCAATGTCAACTCAACCCCATAACTCTTCCTTGTGGATTAAATATAAATAACGATACTTTGTATACTCCCAGGTGAAATGATACAATGGTAATTTATCTGTGCACTTGCGGATACTTAACTTTAATATTATTTTCTTAGAGTTTATAAGTGAAATTCATAATTGACCAACAAAGCATTTCTAGCGTCATGCTATGGATGACAACTTAGTAAGGTGATGCTAAGAAATGCCAACAGATAGCTTTGGTCACCATAAACTTACTAAGGGCACCGGAGCGCACCTGGTCTACCAGGCGATACCGACGAATAGCTATATGCTGTATCTGAATGTGCGGATTATGAAGGACGGACATGGCTATCACCACCTGTCGCCTACCACTTAACCAGAGGATATGAGGCAAACGAATGTAACCTCCAGCGTAGACACCATGTCTACACTATTGACTACAACTCTAGCGTCGGCTAGGAACATCCGTCTTTATCAGGAGTCCTCTACTAGAGCATCCGCCTTGGGGACGGACGACAAACCCACAAGAATATAACGACCAAAACTAAACTTAAAGTAGAACCTACTACCTCATTTTAGGTCTTGGTCTAAATATGTATATTGTATGAAAGATTAAGTACAAAGTTCCATATGCACAAGAACTTAGCTCTTGTTTCATAACATAGCCATAATGATATGATAAGAACAAGAACAGGATGAAGAACATAACATGAATCACAATGAAGAACATTATATTGATCATACCAATATCTTCAAGATGCTCTTGATCTCCAACTTACAAGCTTTACCAAGCTCCTCACACTAACTTAACTAAAAATAGCAAAAGAATACAAGTGGAGGGAGAGAGGCTCTTGTGTGGTGTGTGTTGAAAGGTGAGCACCTCCCCTCTTCTAATACCACTTGTATGGTCAGTTTGGAGATAAAATAGGAAACTATTGATATTTGGTAACGCAATTAGGAAATAGGATCCGCAAGCGCACGGATATCGGTGAGCACTTCACCCGAGATGTTATCCTAGGTATCGTATTTATATTTTTACCTTTAGGAGAAAGAGTGCATCTGACTAACCAAATCTATTACTACTAACCTTTAGGCTACAACCACTATGATTCGATGTGAGTGATGTATAGAGAAGACTACAACCGCACTCTTCTTCTAACCTTGGTAAGGATGATCTACTGTTCTATTGGGGAGGTTTACGGAATCTAGACACCACAAAGGATGTTCAACCCGCACCTATAAACCCTATCGATCCTGCTAACGGGATATGGAATACAAAGGTAACTCGGAATTGTCACGTTCCTCGCTACTACCACGGTCCGGCTAGACGAGGGGATATCTATGAGTATCCTAGCTTAAACACCACGTTTACGCTAGAGATGATTACTCTAAACTCTACGCGAAGAGATCAAAGTAAACTCATAAACCAAAGAACAATAAAACAAAGAACTTACTAGAATTTAGAAGTCAAAATACTGAAGAATCCTGAGAACAAGCCTCGGGTTAGAAGAACTTGCTCCCGCAGGTACAACCTCGGAGTAGACACCGACAGGCCGGCTTCCTCCGATCTACACCTCCACTCTATCTCTCTCAATCTAGTAGAACTAATTCTACTTTCACATTGGATGCTAAGCCCTAAGAGGTGGGAACCCTAGAGGGAACCTCTCTCTCTAAACCCTAACTAGAGATATGCAACTGAATAATGAATTGGGGTCTTCTCCACCAGGGGTCAGGGGCCTTGCTTATATAGCCCTTTTGGATGAATCTGGACCGTCGGATCAAACCGACCTTCATCCTACGTTTTTCCTTGATCCTCAAAGGCGGTGGAGCATAATCCGCGAGACTCGACCTGATTGGTCCCGGGGGCAGGGCGGGCGCCCTAGGGCACAGGGCGGGCGCCCTGTGTCCTGGCCCGTTACGGCTCCCGTTTGTTCCTGTGGCTTCTGGAATCTTCTAGATGTAAGATAATTACGTGTTCGGTTAATATCCCGTCATTAATCCGACATGTGGGCCTTTCTTCTGTATTTCCTGATAACCCCCTGCAGAAATAGATAAACAGCAAAACTCGTGGAATTCTGTTAGATCAAACCCTAATTCTAGGTGTTGCTTGCATATAGGTCCTTTTCTTTATTTATTTGATGGTTATAATTGATACTTAAGAACCGTCAACAAACACCCCCATACTTAGGCTTTTACTCGTCCTCGAGAAAAGGTTGGTTAATTAAACATCTGGGGTTGAAACATTCTTTCATACCTGCAGGGTGTTGTAAAAATCCACTGTGCACTTATAGTCAGGGAAATATATGGTCAGAGTAAAGAGCCTTTCTTCTTCTTAATCCCTATCACTTGGAGTTTTTACATATTTTTGAAAAGAAAAACTTAGCATACCTTTATCCTCATAGGTGCTCTCAGAGTCACTCATTATCTTGTATATTTCTCTCTGAGGCTGTTTTGATTTTGCAAAAATAATTCTTTAAGCATACATACCTTGCATTTATTGTATGGTCAAAACCGGATCCGAGGAGAAGAATGCCATACTCTTAGATCAAAGATTTTGAAAATTAAAAACTTGTCACTCTTACTGGCATATTGCTTATTAGAGGGACCATGGGCTATCATTTTCTTTCCATCATATTTTTATCATATCTCATTTTTTTTCATTTTGGGTGGATACCGAGGTACCCCTAATTCTACTGCCGGACACTTGTCCATTTTTTTCCACGAGGTTATCGAGCACTTGCTCTTTTTATTTCCTCGATATATTCATAATTTTGCATAGCCCATGCCTCTAACGCAATAATACTTCGGAAGAGTGAATCTTTCTGAATAAAAATGTCTTGATCTTAGGAGTATGATAAATCTCTCAACAAGGGTCTAACTTGTTTTGAACAAACTCAATACAAAGCAGATAGCTTTAATTAATATTTTCATGTTTAGCAGGCATATAAAACTTGAGGATGCTAGCTATAATTTTGAGATTTTTAAAACAAATTCTCCAAGCAATAAAGATACTAAGAATAAGGTACTCATACCCTTACCATCTCTTATTCCACAATGACTTTTAGCAACACAGGGTTTTGAAATAATTTTAATAATTGCAGGTTTCCAGGAAATATCACAGAGTGAGATTGATCATGATTATAAGCATTTTTATCCTTTTAATTTATCATGTTTAGAGAGATAAAATTCTGCACAAACTAAGGTGAGTGTGTAAGTGTGTAATAAAAGTGTGCAGAGTGTGTACCTGGTTCATGGAGTGGTGCGATCGAAGTGTGTGTGACATGTCAGGGAATCTCCCCCATACTTGTTTTCTGCTTTTTTGCACAAAAGTAAAGTAGAGACACACAAGACATACTAATAATAATCTTTATTAATCTCGAGGCATTTATTACAACCGAATAATAATAATAACCGAATATAATAGATCTAAACTGATTATAAGCGAACCTAATCGAATCTAATAATAACTAAGACATATATAGCCCCAAGATCTAATCTACATAGCTCAGCGATGCTCACGCCTCCTAAGACTATGCTCTAACTCATCGATCCTCTTGTTGGCGTCGGGCTTTAATTTTTAATTGGAAGGTAAAAATTGATCACGTCTATTTCTTCTAATTCTTTATTGGGCTCTAAAAATAATTTAAGACGTTGACCATTTACCTTGAATAACGTACCTTCGTCATTTTGAAGTGTGATAGCTCCGTGGGATGATGAATGAATTACCTTGAATGGTCCTTCCCATTTGCTCCGGGGCTTTCCATGCCCGAAAAGCTTCACCCTAGAATTAAAAAGTAATACCTTATCTCCGGGTGAGAACTCCTTCTTCTTGATCCTCTTGTCATGCCATCTCTTGACTCTTTCTTTGTAGATCTTTGAATTGTGATATGCTTTCTCCCGCCATTCTTCTAACTCCGATAATTGCATTATTCTATGTTTTCCGGCGATATCTAGGTCCATATTCCATCTTTTTATGGCCCAGTGTGCCTTGAACTCAAGTTCAACAGGTAGGTGACAGGTCTTTCCGTATACCAATTGGTATGGAGACATTCCAATTGGGGTCTTGTATGCTGTCCGGTAAGCCCAGAGTGCATCGGGTAACTTGTCCTTCCATGTCGTTCCCATCTCGTTCACCGTCTTCTGAAGAATGTTCTTGATTTGTTTGTTAGAAGTCTCTGCTTGGCCACTTGTCTGAGGATGATAGGGAGTAGCGACGTTGTGACGGATTCCATGTCTTGATAAATAGTGCTCGAAGCGCTTTGTCAATGAAGTGTGATCCTCCATCACTTATCACTATCCTGGGGACTCCAAATCTTGGAAATATGATTTCCTCAAACATCCTCTTCGAACTGATATTGTCGGCATGTTTGCAAGGTAGTGCCTCTACCCACTTGGAGACGTAATCAACCGCCACCAAGATGAACTCACACTTCTTAGATGGGGGAAATGGACCCATGTAGTCTATTCCCCAGACATCAAAGAGTTCAATCTGAAGGTTGTTGGTGAGTGGCATGCCATCCCTTGTATTTATGTTTCCGTGCCTTTGACATGGCCCACATCTTCTGATATATTGCTTTGTGTCATCGTACATTGTAGGCCAGTAGAATCCACATTGCCAGATCTTTGAATGTGTACGGAATGCTCCATAGTGTCCTCCGTATGGTGATGAGTGACATCTGTCGATGATCTTCAATCCTTCCTCAGTGGTCACACATCTTCTAAGTAGGCCATCAGCGCATACTCGGAAGAGATATGGCTCATCCCATATATGTGAACGACTTTCCTGAATAAGCTTCTTCTTGTTTGCTCCGGGTGGTACATAACCTGAAACCATAAAATTAACAATATCTGCATACCAGGGGTCAGATCTGTTAATCCCGTAAAGCATGTCGTCCCGGAGTGAGTCATTAATGGGGGGTTCCTGTGAATTCTTAAAGTACATTCTAGACAAGTGATCAGCAACAGAATTTTCTACTCCCTTTTTATCTTTTATTTCTAAGTCAAATTCTTGGAGTAATAAAATCCATCTGATTAAGCGGGGTTTCGCATCTTTCTTAGTGAGCAAATATTTTAGTGCAGCATGATCAGTGTAAACAATTATCTTAGCTCCAACTAAATAAGATCTAAATTTATCAATGGCAAAAACAACAGCCAGAAGCTCTTTTTCAGTGGTTGCATAATTAAGTTGAGCTCCTGTCAAAGTTTTACTTGCATAAGCAATTGCATGATGCTTTTTGTCTTTTGTTTGTCCCAAAACTGCCCCCACAGCATAATCACTAGCATCACACATAATTTCAAAAGGCAACGACCAATCAGGGGGTTGAATGATTGGTGCAGAGATGAGTGCTTGCTTTAATAAATTGAAAGAATTTAAACATGCATCATCAAATTCGAAAGGAGCATCCTTGGCTAGCAAAAGAGTAAGTGGTCTCGCAATAAATGAAAAGTCTTTTATAAATCTGCGATAAAAACCAGCATGGCCAATAAAACTTCGAATTCCTTTTATATTCACAGGTGGAGGTAGTTGTTCAATTACTTCAATTTTAGCTTTATCTACCTCAATACCTCTTTCAGACACTAGGTGTCCTAGCACTATTCCTTCTCTAACCATAAAATGACATTTTTCCCAATTAAGGATTAAGTGCTTTTCTTCACATCTTTGCAAAACCTTATCTAAGTTCTCAAGACAACTATCAAAAGTTTTTCCATAAACTGAGAAATCATCCATGAAAACTTCCATAATCTCTTCAATCATATCAGAAAATATAGACATCATACATCTTTGAAAAGAAGCTGGTGCATTACATAACCCAAAAGACATTCTACGATAAGCATACGTTCCATATGGGCATGTAAAAGTGGTTTTGCTTTGATCATCAGGATGGATAGGGATCTGGTGATACCCTGAATATCCATCTAGAAAACAGAAAAACGAGTGTTTTGCTAACCGCTCAAGCATCTCATCTATAAAAGGCAAAGGAAAATGATCCTTTTTCGTGGCTTTATTAAGTTTTCTATAGTCTATGCACATCCGCCACCCAGTGACGGTGCGTTGCGGAATTAGCTCATTCTTCTCATTTGTAACAACAGTCATGCCTCCCTTTTTAGGCACAACTTGAACAGGGCTTACCCACTTACTATGCGGCACAGGATATATAATCCCTGCATGCAGCAACTTTATAACTTCTTTTTTAACTACCTCTCTCATCGCGTTGTTAAGTCTACGTTGAGGCTCTCGAGAGGGTGTAACAGAAGGATCTGTCGGAATACGATGGGTACAAATCATAGGACTGATTCCTGTGAGATCTTGAAGTGAGTAGCCAAAAACAGAGTGGTGTTTTTCAAGAATGGTCATTAATCGCAGAGTTTGCTCCTGAGTGAGTTTATTACTAACGATCACAAGAAACTCTGGATTATTGTTTAGGAAAGCATAGGTAAGACCGGGTGGTAAAGTTTTGAGTTCTATGGGGGGTCTAGGTGTTTCTGCAAACTCATCTAAGGGTTCAGGTTCAGAAGGTTCGGCCTCTTCTTCAGTGAAGAAGGGGGCTTCCTCTTCTAAGTCTGGATCATCTAAAAGTTCTAGAGATGCAGCCTTTACCTCTTCCATAGGATCAGGCAAAAGAGATGACTCGATCTTATTATTCAAGGAGTGAGTTATTGTAATTGGAAGTTTAAAATCCTTTCCCAAAGAAATGTAGAGCTTTCCAGTTTGACCTTCATAAAGGAGTCTTCTAAAAGGTTGTCCAATCAGTAGGTCGAAACCCCATATATCAAAGATATAAAAGTTCAAATGAACCATGGAGCCTTCTACCATAAAGGGTAGGACATTAATAATTCCAAGACCGGGGACTAATCGTCCCGAAGATTCCTTTATGACCTTTGTTGTGGGGGTTAAAACAAGTTTCCCAAATAAATTAAGTGCAAAAGCTTCGGACATAATATTGATCCCCACAACAGGATTATAGAGAGCGTTAAATTGATCAGAATTATAAGCACAGCGTATAGTTATAGAGGGTGTGTCCACTCGGATTACTTCAGAGGAAAGCTCTGACTCCTCTAACCATTCGCTACTCATAACCGAGATAAGCTCTCTCAATTGACGTTCACTTGGTAAACAAATGCTAAATTGGCCGTTTTGGGGTCGGTCTATAGAATGGTAGTTTGAAATGTTTCCAAAATCGGCAAAGAGATCGGATTCTATGTCCAGCATGAAATCAGATGGTAGAATTTCTTCCTTTTGTGGCTCAGAACCTGGGATAGCTAAAGTAGATGAAAATTTTGGCAGAGTGTCTACTTCGGCTTCGTAGGTTTTATCATGGAGGGCATTATCCATCTCAGCTTCTAGGATTCTATTCAAGATCCCCTTAGCTTAATCAGTAGGGATACGAAAGAAAGAACCTCTAGCCATAGTATGCAGCATTTGTTTATTATCTTTCTGAAGACCTCGAAAAAAGTGAAATAAAAGAACGGTGTCTTCAAGCAAAAGTTTTGGACCAGATTCTAAAAGATCAGAAAAACGTTTCCAGGATTTCCCCAAAGTTTCATTATCTTTTTGTTTAAAAGATAGGACTTCGAGTCTAAGGTCACCAGTACGGTCAAGGGAATAAAAATCTAGACAAAAGTTGGCTCTTAAAACTCCCCATTCACCTTGCTGTTGACTTACCTTCTGACTATACCATCGTCTAGCTTCTCCTCTTAAAGAAAAAGGAAAAAGCTTCCAACGTAAAGTCTTATCAGAGATGCCATCAATGCGAAGACAATCGCATGTCTGCTCAAAATCTCTAATATGAAGGTAAGGGTTTTCGTCTTCCTTTCCCGAAAAAGATAAATTTTGAATCATCGCAATCAACCTTGAACTTAACTTATACTGGGATGTTTGGATAGGCTGTGATGACTCCCATGGTAAAAGGTCAGTTGCTGAAGGTGTTGCGGCATCAAAGATAGATATAGAACCTTGGTTTTCCATTTTTGGTAAAAAGAAAAAGAAAGAATGAAAAAGATAAGAAAATAAAAAGTATAAATACAAGCTAGTAGTAAGACTCAAGGTTATCTCAGCAAACCGTCTTTCTCCCCGGCAACGGCGCCAGAAATGCTTGTTGATATTTGGTAACGCAATTAGGAAATAGGATCCGCAAGCGCACGGATATCGGTGAGCACTTCACCCGAGATGTTATCCTAGGTATCGTATTTATATTTTTACCTTTAGGAGAAAGAGTGCATCTGACTAACCAAATCTATTACTACTAACCTTTAGGCTACAACCACTATGATTCGATGTGAGTGATGTATAGAGAAGACTACAACCGCACTCTTCTTCTAACCTTGGTAAGGATGATCTACTGTTCTATTGGGGAGGTTTACGGAATCTAGACACCACAAAGGATGTTCAACCCGCACCTATAAACCCTATCGATCCTGCTAACGGGATATGGAATACAAAGGTAACTCGGAATTGTCACGTTCCTCGCTACTACCACGGTCCGGCTAGACGAGGGGATATCTATGAGTATCCTAGCTTAAACACCACGTTTACGCTAGAGATGATTACTCTAAACTCTACGCGAAGAGATCAAAGTAAACTCATAAACCAAAGAACAATAAAACAAAGAACTTACTAGAATTTAGAAGTCGAAATACTGAAGAATCCTGAGAACAAGCCTCGGGTTAGAAGAACTTGCTCCCGCAGGTACAACCTCGGAGTAGACACCGACAGGCCAGCTTCCTCCGATCTACACCTCCACTCTATCTCTCTCAATCTAGTAGAACTAATTCTACTTTCACATTGGATGCTAAGCCCTAAGAGGTGGGAACCCTAGAGGGAACCTCTCTCTCTAAACCCTAACTAGATATATGCAACTGAATAATGAATTGGGGTCTTCTCCACCAGGGGTCAGTGGCCTTGCTTATATAGCCCTTTTGGATGAATCTGGACCGTCGGATCAAACCGACCTTCATCCTACGGTTTTCCTTGATCCTCAAAGGCGGTGGAGCATAATCCGCGAGACTCGACCTGATTGGTCCCGGGGGCAGGGCAGGCGCCCTAGGGCACAGGGCGGGCGCCCTGTGTCCTGGCCCGTTACGGCTCCCGTTTGTTCCCGTGGCTTCTGGAATCTTCTAGATGTAAGATAATTACGTGTTCGGTTAATATCCCGTCATTAATCTGACATGTGGGCCTTTCTTCCGTATTTCCTGATAACCCCCTGCAGAAATAGATAAACAGCAAAACTCGTGGAATTCTGTTAGATCAAACCCTAATTCTAGGTGTTGCTTGCATATAGGTCCTTTTCTTTATTTATTTGATGGTTATAATTGATACTTAAGAACCGTCAACAGAAACCTCCCAAACTGACCTCCTAGCGCATTGATGATACTGCCAGAGGAAGCAGGGCCTCGTTGGCAGAGGTAGGGGTGCGGGCGCACCCTGGGTGCAGGCACACCTAGGTGGAGCCACCTCGCCACCGCCTTCCTCTAGTCAATTTTCTGAGTGGGACTGGGCTGCCTTCTTGCTAGTGGTTGGCCCAGATTTGATGTTGGATAGGCCTTCTTCTCATTTATTTGCTTTGCGCTTTGTTTGATGGCGTATTCGACTATAATTCCCTTGTATTCAAGTATGTGTCCTACAAAACATTAATTCTCCAATACAAGTGGAAATATGTCAAATTGAATAACACAAGTGTGTAAGTTATGATAGTTCTCCTCTTTTTGTATCTTAATTGGTGGTCGAATATTGTCGTTAAGGACCGCCAACACCTGTCATCATAAACTAACCTCATTTATTAAGATACCACAGACAGGAATGGCCCCAGCAAAACAGGGCGAAGAACAGGGAGCTAAGAAGCAATAGGCAGAGCATGCGTAAGACCTACACCCCTTCTTTCACTTCTTTGATTTCCCATGCGACCTTCTTTTGCCCCATAATCGAATGGTCATTGTTAAGCTGCGCAGGGACCAGGGAAGCAACGATCCCTTAGGTCCGCGTGCAAAGCGATCCACCGCGTCTATGACCCTGTGTCGTACCTAGGAACTCTACCTTTTGACCGGTCCTTAGGAGGAGTAGAGGCCAAAAAAGGGATAGAGACAGGGAGGAGATGGGCCCCTACGGCTCTAATCAGTGGTGCAGAGACACATGACCATCTCTCCCTATGTTTGAGTCATCCGCTTCGAAGTCTCCTAGGTTGACCCCCGCTGGGGGGAGGATCTTGCCCTCTGGACGCTGCGGAGGCAGTTAGGGACCAATGGGATTGATGACCGACAATTTATGGGACGTCTCACATGAGGCACAACCGAACTCCATGTTGATTGGGGAGGATATCGGGTCCCACTCAAATTACCCATCGACCCCGACAAGGCGCATTGCTCCGATCGCGTGGTTACAGTGGACATGCCTCTCCCCGTGTGGGACGAAACCAAAGTTGACCAACAATAGGTCGTAGTGACCCCTGAGGTCGCCGGGAATCCTAAAGTAAACAAGGCTAAGTCCCCGTGACAACTCCTTTCTGGGATCCCAAATCCATGACCAAAAATCGACAGCCAATAGGGATCAACGACCCTCATGGAAAAATCCCTCGAGCGCCCAGGGCTTGTAATGGTACCCTCCTCACAAGGCAGCAATCAAAATCCCATGCAAAAATGACCCTATCATGATTGTAGTGCGTATGATTCGGGCTTGCTTGAGCCTAAGTGTCCACTTTTGGCTAGAGGAAAAAGCCCCACAATAACACTGCTACTTAGGATGCAAGGTCATAACTCATTTGGCGAACGTGGATGCCCAGACTAGATAAGGACAAAACGATAATGAAGAAAAGGCTTTCGTGCCTGAGGGCAACTTCCCATCCCACAGGAAGGAAGGGTTACACCCGCATGAAAAGGTCCGGTTTCAGAAATAAAACCCCACAGCCGAAACTAGCAGCTTGGGTGCTCGGCATGACTACGAGGGAGGAATGAAAAGTTCGAAAAACACATTCCATGGGTACAAGTGGTACACACATGGGCAAACCGCGAAAACAAGAAAGAAACCCAATGCCACCACGAAGATGACACCATAGGGAGTGCGAACTGTGAGCATGGCTGGACAAGGTGAAAAGAATACCTTGAAGGCCCCCATGCAGCATCGTGACACCATAGAGATCGCGGGGAGGAGAGAAGGGTAAAACAGCTTTTGACGAGGAATATCTCACCACATCATCACGACAGGGCATAGTGACGAATGCCTCCCTAGGTCCATCATCCAGCAGCCAGGGAGTGACGAACGTTCTTTCTGGAGAATAGACTCGCTGCTTGCACACTTTGATGACCTGCGGCACGAGGGCGAACCTTCCCCTAATCAATGGCCCTTATGATCACCTATGCCACCTAGGCACAGGTAAAACCGAGGCTGCATGATCATGGAGCCGACCTCCATGGCATCTCATCCTCCCCGCTCGCAAGATCCCTTCTAGCACCAGCTGTCAAAAAGGATAATCGCATCTCACTCTCTCCTTCTCTCTCTCTCTCTCTCCCTCTCTCTCTTATTTCCACACTCACCCAGTGGGAGGAAGGGAGCAATCCATAGTCACAAATACTAGCATTTCAAATGGGAAAATGCTCTCGCTTATAAAGTTCAAAAGTAGACTGAGTAGCCCGAGCCTCCCCCGCCGCGTGGCAAACCAAGGCAGCTGACGATAGGTGATGAATACACACTTGGGTCACAAACCTCAAAGCACGGCACACTGATGTGGTGAGGGTCTGTGGTCATGTACCTCAATGCCAGAACACCCTGATGAAACAAAACACATCGACCACAAATCCACGCCTCCAAGTGATCATGCATGTTAGCGCTTTCATGATCACTTCACGATCGTGAAAACGCTCGGGGCTACTATTGGGGTTATGACCCCACGGTGTCTCAAGACACCGATTAGTTAGCAGGCTGCATGGCCTATTACTCATCGAATTAACAAAGGCCTAAATGACTGAGACCAGCTAGGACAGGCACACCAAACCAACACCTAGCCATGACCCCTTCTCCTGCCTCAGCCACACTGAAGATGTGTGACCTCACCCCCGTCACGACCCCCAGGCAGGATGGGGAGAGGTCAAGCTTAGCTTAGTATGCCTACTCTGATAGAAGCAGGCATCCCACACTGACCCCGCAAGGACCGATGTGACAGCGATCATCTTGGTTCGGTTAGACACCATCCCTGTGCCACGCCGCACCAAAAAGACAACACCACACAGCAATGGCAACGGGTACGAAGTCCATCAACCAGATACGGACTGACAGGATGCACATACGATCCCACCCACTATAGGATGGGATCCATGACAGGGGTCTCGACCTAGAGACCACCCTGGCCAGTGGAGTGCCCCACCCCAAAGATTGGGGTCAAGCGCTCGGTCCCACAAGGCAACTAGGCAAACATGACCCAGGGGCGGCTACCTGCTACGGGTATGATGCCCCAGGAAACCAGAGACAACGGTGAAGACCATGATGGACGCCGCGTTGCACACGACGGTGGATGAACCACCAATGTGCCTATAGTGCCCACCACGTCCAACACAGTAGCACCACGTCAGCACCTATTGTGACGTGGCCACAAGACCATGACGAGAGCCACGCCCCGACGAATGCCAAAAGACGACGTAGCTTGCAAGCCAAGTTAGTTAGGACCTCCCTTGGGCTCTCGACCCCTCGGTCAGGGGAACCTCCTCTTTGTAATAAACCCTGCCCCAAACTCTATATATGGGCTGCCAGGGCTTCCATCTCAGGGGATCCACACATTCTCATTCCTCATCCTCTACAACTCCATCCATAGCAATACGGCTCCTGGAGCTTCACTCTGGGCTGCCCCCCGTCTAGCATAGGTTCTACCACCTTTTTCACCATTCTTGCACCCCCATTGTAAGAACTTCAGAGAATTCAAGGGATGAACATGCACTCGATCATCTATGAGATTGGACGTAGGGCTCCGGCCTGAACCAGTATAAATCCTCATGTCTATTGGATGTTACCATCGTCTTCCTTGAGCAGTGCAGCAATCACATAAGTTTAGTAGTCCAGTTTATGAAACACCGACAAAAGATGAACTTTTTATTAATGCATAGTTTATAGTTTTATTATATAGGAATTCTTAGCAAATTATAATTGTAAAGGATAACTACCAATTTACCTTTGGTAAGGGCTCGCCATTTAAAGTCTAATGAGCAGGACTCTTCTTCCTTCAGTTTTTTTGCTTGATGAAGTACATTTGTGCCTGGAGAAGTAGGTTGTTCCTTTTTCACCTGCCATACCTGTTTAACACTTTTTCATGGTTGTTTCTTGGGCCATTTATTTTTAGTATATTTATGCATGTCAAACCCATTGAATGGACATCTCATTGTTTGTCCTTGAATGTGAAAGCTAACATGCCTTGATCTCACGTGAGAACTGCATTTGTAGTGTTAAGAAATGGTCTCCCTAGGAGGAGGGGAACCTCCTTGCTGTGGCCCATGTCTAGAACGATGAAGTCCGTAGGATGTATGTGTCTTGAATTCTTTTCAAGATATCCTTGGCTAATCCCTCCAGTTTTTGTGAAGATTGATCTCCATTTGTAGGCGAAAATGTGCAGTGGACAAAGGTTCAACCAAAATCTTATCATATATTCCCTTGAACATGACATTGATGCTTTCTCCAAGGTCGCAAAAAGGCATTGTGGAAGACATGTGGGCCAATTGAGCATGTGATTGTCGAGCGGCCAGGATATTCTTTCTTAGTGATGAATGGTGGATCTAAGAAATAATCATGGTTCTCCTGACATAGAGGGTTATCGAACTTTGTTGAGACCATTTTAACAGATTCGAGAGGGGTTTCGGGTTGCCCCAGAATCTTTCCTGAATCAGAAGCAGATAAAGCAGCAACAGTCTGAGCTAACTATGTTTCTATCATTTTATTAAAGCTCAGTTGATTTTTAACAGATGAGGATAGATTTTCAAGTTTTGTATTTATATTTTCAATTATTTTATCATTAAACATTAGCTTTTTAGTTATGTTTTCACTAATTTTAGCTTGGCCTAAGAGTCTTTCAAGGAAGGTTGATTCCAAATGTAAATTGAGTTGACATTCGAATTACCTCCTTCTGGGCGGGACTGATTGTTCCACCCATTATTGTTACCTTGTCAGAACCTATTATTGATGTATGCAGCGTCTTCACGGGTTTCGGGGCAATCATCCCTGAAAGGTCCTTGTTTGGTTTTGGTAATTGAGTGACAACCTTAGGTGGACTAATTGTGTTTAATGTGAGATACATAGGGATTAGTCCACAGGTAATGGTGTCATGAAGGAGCTCATTGCATATGAGACATGACATGGAGTCATGTGACCAAGGTGGCAAAGATCAAGATGAGGCTTGGCTCGATGGACCGACGCAACGGTGAAGAGCAAGTGAGGTCAAGATTGATGGAACAAGGTCACATGATGATATGAAGTGGATCATATCATTTGTGATATGGTTGGTGCATGTGTTGCATCAACGTCGGAGGAGATGGAGTGGAATGCGCAAGGCAAAGGTATAACCTAGGGCATTTCCATTTCACCGGTCATAGGTGTGTAGAGAAGTTGATGACCGGGTTTAGGATAGATGGCCGTATTATCAAGAGGGGCAAACTTGTTTGCATATTGGTCATCTAGTGCCACTTGAGCGATCTAACTTTGCATACGTGCTAGGATCGAGTGGCGAGGCAAGTGGAGTGCCTAACCCTTTGAAAATGTTTGTGAAAATGCTAACACACATGCACATGGTGTTTTACACATTGTGGTGTTGGCACATTTGCAAAGGAGAAGGTGTTGGAGTTGGTGTTGATCAACTTGGAGAAGAGAAAAATGTTTTTCGGTGTTCTCCGGACACTAGGATGGCTCTTGGAGTGGAATACTGCTTTGATCCATTGTGAATTGGATCAAGTGCTTTAGTGGGTTGTGTAGCCCTCTGAGTAAGCTTTCCAAAATGTCCAAGATCATCGAAATCGGAGTTCGGAGCTAAGAGATATCGCCGTTTTACTGGAGAGTGGTCTGTGACTGGACTCGTGACCGGACGCGTCCGGTCAGCACCTGCGTGTCCGGTCAGCGCGTCCGGTCAGTGTTTTTCATGGGCGAAAGTGACCGGACGCTACAGCGAGTCCGGTCAGTGATGACAGGACGCGTCCGGTCGCGTCGGGAGCTTGCTGGAACCTCTCTGTTCGCTGTTTCGCTGCGACCTGCGCATCTGGTCCCGTTAGTGACCACCGTGTCCGATCAATACAAGTTTATACGCGCGAAAATTAGCCGTTGGAGCACGCTATTGACCTGCGCGTTCGGTCCATTCGACCGGCGCGTCCGGTCGACCCGAATATTCGCCCAGTGAAGGGGTAACGGCTCTATTTTGTTGTGGAGCTATAAATAGATGTTGTGGCCGGCCATGGCCGCAGCTGAGCACCCTTAGGCCTTGGTGGCTTGTGTTGGTGTGCTTGGGAGCCCTCTAACTCACTTGAGCTTGATAGTGATCATCCGATCGAATGAGAGAGCGATTCTAGTGCGTTGCATCATGAGGATTGCATCGAGTGGCACTAGGTGATCGAGTTGCAAGCCGGTGGTGCTTGTTACTCGTGGAGGTTGCCACCTCCTAGACGGCTTGGTGGCTTGCGACTCCGTTGAAGCACGTGTGGAGATTGTGCGTGGCTCCGGAGGAGGATTTGTGAGGGGGATTGTGCTCACCCCGCGGGGATCGCGAAGAGCAACTCTAGTAAAGCTCGTGGCTTGGAGGATCCCCATCTTGAGAGTGGATGTGCGGCACCCGCTGAGGGTTTGACTCTTGATAGTCAATTAGCTCGTGATCCATCAAGTGGGTGTATCGCCACAACGGGGACTAGCTTGGTGGCAACCAAGTGAACCTCGGTGAAAAACCGCCGTGTCAACATTGTGTACATCTTCTTGGTGGTTTGCTTTCGATTCACAAGCTCGTATTTACATTCATATACTTGTGCTTGTGTAGTTGCTCTTGTAACTAGTTTGCTTGTGTAGTTTGCTAGTTACCTTCTTGCTTGTGTAGCATAGAAGTAGCTCCCGTTGCGTGGCTAATTTGGTTTGTGTAACCTTGTTAGTCATTTTGCTTAGTTTGTCTAGCTAAGTAATTTGCGCTCTCTAGTTTGGCATTAGTTGCCTTGCTATTGAGCATTGCTAGTGAGCATAGGTGGCTTCGTGCTTTTGCTTACTAGAATTGTGTAGGAGCTCTCCGGCTTTGCTAAAGTACTAGTGCATAGGTTTGTGTGACCTTGCTCTAGAATTGTTTAGGAGAGCTCTTGCTAAGGAAAGCACCTTAGTTACATAATTAGGATCTTTGTGAGGTGCTTGTGAACTTAGATAGAGGGGTGTCATCTTGGCTAGACCGATAGTTTTAATTCCGCATTTGTTTCGGTTAGCCGACGCGATTAATTTTAGAAAGGACTATTCACCCCCCCCTCTAGTCCGCCATCTCGACCCTTCAATCCCCTGAGTGTCTGACTTCTCCACAGACTTCGCAAGTCATTTGTGAGTCCATGGCCTTGATGGTGCCCTTCATTGCCTCCTTATTAGTGACACGCTCATCTTGTCTTTTCAACAATAAATCCATTTTTGCGGCAAGCATATTCGCCTCCTTCACGGTATGCATGCCTTTTTGTTGTTTTCTCTCTTCCCCCAACTCTGATTAGCCACCATCTTTTTGATGAGCCGTGGCTCCATCGATGGTGAGGGAGAGAAGTGCTCCTCTAGCAGTGGCATCCACGTGCCCCTTTGACATGGGCGTAAGCCCCTTGTAGAAATTCTAGAGCATGAGCTAGTTTTCCATCCCGTGGTGTGGGCTGCCTGGATATAATCCTGCAGCCTTTCCCATGCCTCTTGGATGGACTCCATTGAAGTTTGCTGGAAGTTTGAAATTTTCCCCCTCAGGGCATTGATTTTGCCCATGGGGAAAAACTTCTCAAGGAATGTCGTAGAACATTTGTCCCACATACTGACAGCTTCCTTCTCCTTATAATCACTGTTTCACCTTCCTTACGAGGGAGAAGAGTAATAGACGGAGCCTTATGCTTCTTGGTGCGACGTCTTTGATGATGATGGTGTCGCATAGCTCTAGGAAGTTTTGCAAGTGTGCATACCATCGTGATCAGGCCAGTGCGTAGCTCAAAGTTTTCAGCTCCCGTGTTGACAGCGGGCCCAACGTAACGGACATGTTGGCAACAGCGGGGGTGGAGTAGTCTCAGAGTGTCTTGGCCATAATGGTAGTAGCGGATGGCGGGGGTGACTGGTTCACTTGCCAATGGAGTGGCAGAAGAAGAAGAAGCGGCATGACACCGACTCTTCCTTAGGAGTGCCTCTGGGTTTAAGTTATCCGGCAGGTTGAAACCACTCATACACTATCCTGTTTTCATCCACAACAGGAAGAAAATAAGCAGAATTAGCCTACATAAACTAATGCTACCATTGCATGCATGTGATCATGATCATGTCCTACTAGATTCTTTTAACCTATGTCATCCCCAGCAATAGCGCTAGAAATGCTTTGTAACACCCCAGGTATTTGGCTTCCACATTTGCACTTGCATTTCATAAGCATGAGCATTATTCATCTCATTCATGCATTTGTTTGAACTGCAACACATGAGTATGCAACATACTAAATTGTGCTTGTTTCATATTTGTTGGCTTATGAAATGTGGTTGGTGCAACATGTAGATGTAACATGAGTGTCTCGTACATTGAAACATGGCAATGTTGTTAGCATAGTATGACAAGTTTAATTGTTGCAACAAGGGCTTGAAACATATGCAACATGGTAGTGAAACATTTTGGAGGAAATGCTTGTTTTGCTTGTTTCAACTTATGTGATAATTGGAAATGTGTGTTGCTAATGTGTAGAGTGGTTAATTGTGTCCTATAACACCTTAACTACACTTAGGATAATTAGTGGAACAATGTTTATGTTGGCCAAAATGACCAAATTGCCCTCCTAAGTGATGTTGACTGGGGTTTGACCTCTAGAGTGCTTTTGTTTGACTATTTAAAAGGTCCAGCTTAGAGATCTTGCATGGAGGTGAGCCCTTAAACAAAGTTGTGGAGAATTTTATAGAGAACAAAAGTTGTACTATGGCCATCTTATGAAAGTGGCTGGAACATGCTCCAATATGGCCCACAAGTCGGTTTTGGCATGCTGTTTAGTACTTAGCCAAATTGGTTAAGTCCTAACTGAAATGCAGTTGCAAGGTGACCTTCTTTGGGACACTGTAACTCTCTAACCATGCTGAACCAGCTCGAGCTACAATTGACAAAGTTGTAGCCCTCACATAGTTCTACATTTTTATTAATTATGCCTTTCGCTGAAACGGGCTGGATTAGGAGATAATGGTCGTCGAAATTACCCTATCAGATGTCGTTACCGAGCCTGATGGCCGATTTGAATCAGCATCAGGTGCTGGGCGCTGCGTGGCTGCCATGCGCCGGCAGCACGCCTACGCTGCGCGCGGACAACGCTAGATGGCTAGGGCAAAGCTGTAGTAGAACCTCCTAAATTATATGGCCCACATGCACCTATCATTGTCCCTAAGACCTCTGATGGCTATGCATATACACCAGATAACCTAAGAAGATCTGTCGGGTGCCCTCACAGGACCCTGATTCAACTACATTTGACAACTCATACCAGGATCAACAAAGAAGTAACTACAACATTACAACATTTGTTACAAAACTTTACATCAGAGTGCGGAAGAATAACAACAATGAATTTATAAATCATGATTAAGTTAACTTTTTATAGAAGTCGAGTAGAACTATAGAAGACAACTTAGGCAGAGCACCTAAGTTAGGAGAGGACAATCAGATCATGTCAAGCCCACTGACATGACCTAATTAGCAGCACCAGTTAGCACCTGCAACAGGGGTTAACAAACCCTGAGTACTCAATTGTACTCTGCAAGACTTACCCGATGAAAAGAAAATACTCCAAGGATATGCTGGCTTTAAGGAATCAAGGTACGGGTATTCAAGAATCAAAATTTCTTTTGCAGAAAAGCTTACTAAAGTAAGTCCTTACCTTCAATGTTTTACTTTTACCATTGATGGTTCATTAACCAATTCTAAGTGATCCTAATCTAGATCAAAGTAATTCTCATCAAGACCTTTTTCATTCTTTCTTTCAATTCCAGTTCTTAACTACGATGTAAGTCAGGTGATCAAGTCTCCATAACCGAGGAGCAACGACGATTTGAACCGATTATACCCAGCTGGGGATCCCTAACTTCACGACATATGTAGAACCAAATCTTGCATATATCAACCCTTATTTAGATCTCCCAAAACTAGAACGTGTCCAACGCCACCCGAGAGTATAGTACTCCTCGAACCCGGCCCGATTCTAGCCCCGAGGGTACACGCTACTCTCGCCATCTCTCCACTCCCAGTGCGAGGTTAGACGTTCTCGAAATGGAATCACCAACATTTTGGGCTTACCCAAGGCATGAGGCTAGTTGCAAAGTCTCAAAACACAAGCAGACTTACAACGAACGGTCCTTAACCGACAAGGCAGAAACACTACATTGAGACTCCTTTCCCAATGCATGTTAGCAGTGGCCAAACCACCCGCTCGATCTTTCAAGTTCATTCTCATATTTCAATATTCATTAAGTATGCCGTCATGGCCATGTAAACATTTCATTTAAAAGCTTAACTCATAAGCATAGCGAAGCATACTACGCATTTTTATTAAAACAGGTATCAAGGTTGATATCACAATAATCAAGGATGACAATGCAGCAATTAGGTTATCACTCAACTCCTAATTACTTAATGCAGTAAATTATAATAATAATAAAGATTTGTAAAACTCAAGGTAGGGTTTAAATGCTCCGGGGCTTGCCTGCGTTGCAGCGGTGGTTAGTTCTCGTAGAAGTCAAGTTTGACACCAACACCACAGGTGGATCACCTTCTCCGAAGCTTGATCGACACGATCCAAAACACTCTCGTATAAACTACACATAATAAAAATGATGCGATGCTTAATATGATGAAATGCATGCCATGATGCATGATGATGAACAAGGCATAACATGCAAGAGACATTTAGTAATGATAAACATTAGTTATCTACTTGAGTACAACTTTCCTTCGCGGTACAGTTGCAAGCTAACAAGGTTAATTTAAAGGTTAACTAACCATAACTTTGTTTTTACCCAAGAGGTTGCATCTAATAATAAGTAATTTTACCACAAGACCACTAAGTATTAACATAAGTAAGTTATAACTACTAAAGACCTAAGTTAATGACACTAACTATTATCAACAAAACTTAATTAACAAAATAATCATAAACTCAAACAACTAATTAAAATGCTAAGGGTCATTACATGTTAATGACCCAAGGTCATCAATCAACCCAAAAGTCACACAAACCCTAAATTATGATTTATTCTAATCATATAAGCATTTATTATATAATAAAGAAAAGGCATAGAATAAAGTATTTAATTAAAAGTTATCAAAACAGTACCAAACTTTTTGTATGGATTCACAACATTAAATTCAGCATACTCACAAAGTTTCAAGATTTTTGGATAATTAATTAAGCCTAGAAAAATTATAGAAAAAGCATTTATTAATTAATGGAGCTAATTAATTGACATGAAAAAATTATTCAAAATTACTATTTCATATTTTTCTTGCATAGAGCATATCATGAAGAGGCTACACAATAATTTTCATGAATTTATCACACTCCTAGAATTATGTACAAAATTAACAAAAAGCAATTCAATAATCCATTTCAGAAAATTAAAAACATTTTTCCTCCCCCGTTTCTCTTTCCTCCAACCCATAGTGGCCTGGCTCGGCCTAGCCACGCGAGCGGGCACAACCCATAGTGTAGCAGGCCAGCCCAGCGCGGCCTGCCCAGACGTGGCCTGGCCGTTTTACAAAAGAGACCCTCGGTTTCTTTAAATCAACCCGCAATCCTGAGGCACTATTCCTATGAGTCACAAAATTCACAAATTAACCCGGGAAAAACTCGTATTCTCACCCGAGCTCCTCCTTCTTCAAGGCAGGGAGCAGAGGAGGTGACCGGCTCCGGCTGGCTCAGGCTGACCGGAGGCCTGCCGGCGGTGCTGGAGGGGCAGCTCGGCATCCCTAGGCCTACGGAGATCCATGGGTCGCAGCGACTCCACCGGAGGTGGCTCGCAGCCTCCTGGCCACGTGCACCCGCAGCGGCCGCGGTGATCTTGCCGGCGGCAACATCGCTGTAGGGCATGGCGGCCAACGAGGACCAAGGGAGTGAGCATGGGAGGAGCAGCGTGGGTAGGGGAACACAGTGGTGAGGTCAGCTTGGTTTGGCATGGCCGGTAGTAGACCGGCCACGTGCGAGGCAAGCTCGGTGGCCATGGAGAGCCGCCGCGGCGAAAACAACACGTATGGCGGCGTTAGGCGAGGAGACGTGAAGCAGGCGGGTTCAACAAAGGTGCAATGATGAGGCGAGCTTGTTTGCATGGGGAATTAGGCAGAGGAGAAGCGATGGGGATGAATTCAACGATGAGGTGCCGCGGCGGTGGCAAAGGTGACAGAGGTAAGGGGAATTTGGGAATGGCCAGCTCGGTCTTTTGAAGTCGAGACTGGGTGCTTCCAGGCGTTGCGAGCACCTGCTTGGCTTGGACACGGAGGCAGCTGCGTGTCCTCGCGCAAGCAGGCGGCAAAAGGATCACGGCAACAACGGCGAGTAGGCAGGCAGAGGGGAAACCCACCGGAGTACTGTAGCTCCCCCCAAAATTGATCTTTTTTGGAAAAATGCAAAATTACTTTCAAATCTGTATTGAAACTCGAAAAACTTCCAAAATAGAAGTTGTTCAAAATTTTAAGCTCTACATCTTTGGTTTTTGAACCAAACTCAGATTTTGAATAGTTTTTGAAATTTGAAATCAAATTCAAATGGGAGCACTTTTAGGATTTCAGAAAATTCAAAATTACTTTAAATTTTTGAATAAAACTTGAAAATCTGTAAAACTATAAAATGTGCAAATTTTGAAGATCTACAACTTTCATAATTGGGCCATCACCCAATTATGCCTACTTTTTGAAATTGAGTTGAAATTCAAATTTGGGATTTGCATCTTTTCAGTTTTATTCAAAATTTTGCATTGAAACTTTGAAAACTTAAAATACCAAAGTTGTACATCTAAGTAAGACCTGCAACTTTGCTATTCAAACCATTTTCAAATTCTACCTCAATTTTGAAATTTGAGCTTGGGGATGAAAAGGGGTCAAATTTGAAATTTGTTTCTTTTCAAAATTACTCCACATTTTACACTAAAACTTTAAAAACTCACAACACCAAACTTGTAGCCCTTGAAAAGTTCTACAAACTTGGTTTTAAACTTTTTCCCAAATTTTGCTTAGATTTTGAATTATTTCAAAAGGGGTAAAATCAGGGTTTTTCGGAAATCAAGATTTTAAATTCAATTGATTATTCTTTTTAACTAAAACATGATTAATCCTTTAACACTAACAAAACATTATTTCATGTGACAAGCAACATGGCATTATTAACGTATTAAGCATACTAATAAAAATAACATATCCCAACACTATTGAAACATGTGAAACATTTCAAGTACTTTATTTGAAACATAAACAACATTAAAAACTTACCATGCTATGCATGAAACATGTGCAACATGGAGACGTAATAATGTGACATGAAATGCTTGTTTGATATGATAACTGATGCTTCTGCTCTAATTATGCACATGATTAAATTTTTAATTGTTTTTAACATCCGAGATGTTATGAAAGCCACTCCAAACACTTCGCCCCGGCCTCATTCTTCCACCCACGCGCGCGGAGAAGCTGAGGCTAGAGCTCGCCATCGCCATTTCTCAACTGAGCTCGCGCGCGCGCTACCACCGTAGAAGCCAATCCACCGCGTCCACAGCTTCACCACCACCTCCCCAACACCGTCGATCGCACCACTGGACCAAATAAGCCCTAGGTGAGCCTCTTCATCGCGCCGCCCTCGGTCGGGTCCAGGCGGAGCACCGCCGAGATCAAGGTCACAGTGGCCAGCCCCATGTCAACCTTCTCCATCCCTTACATCCTCTATCTCATCTTTCTCGTGGCCTGTAGAAGCTTAGGTGAAGACGTCATCGCCTGGTTTGAGCTGTAGAGGTCGGAACGGAGTGGAACCGCAGTGAGTTCTCGCCATGGTCGCCACTGCCGTGTGGGCAAGCTTCTCTCTGCCCTCTCTATAGCTGGCCCTTGGCCGAGTTAGGGTGCGCATGGGATGTGCCGTTAGTCGTAGTGTCTCCTATGAAGATGTAGTTCCCGATCTCGTTGTAGTCTGGCCGAAACATGGAGCTCGCGCGGAGTGACCCGTGCGCCGCCGTGGTACGGTGCACGTGGCCTGACCTCTCCGCCGCACCACCGTCTCTCCCGAGCACGTCATCTTCTCCACCATCATTCACTGGTCCTTTTCCCTCTCTTTCCTCACCTTTTTGGTCATCGGAGATGACCGGCGCACAACGGCCTACCGCCGCCGAGCCACCATCACCGATGGTGAACCACCTCCATGTTGACCTAGCCCCTCTAACCCTCCTGTTGCAGATGACATGCTTTACCAGGGCTTCTGCAAGAACTGTCTCCACCCGGTGGGTGACGAGGACTAGATCAATTGGGCGTGATCGTCTTTTAGTCTACTTTCCTTAATGCTTTTGTGGGAACGTGATCTGTAAGACTGGCAATCGTATTTGAACTAAGTGTGTGTAAATTATGCTTCCGCTACTTTCTAAACCTGGTTTGTAATAATTTGCGACTCCGTTGTGTTGTAAGCATTCTCTTAAGTACTTATGAACTGTAACATGTGATGTGTTATGTTGAATGATGCGATCTTGGTTGTAATTGAGTTGGTTTGAAATCCCTCATGATTTTGATTGACTACCGGAATTATATGGGCGCAAGTTCAAAAATTTGAGCGTTTCGGCGCTTGTTTTTGTACTTGTACTCTTATAATTTGGATGGTTCTGTTACATGCTTGTTGGCATTTCTTAGCACAATCACCAAATGTGGAGGTTTTAAGTCCATCCTTGGCAACGGCGCCAGAAATGCCTATTGGTATTTCTTAGCACCATCACTAAGATTGAGTAAACCTTAGCGACGCTGCCAAGAAACACCAACTACGATAGTTCTTAACAATTACAAAAAATATCTGCAAGTGCACAGATCTATCATTGTAGCATTTCATCCGAAAGTATTCAAAGTATTATTATTTATATTTTTCCAAAGGAGAGCAAGGTGTAAAGAGTCTAGCATGATTATGAACAAGATTACATACTTGCATTAGTAAACCAATAGTCCATGATAGGGGCAAAAACAATATTTCAAGGATAGTAGACACACATCTGAGCCAACCTTAAGGTAAAAGGAAAACAAAGAATAAAAAAGTATTCCTAAGTGGAGCCAGCATGGTCAAATATAGCCGTGCAAAGAATAGTTAATGATCATACAAGTTATATGACTATAGTTAGAACTAAGTGTAAGACGGACGGGGAGATCTCCGAGCACTGGTATGCCAGCAAGCATGAAAGACTTTAAAACTCCTACACAGTACCCGAACATGGGGATTACAAGCAACGGATAGGGCTGTCACCACCTACCACCTACCCCTCAACCGGGAGGCACCGCCATATCCGAAGGTTCCCATGCACCCGAGCACCACACCCGTGTACAAAGAAACTAAACATATCCCTCCGGGACTCCGACCCTATGGATCGATAAGCTTAGGACATAGGAAAACCCGAAGGAACGATGAACCGCCATCTTAACCTAGCTCTACTTCTACAATTCATATGAACGGTTAAGCATAAAGTTGAACATGTTAAGATCATAACACTCAAACTACATGCTAGTTCATATATCATGACTATAACGAGACAACTATACTCTAATTCATATGCACTACTATATTGAAGATATGAGGGCATGACTATGGAAGAACTCTTTATAGTATTCACACCAAGATTCCTCTCTTCTTTCAAGGAGCCAAGCCCTCCTTGATAGCTTTGCTAGCTCACAAAAGACTACTAAAGTAAAAATACAAGAGGTGGTAGTGAGGTGTGTAGCTCCAAATGAGGTGTGTGTTTGAAGGAGAGCTCCACCCCTCTTCTTATAGTGGCTGATGGTCGGTTTGGCGTAGATAAATTAGGAAACCAGCCAAAAACAGCCATTGCATGCCGCCATGCATCAATCGGTGGAAGTCAGGCCTAGGTGGCAGCCCCTGGGGTGCGCACCCTAGTGGGCCTGACTCGCGACTACCTTCGCGTGGTCAGTTCCTGGGTGGGCCTGGGCCCCTTCCACATCGGTGCTCAGCCCAAGTTTGGCATGTAGGTGGGCTTTCTTCTCCTTCTTTGATATTTGGTTGCGCGAATCTGCTTTACGCTTTGCCTGATTGCGCCTTTTGCTTGGTTTTCCACTTGTATTCAAATGTGTGTCCTGCAAAACATGTTTTCTCCAATACAAGTGGAACTAGATCAATAGTATATGCATATGTGTCATAAGTTTGTTTATTTCTCCCGTTTTGGACTTTAATTGGCGGTCAGATTTGATCGATAGTGACCGCCAACAGCTATTGCTGTGGGTGACGGCGCGAATTCACCCTTCGAAAAGAGGGAGTGGACATGAGCACGAGTTGGAAGAGGGAGCTAACACGGACGCGAGCATGAGGTCCATCGGTGACGTGAAGAAGGGAGCACCGAGAAGTAGAGGTGATCAGGGATGGCCGCTGGAGACGGTGCGGGGAAGGCCACCGCGGGGGAGTAGAGGGCGAGCTCCGGCACTACAGCTAGCGCCTCTGGTCCATCGGACGACAGCAACATGTCTTCGACCCCACTGCTAGGTGCTGAGGCCGGTGGCATGCCCGCGATGCCGCCATCGTCGTGGGTGGAGCGCATGGTGGAAGCGAGCGGGGAGGGCCGCCGGAGGCGGCACGGTGGTGGAGGAGCGGAGGGCAAGGTTCCGGGGGTGAGCAGACTTTGGTTGCCTACTTAGCCAAGCCTGGCTCCCAAAGAATTGCCGGCCCCTGTGTTTTCCTGGAGCCAAGCTAGGGGTGGTCAGTGGCTTCCTGGAGACTGGCTTGGGCTCCAAACATCCAACCAAACAGCCTGAAGGTGGCTTCCTAGAGCCTAGTTGGAGGTTAGCCACCCAACCAAACATACCCATAGTGAGCTGCTAGATGGATGCTGGACCTCGGGGATATTAACAAAGGTGGGTATTTTTTTGTTAGAAATTTAGGCAAATTCAGGTATTCTTTAATCTAGAAAATGATTAATGACATATTTGTGACATCAAAAATGTGCATGTGTGATCTAATTGCAAACAAGTTAATGAACATGATATTGATCACGATTTCCGCTAGTTGACATGGCGTTTCCACTAGCCGACATGGCATTTGTTGATGTAGTCATCCCGCTAGATGCTGTGAAAAAGGTCACAGTGCTGATCACCAACTGGAGCCTTGGCCATAGTGGTGGATCGCTGCTGGGAAACAGAGAAAGTTGTGGATCGAGCAGTCTCAAAGACGCTCCAGAAAAACCTGATTGATGGCTTTCTCCCAAACAGATGAACGCTTCTCTACGTCCAACGTGTGACCTTATGTCTTTATGATTACAAACTAAGGTTTTTTTTGCTTCTGGGACTGTTAAATTTTATAAGTGATTGTGTCATGTAATAACTTTGTTCTGGTTCCAATGGGGATGAAGCTGGATATTCCTCCATTATCTTAAAAATGTTGAAATTTTTAAAAAAGCCATCGTTGACTTAAGATTATATTGTTGCTTCTAAAGTTTGGATAGATGTGTTCATGACTCTTTCATTCAATGAGTCTTTCTTCAAAGTTTTAACATAATTTTTCATTCCTATGGAAACATGGGTACCACAAATGCATGTTTCGTCAAGCACTTTTTATGCCTATTGCTAACAATAAATGTAGACTATGTTGACGCACTAGACTGATACAGCCATGCACTTTTTTTATATGATTTGACTTTTTCAGTATATAAAATATGTAATCATCCTTCTTCACATGGTGTCACAGAGAGTGAGTTCCATCGTGTGTTTAGATGTGAAGCTATAACTATATATAGATGTCGCATGTACATGCCCACTAATTTAGTTAAAAAATACTATCTCAAGTTTGTTGGAAGCATCTTATTGTCCACACGATTTAATCTGGTCATATAGAAAAAGTATTATATTTTAAGATACTAGAATCTAAAAGTTCTTTTTTTAGATTGCGCCGTTCAAACTAGCACATTTATTTTAAGACAATTGGAGTATATATCGGCACCTAGCATTGGCCTCAACCTATGGTGAGGACCGGATGTTTCGCATCACTGTCCAATTGTGAGATTTCCATGGACATGAATCCGAGTCTCTTGTTTGGCCTTGCATGCACGAATCTGACTGTCATTTAGACGACGAAGTCACTAGGTGGAAATGAGGTGACCAACACTATATATTTATAGTAGGGCCTGCCCAACATTACACACCACACACGCCTAGCTTCTCATTCCAAAAGCATGGCGTCCACTACCCTTTCATTGCTAGGCCACCTCTTGATCACTGTATTGCTCGTCCTCGCTCGCGACATTATCACAGCCGGTGTTGTCATAGCTCCACCTCCCACTCCTCTACCTCTTCCACGGCTACGTGCACCCTCTGCGACTCCTCGTCCTCCAGGTCTTGGTGCCCCTGCTCGCACTCCTCTTCCTCATCCATGGTTGGGAGCACCTTCTCCAGCTCGTGTTCCTCCACGTCTAGGAGCACCCTCCCATACTCCTATTCTTCCTCCTCCTAAGGTAGGTGCTCCATCTCCTACATCTCCTATTCGTCCCCCACAGTTGGGAGCACCCCTTCCTACCCCTGTTCCTCCTACTCCTCAGTTGGGCCCTCCCTCCCGCGGTCCTATTGTTCCTCCCCCTCAGAAGGGTGTTTTGCCTTCTACTCCTCCACTTCCAACACCACGGTTAGGGGCACCCCTCCCGTCCCGTCCTTGTCCTCCAGCTGGTGCTCCTATACTTCCTCCCCGTCGGAAGGGTGCTCCACCTTTCACTCCTCCACTTCCTACACCACGATTAGGGGCACCCCTCCCATCCCCTCCTCTTCCTCCAGCTCGTGGTCCTGTACCTCCTCGTCATCGGAAGCGCGCTCCGCCTCCTGCACCACCGGTTAGGGGACCCGTTGCGTCTCCTGTTATTCCTCCCCCTCGGAAGCGCACTCCACCTTCACCTCCAATTCCTACACCACGGTTGGGGGTACCCCTTCCAACTCCTCCTCTTCCTTCCCCTCGTGGTCCTGCTTTTCCTTCTCCTCGGAATGGTGCTCCACCTTCTAGTCCTCCACTTCCTGCACCACGATTAGGGGCACCCCTCCCATCCCCTCTTCCTCCAACTCATGCTCCTGTGCTTCCTCCCCACCGGAAGGGCACTCCACCTCCTGCACCACGTTTTAAGGCACCTGTACTTCCTCCCCATCGGAAGGCCACTCCACCTCCTGCACCACATTTTAAGTCACCTGTACTTCCGCCCCGTCGGAAGGCCACTCCACCTCCTGCACCACATTTTAAGGCACCTGTACCTCCTTCCCGTAGGAAGCGCACTCCACCTCCTGCACCACGTGTTAAGGCACCAATTCCATCTCCTGTTATTCCTCCTCCTCGGAAGGGCACTCCGCCTTCTACTCCAATTCCTCCACCACGGTTGGGGGTACCCCTTCCATCTCCTCTTCCTCAGCCCCCTCGCACTCCTATTGTTTCACCCCCTCGAAAGCGCACTCCACCTTCTAGTCCTCCACCACGGTTAGGGGCACCACTTCCGTCTCCTCTTTTTCCTCCCCCTCCACTTCCTCCACCACGTTTGGGGACACCCCTTCCAACTCCTCTTCTACCTCCTCCTCAATATGCGGCTGCTCCTCCTCCTCCACCACCTATGGGTGGGCCCAAAGTGCCAGCTCTGATTGCGTTTGGAGATTCAATCGTGGACACCGGCAACAATAACTACCTGACAACTGTTGTGAAGGCCAACTTCCCGCCGTACGGCAGGGAGTACCCAGGCCACAAGGCCACCGGCAGGTTCTCCGACGGCAAGATCACCGTGGACTTTCTAGGTACGGTGCGGATGTGTTTATTTTTTTTTTTTTGTTTTTTTACCTCAAAATCGTTAAGTTCGGATGACGCATAACTCCTGACATTTATGCATGGCTCTGTATATATACTTATATAATTAACGGGTATATAATAATACCTTATTTCTATCTTCAGCATCTGCGTTTGGGTTGAAGGAGACGCTCCCCCCATACCTGAACAAGAACCTCACCCTGGAGGACCTCAAGACCGGCGTCAGCTTCGCGTCGGCGGGGAGCGGCTACAACAACGCCACGTGCCGGACGTCGGTGAGCTAGCTAGCAGACCTCTATCGAGATCGACGGATAGATATCCGTGTTTGTTTGTTTGCAATATACTATATTAAGTGGTGGTCCTATATATATTGTTTGCATGCATTTCAGTCCACCATGACGATCGAGCGTCAGCTGCAGCTGTTCGCCGAGTACAAGGCGAAGGTGGGGACCATCCCCGAGAGAGCCCTCTACGTGGTCTGCTCCGGCAGCAACGACATCGTGGAGCACTTCACCTTCGCCGACAGTATGACCTCGCCGGAGTACGCCGAAATGATGGCCCGGAGGGCCATCGGCTTGGTCGAGGTCAGATCCCTGACCCCTGCTAGTAATTTATGCATGCAATTAAAGTATATATAGTATCATCACACACACACACATGCATTCATGGCATGCAGGCGCTGATCGGCCAGGGCGCGCGGCAGATCGCGCTGACCGGGGCGCCGCCGGTGGGTTGCGTGCCCTCGCAGCGGCGCATGGCCGGCGGGGTCCGGACGCAGTGCGCCACGGACCGCAACCAGCTGGCGCTCTTGTTCAACCGGAAGCTGAGCCTGGAGGTGGCCAAGCTGTCCGGAAAGTATCGCGGCGTCAACATCTTCTACGTCGACCTCTACTCCATTGTCGCCGACGTGGTCCAGCGCTACCAGGCTCTCGGGTTCAAGGACGGCAAGGACGCCTGCTGCGGCTACGTCGGCCTGGCGGTGGGCCCACTGTGCAACGTCGGCAGCCGTACCTGCCCGGACCCCTCCAAGTACGTGTTCTGGGACAGCTACCACCCCACCGAGAGGGCGTACAAGATCATGATTGACGACTTCCTCAGAAGATACACCAGATACATACACTAGCTAGCTAGCTAGTGGATCCATTTTAATTTGCTTCTCGTTGCTAGGTTATAGTCTTATTAGGTTATTGTAGAGAATAAGTATGTAATCGAATCGATAGGCATGCATATGTCAGTCGCGCATCATATAAAGTTCTGTATGAATTTCTTTTCCCCTATTTACTGCTTTGCTCCAAACACTATCAAAATTGGATGGTTAATCTCTTTAGTAACAATTCTACTCGTCTAAGCAATCGTCAAAGCAGCAGCAATCTCTTATGTAACAACAAGTCTTCACACAGCGCCAGCAATATCTTCATTGAACCTCGTAAAGCAATAGTGTACTGGAAGCTGAAGATTCAATCTCAGTTGGCTTCATAGGATGGGTTTGTACGTGTTTGCTACAGGGTAAGCCTAGGTTTACTGCTCCTCTGTGTTTCAAAACTTATTTCTCTGCATCTATATTATAACCTATTGTAACCTTCCAATAGCGACCCGATTAATTTGCTGAATTAGCCGATCTGTTTGCAATTTCTTCTCAATTTGTCATCGTCCGTTCCTTCCTCCCTCTTAATACCACTCCTCATCTGTGTTTTTTTAACACACGGGCACACAAGAAGCAGTCATCAATTTCTTTGAAGATAGAAGAGTTTGCAAAACAGCCCCAAAGTAGGAAAAAACCAGTACAAGACTAAAACAGTCTGAGATGTTGGAAGATCTGTTGGTTATTTTCCTTCCAAATTTTAATTTCCCATAAAATTAGGAGGATGTGAGTTGTGACTGTGGATTCCTTTCTTGGGAGTGCCAAATAATGTCCACCTCAGCTCTCATAGACACTGTAGCACTCAGAGCCAATTTTAATTGTTTTAAGTCATATTGAGCAATCCAATTCGCCTCCTGGTCCAAATTATTGCCGTGTACTATCTATGCTCAGCGAAGACGTGATAAACAAAGTCAGAGTCAGAAATGCAAATTTTCCACTGTTAGGGGGCCAAGGGTACAAATTTTATCAAAATTTGATCGCGGGTTTGAAAATTTTATAGATAAATTGTACTAACTTGGGGGTGGAATCTTTACTTGTGCCCACAGTCTCCAAAATATCAACTGTAGCTAGTGGTCAAAGATCCCAAGAACAGGATTGTAGGTAGCAGATGAGGCCATGTAGGGATAGGGATGGCAGTGGGGGTGGTTTCGGGGTGGAGCTCTGCGGATTTTGGGTCCGGCGAGTTCGGGTTTGATATTTTTCCCATGGTTTTTGGGTTTTGGGACCCGAAACTTATCAGATTCGGTTTCGGGTTTCGGTTTCCACCTGTGGATATCCAATGGAGGTCCGGAATAGATCATTTTAAATAAAAAACATTAGTTTTGTTAATAAATTGTTTATGTAAGCTATTAAGTATGTTCTAAGTTGAGTCATGAAATTGTGTGATGTTTATTGCCTCTTGGTTTATACATGTGAATATGTAATATATATATCATGCATTTGTTGCTAGAAATTCCTTATTGTTTTTTATTGCTATATAGTGGCAGGTCTTGGGTTTCAGGAAACTAATCGGGTTTCGGGGATCCATCGGCTTTCGTTTCAGGTTTGGATTATCAGCCAAAATAGTGTTTGGGTATTGGGTTCGGGTTTTGGGTTCAGGTCTGCGGAGACTCCATCCGATCCCGAATCCGCTCAGTTGACATCCCTATGTAGGGAGCGTTTAGATCTCTTGTTCAAACTTGCCTTGACTGGTAGGACAAGAAACTGGAATAGGGAAGGTGTTCGGTTTCTTTTACTATGCAAGCAAGGTTTTCTCTTGCTAATTTGAAAGAGCCAATCAGATTTATTATGTTACTAACAAATGTATCCATGCATTGCATGGAACCTAATACATCTTAGAATTAGACTCTGTATCATCGCTAGATGCTAGTTGTTCTAACTGATATGAGCATGGGTCATGAATCTAGGTCACATACAGGACATGGAGGGCGTAAGGACAGTTTTAGATGTAAAAAGTGGGATAGAAGAAACACTTTGCTCTTTAATATTATTTGTACATAGATTTAATTTTTATATATTGAATTGTGGGGAAATTTTTGCTGTTGTATATAAAAATGCTAAATGGATTTTATTGAATAGCTTGTAAACTGGAGATGGCCAAGCTCACCGGCAGCCACTACCCTAGACCAGGAAAACACTGCAAGTTCAAACCCCCCTATCACTGCCAAAGTTTGAACCAGGAAAAGGAAAGCAGCATTTATGTGTCTTTCCTATCACTGTTGGTTCAAAACACTAGCAGCGATAACAAACTTCACTGTCGGTTCATATCCCCAACCGATAGCGTTTGATTTGAGCAACACTGTCAATTCATTACACCAGCCGGCAGTGATATACCTATGATCATTGTTGGTTCTATACTTCAACTGACAGTGTTGATTCACTACTAGAAATGTGTTAATCAATGACGATTCTCTCGTGACAATTACTAATTTCGTCACCGAATACTAGCATTCGATGATGAAATGTGTAGGTTCGTCATTAGTCACAAGTGACGGAGCTTTGGCACGAATAATAATGACGAAAACAAATGAATCGTCATACAATAAATCGTCACTGATTGTTTAGCTCGTGTACCACCTCGAGGACATGGGTCCAGCTGGAGCTGCAGCCTGCCGCCTTCATTTTTATGAAAAAAAAATAGCTCATTGAGTGAGCTTTGAACCCGCGACCTGCTGCTACGTTGGCAGGTGACTTACCACTAGAGCACTCTACCTCTCATGATAATAGTATGCATATTCTTTTATTTGTAAACTTACAATATGGTAATTGAATTATAGATGATGATGTGGCGCAGTGGTTCCACCATCGGGTCCCACATCGATGACGTGGCGATACGGTCCCACCAGCGGGCGAAACAGCGAACACGTGGCGTTGCGGGCCCAGGGGCCAGTTCCACCAGCGGCGTGCCCAGAAACAGCGAACACGTGGCGTTGCGGGCCCAGGGGCCAGTTCCACCAGCGGCGTGCCCAAAAAGACCGCAGGGGAGGGGATTTGAACCAGAGACCTACTGATACAAAGGGAGGAGGCATTACCACTGGAACTATGAGCCGCGTGTGTTAATGGCAAGCATATTTTCTTATTTGTACGTACCAAATGGTATTATATTTTTTTGTTGATCAAGTGTTAATGGGCCTTACGTGCGTGGCTGCTGGTCGCGTAGCCATAGGTGCGTGCGTAGGTAGGTTTCGTGCCGCCGCCGTAATTTTTCTCTTGGGAGGCCTAGTGCTCAGACTGGAGATCACCGTGCGTCGCTCGTCGCTAGCCAGTACCAAGCTAGCGATCGCCATCTCCTTCTCGGTGCGTCCACGCTGACACCGTCGTTGTCAGTCGATCGGTCGACCGTCCGTGCTCCGCCATATCAGGTGAGATTAAAATAATCGTTCTTTGTTCTTCGGATGTTCATAAAAAAGTCTACAATGAGCGGGACATTTAGAGGATATGTTGTTAATCCATGAATTAAGTCTTATTACTGAATTAGTAAATAGAGTTACCGAATCGTGTATGATTTTTTTTGAAAGGCCTTAAATCCTAGATTCGCCACTACGCGCGTGGCACAGAGCAGTGGCGACGGCGAGAAGAGCTGCGCGTGGCGCGCGAGCAAAGGATTGCCGAGTACAAGGTTTGATTTGTTTAGCAATTATTTATATATATATGCATGTCTTTGATGTGTTTTTGAATTTTGTTTACTTTATTACTGGAATTTAAGGACTAAGAGCAAAGTTTATTGTACTATCAAAACAGATGGATAGAAGCTGGATTTTTGGGGTACCATTCACACCTGCATATGTGAAAGGAGTTGAAGAGTTCATGAAATTTGTTCGTGAAAGATACCCCAAAGACAGCTAGATACTTTGCCCGTGCAGCAGATGTCTAAATCAAAAAATGCGGTCTCAACGTGATGCAAGTGACCATATACACATTTATGGAATGTCAGCTACGTACACCAGGTGGACCCATCATGGGGAGTCACCGGATACTGAAGTGGTTGAGAATTTGGAGCAGCAGGTCGAAGGAAGGGATCATGACTTTGGGATACATGTGGATGTGGTCGATGATGACTATGACGAGGATCACGGAGTACCAGAGATGATAGGAGAGTTGTATGCTACGGCAGAGGTAGAGGGACAACAACCAAGGTTTGCAAGAGTCCTTGAAGATGCGAAGAAGTCACTTAGTCCGGGATCTAGCCACTCAAAATTCTCTTTTCTGGTGAGGATGTTGTATATCAAGTCTCGTTATCGAATTGGCAATACAGCATTTTCCGCAATGATCAAGTTGTTGTCAGAAGGATACCCTCAGAGTGAGTTGCCAAAATCATATGACGAGGCTAAGAAATATCTTAGAGAATTGGGTCTTGGCTGTGAAAACATCGATGTGTGCCCGAATAATTGTGTGCTGTTTCGGAAGAGGTATGCTAAAGACAATGTGTGTCCAGTATGCAAGGCATCTAGATGGAAAGATGAAACTGGGACCAAGAGGGTTCCACACAAGGTGTTGAGGCATTTTCCACTTTTGCCAAGGTTGAAAAGAATTTTTGCTTCAAAGCGAACTTCTGAGGAAACACAATGGCACCAGAAAAAGAGGACGCCAGTCGACAATGTAATGAGCCATCCAGCTGATGGGGAAGCATGGAAGGATTTCGACAGGAGAGAAAAAACCTTTGCATCCGACCCGAGGAACCTGAGGCTTGCCTTAGCTACCGATGGTTTCAATCCATTTGGCAACATGAGTACCCAGTACAGTATGTGGCCAGTGCTTCTGACACCGCTGAATCTCCCACCATGGGAATGCGTGAATCCAGCAAACTGCTTTATGGCATTACTCATCCCAGGTCCAAAATCTCCAGGAAAGGATTTTGATGTGTTCCTTGAGCCCCTAATTGAAGACCTGATTGATCTATGGAAGGGTGTCAGCACCTTCGATGCATGTACTGGTAAGAAGTTTGACCTTCGTGCTGCCGTGCTGTGGTGTATACATGATTATCCAGCATTGAGCACGTTATCAGGGCGAACAACGAAAGGGTATTATGCATGTATTCATTGCAACAAGGATCCGTTGTCTCGGGCAATAAGGAATAAGATATGTTACATTGGACACCGTCGTTACCTTTTTCAGGGACATGCATGGCGGAGAAGCTTGGCTTTCGATGGTAAGCGTGAAAACAAAGATGAGCCAGGCAAGTTCACTTTGGAGGAGGTCCTAGAGGAGCTAGAGAAGGTGAAAGATGTCAGGCCAGGGAAGCATCCTGACATTACTAGAAATAAAAGGAAGCGCAATGTGGGTCCAAAGATTTATAGCCGCAAAGCTGGGTTGTGGAGACTACCATACTGGCAACATTTGAAGCTTCGACATAATCTCGATGTGATGCACATAGAGAAAAACATATGTGAAACCATTCTTGGCACATTACTCAATGTACAGGGCAAGACCAAGGACACAACCAATGCTAGGCTAGATTTGTATGATATGGGCATAAGGCCTGAATTGCACTTGCAGCAGCATGGCAACTCAGTCATTGCTCCACCTGCTCCGTATGTCTTGGGGAAGGATCAGAAAATCATGTTCTGCAAGTTTCTCAAAGGTATCAAGTTTCCTGATGGATATGCGGCTAACCTAGCAAGGTACATAAGTGAAGATGGTTTGAAGATCTAGGGAAAGATGAAAACACACTCTTGCCACATACTCCTGCAAAGAATCATACCTGCTGGCCTAAGAGGACTGGTGAGGAAGGATGTATATGAGGCAGTTCCACAGCTCGGGACCTTCTTCAGGGAACTATGCAGTAGAAATCTACGGATTGATGTTGTGAAACGACTGAAAGAAGAAATTACATTGATCCTATGCAAGCTTGAGAAGATCTTTCCACCTGCCTTCTTTGATGTCATGGTGCACTTGGCCGTCCATCTTCCTGATGAGGCACTGCTTAGAGGACCTGTTCAGTACGGATGGATGTACCCAATAGAAAGGCGGCTAGGCACTCTGAAGAATTTTGTAAGCAACAGGGGTAGGCCAGAAGGATCAATTGCTAACGCATATATGGCAAGTGACACCCTGACTTTTTGTTCTAGGTATATGGAGGATGTTGACACTAGATTTAACCGTGATGATGGTAATGATGGAGAGGTGCCATTGCCTGATGACATCTCTGTTTTTAAGCATGGTGTTACTCTTGTTGGATCTGACAGGAGGTAGTACATTGATGATGCTGTCCTAGATAAGTTAGTTTGGTATGTGCTAAATAATTGTGACGAAGTTGGGGATTATGTGGAGTAAGTATCATTTATATGTTTGAGTTTTAGTTTTTGTCTTTTTTTTAATTTTAGAATTATTCTTATGACCATACTTTGCCCTGCAGCTTGTACAAGGCCGAGCTACAGGAGCAAGGTGCACGTGATGTTGATAGAATGGTTGAAAAGGGATTTGCAAAGTGGTTTAAGTGCCATGTAAGTCAATACACATTTTGTTTGTAGGTTCATTAAAATGCATTAGTATCCATATGTAATTGGTGAACTGATTACTTTTGTTGCAACAGATTGCAAAGAAATGCAAGGAGAATCTAGAATCTGTTAGTGAAGGACTGTGGGTGCTGTCATGTGGCCCAGATCTGTGAGTTAAGACTTGTGCAGCTTGCAAGGTCAATGGAGTGCGGTATAGCACTGTGGATCGTGAGAAGTACCTTCTGACACAAAATAGTGGTGTACTGACTGAAGGTTCACATAATGGGAAAGACGTAGATTTTTATGGAGTCCTTAAAGAGGTAATTGAGTTGGAATATAACTCGAATTTTCAAGTCCGTCGGACGGTGGTTCTATTTCGATGCGATTGGTTCAATCTAGAAGGCAAGACGAGAGGCCTTCGAGATGACGGACATTTCAAATCAATAAATGTGCAGTCATTATGGTACAAGACTGATCCTTTCATCTTAGCGACTCAATCGAAAAAGGTATTTTACCTGCAAGACACATCTTTAGGTAAAGATTGACGAGTTGTGCAGAAATTTGAACATAGGAATATTTATGATGTGTCTGAAAAAGATGAGGCCAGTCATGATGTGCATCAGGATGAGTATGGTTCTGATACTGAACATGTAGTGCAAGCAGGTGCTGAAAATGAGGTCATGCAGAATGTTCAAGGTGGAGAAGCCACTGTAATTGAAGGAAATTTACAACACCTTATAAATAGCAAGAAGCAACCTATTGTTCATGAAGATAGAGAGGATGAGGAGGAGGATGAGACAGCAGAGCAGTACTGTAGTGATGGTGGCAATGAGAACAATGGTTACTTGTCCCTAGACGATGAAGATGATGATTTCTAGTATGGACCAATGTCATGTCCCTAGGCTGCACATGATTGTCCCAAATTCTATTGAATTTGTTTGTACCTTGACGTACTATTTTGATTTCTAGTCTGGAACTATGTTATTGTGACTTAAGTGCTACCTATGTATTGTGTGAACCTATACGTCCAAATTATATTGCAATTTTATCCACTTCCATGCACAACTCTGTAAAAAATTCTATAATACACTACTATTTTGGTTTGCCCAACATTTATTTATTTATTCTTTTTTTGCCTTCTCTATTTTCATTTAGATATGCACTGACTATTCAGAACATGATTCAAGGATGCTACAGAGTTTAGTTGAGTACATATGTTGTCCCGCAAATAGTTGAAGTTGAATTGCTGATGCTATTGTAACAGAATTGCAGGCTTCCTTCTTAAAAGCAATCAGCAAAGCAGAAAAACAGGAAGCCACAGAGCTTGACATAATAACACATTCCAATTCAGATTCAAACTTAAACACACATTTAGATTCAGAATGTAACTCATACAGATTCACATTTGGACTGGAAACTCAATTCCATTTATCACAATTACAATTTACATAATTTACAGTAGTGGAAACTCAAGTTACATAATTCACAGATACAGTTTACAATTCAGATTTGTCTTCATGCTTTCATAGGCCATCTGATTTGCAAGTACCATAAAGCTCAGGCACAGGCTTCGGCTTAGGTATCACTTCCTCATCCAGTAATCTGAACTTGAATCCTTCATTGTTCTTGCATCGCACGTTCCATCAAGATTGATCTTGCATAACCCCACAAAGTAGCTCTCCCACGTCGGCACCAGTGGTGACGTCACCTGGAACTCCATTGACATCTGCAAGTAGTGTGGACTCAATTCAGTCTGTAACAATACTAAAGCAGGCATCTAGTTCCACCAAAATTTTTCTTTGTCAATTCAAACAAGCCAACATGAGCATCAGGTAGGAAGATGTACATGGAGAACTGAAAACAGTATCAGCTATTCAGAAAAAAGATATGTTAATTCCCAGGCCGAAGGCACTCACAGCCGATTGCTCCTAACTGAAGGCCATATTTTCTTTGTCAGATATAATTCACGACCCAAGAATGGGATTCTTTCAATAAAATAGTAGCCGGTGGACTGACCAAAGCAAGTTAATGCAGCTCTACAGTATCAATTTGTTACTGACAAACCTAAATACTTCCGGTCAAAATCTCTTTATTTTTGTCAAAATCAACATACTAATCTAGAAATAGAACAATGGCATTTTTCTACCAACTGATCACGAACCATACTTGTCAGTTTTCACATATCTGAAAAAGTAACCCAAACAAACAACCTATCCTGGCCCTTTCCACAATCACAATGACCTTAGTTAATTAGGAAGCATGACAGAAAAGTCCATATATAAACTTATGTAGTTGCTTTCCTCCTCCGGTGCATGAAATGCAAAGTATGATGATTGATTAATTCCTCTCAGCCATGTAAATTATAAAGACATATTTATATACACAAGATTCAGGCATCCTGATTATCACAATATATGATTCCAGATATGCAGCAGTGTGCGGATGAGATAAGGGTTCAGATGTAACGAAAAATTCAGAAACCAGCTGCTTCCCCCCTTGCGTAGATGACTCTTTCAGCCACAGCTCGCCGGAGACAGTCACTGAAGGCACGCCTGTAGCAAATCTGTAGGAAGGGAAGAAAAGGAAAAGGGAGGGCATACCAGGTGGATGCTCGTCGCCGTCGAATGGCCCGTCGCCCCGGCGAAGAGGGCGGCCGCTCGCCCAGCCGTCGCCGCAGCTCTCCTCGCCCAGAACCCAAAGGGAGGACGGCGGCGGCGCAGCTCTCCTCGCCCAGAACCCAAAGGGAGGACAGCGGCGGCGCAGCTCTCCTCGCCTAGAACCCAAAGGGAGGACGGTCGGCGGCACAGCTCTCCTGGGAGGATGGGCAGTGGCGGCGCCCTTCTTTGCGTCTTATCATGCGACCCCGAGAGGAGGGGGAATGGCCAGGATCCCTCTGGGATTCTGGGCTGCCAAAGTAGGCCTTAGTGGAAACAGTTTAAGTAAGACTGTGCACGAGAACTAACGAAATTACTTGAATGGCGCATTGGTAAGGCACTCTGAGTTTATCCCTGAGCTCCTGGGTTCGAACCCAACGGGAGCCACATTTTTTTGTTTCCCGACGTTTTTTATGTTTATTACTTTTCTATATTTGTGTATATTTATTTTTTTGCCAGATTTTGACTTAATTAGTACTATATTATTGCTTAATGATTTATCTCATAGATTTTGAAACATCTTATTACATTTTTTATCTATTATTATACTAATTTGATGAATGACTAAAGGATAAAAGCTTTAAGGTACCTTGTGCCTAAGTGAGAGTTGTTCATGCTTATACAAGATGTGTAGTACCATCTTGTCAAAATCATTTGAATTTTTTATGGGATGTTTATGAACCAAACTATGACGTTGTGTGCATCTATGCAAATTTCTGACCAAGTTTACCTATTATAGTAATTTTTTGTTGGATTAGTGAAGGATAAATGTTAAAATACCCTAAGCTAGCCAAAAAATTCTACAAACTTTCATGGACACCTCACTTTGGTGTATAATGTTGACAAAAAAGGTTTCAACTAATTCTGAGAAAGTGGTCATGCACATCCTTCGAAAGGCATATATGTCTAACATATATCCTTATAACTAAGTGGGAGATGTGTATGCTTCTACAAGATGTATAGTCCAATCTTGTCAAAATCATTTGAAACTTTAATGGGATGTTTATTGAGCCAAACAATGATGTTGTGTGCATCTGTGCAATTTTTTGACCAAATTTACCTATTATAGTAATTTTTTGTTGGATTAGTGAAGGATAAATGTTAAAATACCCTAAGCTAGCCAAAAAATTCTACAAACTTTCATGGACACCTCACTTTGGTGTATAATGTTGACAAAAAAGGTTTCAACTAATTCTGAGAAAGTGGTCATGCACATCCTTCAAAAGGCATATATGTCTAACATATATCCTTATAACTAAGTGGGAGATGTGTATGCTTCTACAAGATGTATAGTCCAATCTTGTCAAAATCATTTGAAACTTTAATGGGATGTTTATTGAGCCAAACAATGATGTTGTGTGCATCTGTGCAATTTTTTGACCAAATTTACCTATTATAGTAATTTTTTGTTGGATTAGTGAAGGATAAATGTTAAAATACCCTAAGCTAGCCAAAAAATTCTACAAACTTTCATGGACACCTCGCTTTGGTGTATAATGTTGACAAAAAAGTTTCAACTAATTCTGAGAAAGTGGTCAGGCACATCCTCTGAAAGGCATACATGTCTAACATATATCCTTATAACTAAGTGGGAGATGTGTTTGCTTCTACAAGATGTATAGTCCAATTTGTCGAAATCAACTAATTCTGATAAAATGGTCATGCACATTCTCAATATTATACTAATTAAAAATATACAAAAAATATGAATATAGAGAAATAAAGAAATTATAAACACAAAAAATATAGCAATACAAAAACAATTGGTTACCATAGGGTTTTCAAGCCCGTGATCTCGGGCCATGCGGCCATGCCAAAATAAAAAAATTAGCGCGTCGTGGAGGGAAAAAATGCCGCCAAACAATTGAGTGGCCTAAAACTGATTACCCCTAATTTAGCCATTAGATCCCACTCCCTCGTCCCCCAACCACTCGTCCTCTCTTCCCCCCGCACTCCGCACCCCCACGCACACATTTCCCCAACCCTGGCCGCCACCGCAGGAACTGAACCATCGTCACCGAGCTGCTTCCTCGCCCGCGAGCTGCGTCGTCGCCGCCATCAATCGCCGCATCCACCTCTCTCATCGCCCCATGCAACTATCTCGCCCCATCCACCTCTTTCTCGTCCGAACCTAACCCTAACCCCGCCGGGTTTTGGGTCATCGCCGTGGACGAGGGTGACGGCCACGAGGTGACGCCCACCGCCGACGTCCACTAGGTGACGACCACCGCCGACGACCACCTCGTGTACATCCGCAATGGTGACAACCAAGCGTCGAGGTAGTAAGAGACTGGCACAACAAGATCAAGGTAACCATTTGGCAATTTGTCTTCCCAGATTTGCCCAAATTTTACTCTGCAGTTAGTTTCTTGCACTGAACTGATAAATGCAGAGTTCATATCCCCAAACTGAACGTACTTGTCCCCAAACTGGCACTGAACTGAACATACATGTCCCCAAATTGATAGATGCAGTTATTTTCTTGAACTGAACTGATAGATGTCGTTAGTTTCTTGAACTGAAGTGATAGATGCAGTAAGTTTCTTGAATTGAACTGATAGATGCAGAGTTCATCTCCCCCAACTGAACGTGCATGTCCCCAAACTGATAGATGCAGAGTTTCTTGCTTTGTCTTTCTTGCAATGGCACTGAACGTACATGTCCCCAAACTGAACTAAAATATAGAACCAATAGATGCAGAGTAGAAATTATAAGCAATCACATATATCTTCATTGTCCTCATAGCGCAGATAGGTTTCTATGCAAAATTGGATTAGGGAATGAGTTCAGGTACTTGTCAAAAAATGATCTGATGGTTAGCGCCTACTAAAAGTTTATATGGTACTTTTACAGCTACCTTATTTAATTCTACAAGTTAACTTTTGCAAAGTGTGACACTTGAGATATTACAAGTCACCTCCCTTGGTTTTTAAGCACTGATTTTCAAGGCTATGGATTTCCTTTTTTACTTCTTCTTTTTTTTGCTGACTTCCAAGACTGATACTGGAGCTATACATCATTTAAGTATTGAATCCTGTAGTACTATAGAAGAGGAAAAGAGTAAAGGTATTTCTATTTTTTTATCCAGATTTCAGATGATGAATTCTGTGAAGATGCCTTAGTTTCTTGTTGCTTCTGGTCTTATTTGTCGTTATCTGAAATAAATCTGCAATGAGAAGCCAGCAGATTTAATCCTATCTGCTAGCATGCATTAGTTTTAAGATGGAACCTCATCTAGTCCAACATGTTTGTCGTCAAGCACATATATATAACTAAGGAGTTCATGTCTTAGTTTTTTACATGGTTTATGCCTATTTGTTATGGATTGTATAAACTTACATCTCATCACTACCAAAAGTAAGCACTGATATGGCAGGGGGTAGTCACTTATCAGTTTAGTAAATGGCTACTTAATGTTTTTAGTTAGTCCAACTCTGAATATTTTCACTTACAGTCAATGACACTATGCTAGTTCTGAATTTGTTCTAGCCATGAATATCACCTCTTATCCCTTAGCTTTTCAGCAGCCACTAATAGCACCTACATCTTTTCTAATTAGCTTCTAATCCTACTAATATACACAATTTGCTTGCTCTTAGAAGAACCTCCAAAATGTGATTATGAGAGGAGGCGGGATGCACGCGTGGCGGAGACTAATGCAATGTTTGCAGCGCTCAGACTGAAAGAAATAGCTGCTGAATTTAATAACTCTTTACCACAACCTGCAAATGACAAGGGGAAAACCTCAGCAAATAAGAAAACAAGTAACAAAGATTCGGATACATCGAAGTATCTCCTTGAAAATGATGATCAAGGAGATAGTGATGATGATGAAACTGAATCTGTTGCGCAGCCACAACCCACTAAGGTTTTTAGATACATGCCCTTGCTTTTTAGATACATGTTCTTTCTTTCAATTCAGTTCACTAATATATGCTCTTGCTTACTAATGCACATGGCTTACTTGATTTTTTTTCCCACAGTCTCCTCCAGGGTTTAGTCGAAAAGTCCTCGCTTCGAAAAAGAAGAAGAAGACAGGTCCCAACATGCCGCCAGGACGTAAGGCTGGTAAGAGAGTGAGGGCAGAACCTCCTAGGGCCCAATTAAGATCATCAAAAAGGCTTCAACTGTCAGCGATAGATGGGCAAACTGTAGAGGAAGGCAATGGAGCTGGTGCAGCGCAAGGCAATGGAGCTGGTGCAGCGCAAGGCAATGGAGCTGGTGCTCAGGACATACAGCCGCAGATGAAGACAGTGTAGCTGGTGATCTAGACATGACACGTGCAAATGAAGACAACACGGCTGGAGAGGATGACACTCAAGGCAAGTTAAATTTTCTTTGTCATTCCAATATGGCATCTCTTTGGCTGATTTGCATGAAACTAAAGCATTTAAATACAAATTCTATTTTGTAGCTACTGCACATCGAGCCCCAAGGGACCCCAGGCCACCCACCAAGGGAGCACAACTGGATAGGATGACAAAAGCTATGGGAAGGAGATTGCCCATATCTATTGCTGAAGGCAAAAGAAGGCCTAATGATCCTGTTCAAGCAGCCAAGCTTGCATCTGAGTCTGGTGTCATCATTCGGCAAAAGGTTCCTATCCTAACTCATTGGAAAGAGTACAAGAAAGACGAAAAATATTACAAGGAGTTCGTGTCAAAGCTCTCTGTAAGTGCCTCCTTTCTTCTCTCCCTAACGTAATCTGCTGAGTGCTGTAATATGTTGCTCCTCCTTTCTTCTCTCCCTAATGAGGTCAAGTGCAGGTAGAAGGTCAGTTGAGTGTTGTCCATGTTCTTGTTCCTGTAGCAGTAAGAAAATAGGCTTGATTATATGTCTAGGTGGTCCATGTACTTGACTTTACTGCCACCTAGGAGGTTCCACACATCAGCTGTCCATGTACTTCACTTTACTGCTATCCTGTTGGTCTCTTGGATTATATGTTTAGGTGGTAGTGAAATATTTGGATAGTAAGACAATGTATCATATGTTCATGGATTATATATGGATTATATGTTTTACTGCTATGCCTTGGATATTTGGTTTCACTACTAACCTGAATTGACTAACTAACTATGGAATTGTCACATGACTAGGGGCGCTTGGCCATTAACGATAAAGACAAGGCAACAGAGGAAGCTTGCACCGATGTGCTGCGCTCTGGGGTGCGACAAATGCGTCATCGGCTCAAGAAGAAATACTTCAATGGTGTACCTGCAAATGAGATTCCGACAACATCTCCAGTTTCTTACATGGAAGATAAGCAGTGGAATGAACTAGTTGCAAAGTGGAAAGATCCAAAGAACATGGTATGGGTATCCTTTCATATTCTCTTTCTCATTCAGTTTGCAAACGATCTTCTCATTTTAAACCTATGATGTAACCTAACATTCTTCATCTCTTTTTTGTAGCAAACAAGTGAAAAGAACAAGCGAAATCGCAGTAAAGTCAAGTATCATCAGAAGACGGGTTCTCGCAGCTATGTGGCACACTTACATGCATATGTAAGTAAATAGTACCTTGTACATATTTGCACTGAACAACTTATTCTGCATTTGATCTGACAAATCTTTGCTGTAATTGATTCTCTATGACACAGAAGCAGAAGAGTAACAATGCAGAACCAAGCACTGAACAAAATGAAGAACTTGATGTGGTGGAGGCCTTCAAGTCCTGCCATACCAGCTCCAAACATGGTCTAGATGAAGCAGCAAGAGAAGCAATTGTAAGTCCCCACATGTGTCCATTTTGTTAGCTTTGCTTCTACCTATAGCTGTGCCTATGATTGTGGGTTAGGAACCATCATGCTTGTCTGATTCTGTTGACTGAATTCCAGATTCACAAGGAACTAAAGCAACCTTCTATTCTGATGCACTTAAACCACTTGATTAGGATAATTAGTGCTGGACTGCTCCACAACTTTCTACCCAGCAGCCAACTTACAATGAATATTGTTTGTGTAGTATCTGCTAAAGCATATATTCTACTGTTGAGCATCCTAGAGTAGGGCTAACTATCTTTGTTATAACAGTAGCTAACTGTCTTTGTTCTAACAGTACCTAACTGCAGCCAAGTCTCTAAATCCCATGCTTTTAGTTATTCTCATGTGCTTTAGTTTGTGTATTATCTGCTATACTAGCTGAAGGCTATTCTTTTAACTTAGAACAATCTGAACTTATTGTTTCCACATGCTAGGTGATTCCAGATTGTTTCATTGTACACTAGCTGTGCTTTATGTCAGTAAGAACCAAACTGCAGTTTACATAATGTTCCACATGACAAATCATTTAAATAGTACAACAATCTGTCCATTTTGCTAGGTTTACTTCTACCTCTCTCTAGCACACATCTTCCTGTTTATATTTTTTTAAAATACATCTTGTGTGATATTTGCACCTCACTTTAATGCAATAAATATGAACTAATTATGGGTCATTGATGTTTCAGTCAAATATGGAAGCTTTGAGGGCAGAACCTGTTGCTGAAGGTGAGACAGGAGTATCTAGTGTGCAGGTTGTGTCCCAGGTGCTCTCCAAGAACAGCTCAAACATTTTCCTGAAGAATGTTGGCATCAAACAAGTGCCATCCTCCAACTCATCAGCATCAAATGAAGGTGAGCTTTGGGAACAACTAGCAGCTGAAGCTAAGGCTGCTGTACAAGGTGAACTCGAGGAGCTCAAGAAAAGAAGCGAAGAAGCTGAGGAAAAGCTAGAGAGGACACAAAGGGAGATGGAGGAGATGAAGAAGCTGACAGAGATAAATCAAAAGGCAATGGAGGAGAACAATACGCTGCTCAAGCGTATCTTGTCCCTCAACAATGCTTCTTCGACATGAAAGGTATCTGTTGGTGTGATGCCCTTTTAACCTTTTCCACAGCTATTAGTAGGTGCAGATGCCTGAGTTGCGTCTTTTATATGAACCTAGGAGGTTGAACTTTTATTTCTTGAGTAACTTTTAGCATATTGTGACATCTAACCCCAAAGCAACTTTCCTCCTTAACATCTGGCAATCTGTACTTTTTTAGAAATCTATTTAGAATAAAAATAAAAGAGTTCAGTTCCTTGTTGAGTCCTAATCAAGTTCGACAGCCAAATCCATACCATACTTTCTTATGTGACATGCTTTAAGCATTGGGTAAACTACTAGAGTCTGAATCTTTAGGTAGGATGGAGTACAAATTTCAAAATAATCTGCTTACTGTGTGGCATTAAAGCATTTGCCCATCCTGTGAAAAGGTTATTCTAGTTAGTTTCATATCATTTTCTTAACAATCTATTTATTATATCCTAAGTGCCGTTAACGAACTTGATCAACCTGTACAAAGATTACTCTGGGTACTTCCATACCAACACTGAACAAAGCAGCCAGCCTTACATTTGCTAACATATTCAGTTGCTCTCAGCTCCTCTCAGGTGGCTACAATGAACATATTTAGTTGCTCTCAGCCAGCCTTACATTTGCAAAACAAATTTCTTCCAATTATACCTGATGTTTCAGTTATAATGTGTTTTTCTTCTGCCTGATCAAACTAACTGCTTTCCTACTGCATGTTTGTGCTCTATAGTGTCATGTTATCCAATAATGTGTGGAATTTATAGTTAATATACTTTGCTCTTCTTGCAGCCGCTTCTTCAGACATAAGCTACTCGTACTTGCCGATCGGTGCTGGTGATTTTGTGTATGCAGTCTGTGCTGTTGCTGGTGGGTGGCAATTTCCTCTGATCTTCAGTCAACTGAGATGAAAGTGCTGTTGCTGCTGGGTGGCAATTTGCTATGATCTTCAGTGAACTGAGATGAAAGTAGTAGTTCGAATGTGATGTCAAGTGACTTTTGTATAATGTGAACCGACTTTAGTGTTATGGGTCATTCGAATACTGGAACAACTAATAATAGAACTGCTAATTTATGGAAGCTTTTGGTCATGTGCAGACTATATTTCTATTTTGTATTGAAATCTGCATGTGCACATGTGATGATTCTATAATTGTTTTGGTGACAAATTTGTAACCACATCTGTGACGAAAAAGTTAGTGTACACGTGCGCCACATGGCACATAAAAACCGACACCTGGACACCCACGTCACTGCCAGGTCAGCAGACACATGGCAGGACACGTCATCTACAATACACGTCAGCCGCCGCGTGGCACAACACATCAGCGACCACAAGGCAGGACACGTCAGCTGCCGCGTGGCACGACACGTCAGCGGCCACGTGGCGGGACACGTCAGCGGCCACGTGGCAGGACACGTCAGCTGCCAGCGTGGCAAACGTCGTTTGGCAGCCTGACGGAGCAGCATGTTATGACGAAAACCGGGGTACATCGGTGACGAATAGGATTCGTCATTGAATGAATTCCATTCGGTGACGATGGCTATTTCGTCATTGAATGAATTCCATTCAGTGACGAAAATAGTCGTTTCGTCACCGTGGTCAATCAATGACGCTCATTCCATGACGAAACTATTTTCGTCACAAGTTCGTCATAGAAGACCTTCGGTGACGATTTTGGAGTCTTCCGTGACGAAAGGAGAGCGTCATTGATGAGCACTTCCCTAGTAGTGATTTGAGCAACATTGCCGCCTCAGTAATTAGGCTGGCAGTGATCAGCTTGTTGGTTGACCCAGCAGTGATCTAATTTTTTACCATATGTTATTTACTAATTTATTTTATTATTTTTGTGTGACGCTTTTTATTTCCTATTGTTACTAGACTCACATACATCATAAATCCATCAAGATTAATATTACAAATATGTTACGGTAATGTATAAGTTACAATGAAAATGTATATATTACAATAGTAGGTCAAACATGGATTTATCATAATCTTTCCTATTCTTGGCCCACGCAAGGGAGAAAGATCCAACTTTACTCAACACCTCCTCCGGGATGAAGGCTACTAGCTCATCCTGTAATCCTCTGGTCTCGCAGTCTAACAACGTTCAATGTTTAAGTTTCTTGCATTGAGGATGAAGCAAGATGATATCAAAATGCACAAGTGTTACACAAAACATTAGTGTGTTTTGTTGAATTAACCAATATACATGAAATGTGAAGCATGAACACAAATTTATTTCCTTCGCTTGTCCTCATGTCGAGGTACTAGTGCATTACACACAACATGTGGAACCCGCATTAGTTGTTGGCCATCGGCTGTTCTAGGGTTTCTATTTGCATATAATCAACCTCAAATTGGTTCAGCCTATCCCCCTGTAAATTTTCCTTGACAGTGTGTCACATTATAAAGTGTGAAAGGCGATGTGTCGGGTACCTGAATCAGGCGTACCAAAACCAATGATTAAAAGGAGCAAACCCCCGAGGCATCCGCGCCCTCAAAACCCCCAAAAAATCGAATCAAGGCTCCACCTACACAGATACGCCGATCCAAGCCACATACATATGAGTACGGGACACCCTCGACTACGTTCCGACTCGTACAAGGCCCGCTCGACGGGAAGCCTCGAACCCAGAAACTTCTGACTTGTACGACCCAAGGTCGAGTCGGTCGACCCCTCCTCATCCACCTACTTACTGATAAAAGCATTCAATGCAACCACTCCCACTAACATGGCTACAGAGCCACCAGCATGGGAGCAACATCCGTGTCTAATCCCACATTTTACTGCCCATCCCAGGATGGGCGGTGAAAAAGCTGCCACTATTCACACCACGTCAAGCACTGTTCTACCATCGACGCCCCCTCGACGAACAAGATGACAACCACTGCGCCCGGGCTTTCTGGGGCTCAGCATTATCCATTCCTCATCGACCCCCTCAACTACGTCCCTACCCAGCCTCGACCGCTGCCGGTCAACAAAGGAACAACGCTCGCACGTCGGCTACAGGGGACCGCACACTCACCACAAGACCTAGGGCCTTTCACTGTCCCGTCATCAACGTCACCACGGTACCCCGGGATGGCCGGCCATTACCGGGGCACATCGCTACAGCAACCTCCACAGCGGCCGCCGAACCTTCACCTCTAAGGCACCACCTTAGGGTTTTAGGGATCCCTTCACTTGACTCTATAAAAGAGAGGGCAGAGGGTTCTACAGAGAGAGGAACAAGGACAGAGACTTCCTCCACTTTAGAGATCAACATCTCAAGCAATACTCTATTTTACTCTTTTCTTGAGACTTGGGACCGGTTCCCTCTCTCATAGCTTGTAACCCCTACGCAAGCACTTAGGTGCAAGGAAATACAATACTCTCCCCCCGCTGGACGTAGGGCCTTCTTTGCCCGACCAGGATAAACCCCCGTGTATTATCTTTGCATCACCATCCGAATTAGGGAGCACGCAACACAAATTCACTCGTCGGTCTAGGGCCCTCCTAAGACCGAACACCGATAGTTGGTGTGCCAGGTAGGGGGCCGCCGCGTGCCAACATCGCTTTCCCACCATTTTTTTAGATGGCTGACCCCGAATATCCACTTTCGTTGGCTACGGTGATATGGTTTGGGAGTTTGGAGTTCATGTCCCTTGGCTACGGCTATAATATGGTCCTCCTCCCGCCTAGGCACCTGACTGACCACAACCACGAGCTCTCACAGCCTGGGGGAGCGCTGCACTGCTACCACCAATCTCGCCGGGCTTGTGTAGCCAAGCGACGGTGTGCCCGGCATACCTATCACCATCGCCTCATGGAGGGTCACGATGTGCCCTGTTCCGACGCCCCTCAGCCAGATGTTGACACAGAGTCTCTCAGTGAGGACCTGTGTAGGATGAGCTTGGCTGCGGGTAAGATGCCGGTAGGGCACCCCGTCATCCCATCGTTCGGCGCGGCGCCACCTTCGGCTGGATCAGGATCAGTTTCCCCGACGGTGGGGACAATGCCGTCGTGGGCATTCCCGTATGGGCTGAACACGGCTGCCTAGGGGTACGCTTCCTCCATAAGCACCAACATGGGCATTTACGAGGAGTTCCCTAGGCACCATCTACGTTCTGCCCTCGACCTCGTGGCATCCACGCCAGCTTTCGAGTACCTGGACTCCATGGAGACCCCTGGTACGGTGCCCCGTTCGATCGCCTCCCACCATTATGACTCCATGAATTGATGACCCCACATGTATCCGTCATACTATTACTTTGGTGCCCCTGACTCCGACTCTGCCGATGATAGCTATGATCTGACTCGCGAGTGTTTCTAAATTGATGGGGCCATCACGTCAGATTCGAAAGCAGAGGCGGCTGCTGGAGGAGGGAACGCCACCCCACCTCATGCTGCGCACCCTAGCGCATGGGACAGAGCCCAACTTCTTGAGGAAGACCAGGGAGCGCAACTCGTGCAGATTCAAGAACTGTAGGCCAAGCTCGATGAAGAGCAAGAGCGCCTGCGCCTACTTCAGTAGACCCTCAAGCGGGAGCACGCAGCGCCTGCACATTGCGGAGGAGCTTGAGAGAGAGCTCATGACGTCAATCATCGCATCATCGGGGACCGGGCGGGCGAACCCCCAGTCTTCAACCGAGCCTGCCAGAACATTATCGCCGTGCGCCATGCTTCTCCGCAACATGCCTGAGCCATCTACACTCAAGGCCCATTGGGTCCGTGATGAGATTCGAGGTCTCCTTGAGACTGCGGCCATGCAGCAAGCCGAGAGTTCCGCCTCGGGGCACCACAGGCTTGCCTCAGAGCAGCCTGCGGAGCCCTCACGGCAGGAGAAAGAGGCCTTAGTTCATCCTGAGCCCACACCACAAAAGAACAAGGCAGCCTCTGTCTGTGAGCGCGTCATCGACAACCGTGAGCCTAGAAATGCCTGTGATGACATCAACGAACGCCGCAAGCGTAGAAGCGGTGACGGTGCATATCGAGGCTACCACGAGCACAGGGACGGGCGTTACGACAGCATGGAGGATCGCTGTCATCCCCTGAGCCACCGGGCCCTTGAGTCTTCAGCAAGACCATTCGTAGGACCCAGCTTCTGGTCCAGTTTCACCCCCCGACAACTCTCACCAAGTATAACTGCGAGACCAAACCTGAACTTTGGCTCGCTGATTTTCGCTTGGCTTGTCAGTTGGGCAGGGCCACCAACGACCGAGTCATCATCCGACAACTTCCCCTCTTCCTATCGGACATCGCTCAAGCCTGGCTCGAGGATCTCCCACCTCAACAGATCCATAACTGGAACAACTTGGAGAGGGTGTTTGAAGGGAACTTCAAGGGGACCTATGTACGCCCCGGTAACTCTTGGGACCTCAGGAGCTGCAAACAAGAAGCCAGGCGAGTCCCTTCGTGACTATATCCGGTGTTTCTCCAAACAACGCACTGAGCTTCCCAACATCACCGACTCTGACGTCATCCTGGCTATTCTCTCTAGAACCACTTGCAAGGAGCTGGTCCGGGAGTTGGGCCGCAACACCCCCACCGTCGCCAACGAGCTGATGGACATCGTCACCAACTACGCCACCGGCGAGGGGGCGGTGGGCGCCATCTTCGGTGTCGACCAAGATAAGGGGAAGCGCAAGGATGAGGAACCCGAGGGCTCCAACCGGGGCGCCAACGCATGGAACATTGAATAGCTACGTCGCTTTCACCCCTAGAGCCTCGAGGCTTTGTACCTTTTTTCTCAGGTACATAGTACATCTGTGTTCAAAGCGTTCTTTCATAAAATTAGGTAGGCTCGACCCTATTTTCATAGAGTCGAACCTCCCTTGGGGGCTGGAAAGGGGGGAACCCCCTGTGCCCCTAAAAAACTTGGATCTTTTCAAAAAAAACTTTTACATGGTCAACAAAGCAGCAAGAGCACCCTAAGGCTCAAGGGTTGTCGAGCCATGAGATCGCCTATGCGTCTGCACTAATGGTACCTCCACTCACTCCCCCACACCAAGGGGTGCAACCGCACGCCAAGAAGACCTAGTAAAAGCTCTTGATTTCGAAAAATCAACGTCTAACGTTCCTATACGCTTCGATTCGAGTTCTTGCATAGTCAACGAGGCTGCAAGGCCATCCTAAGGATGAGGGGCAGTCAAGCTGTGAGACCACCTATGCCTCCGGGCTACGGTATCTCCACTCACACCCCATGCCAAGGGGTGCGACCGTGCGCCAAGAAGACCACGTAAGAGCTCGCGATTTCAAAAAATCAACGTCTAACGTTCCTATACACTTCGATTCGAGTTCTTGCATAGTTGACGAGACTGCAAGGCCATCCTAAGGATGAGGGGCAGTCGAGCCACGAGACTACCTATGGCTCTGGGCTACAGTATCTCCACTCACTCCCCACGCCAAGGGGTGCAACCGCGCACCAAGAAGACCGCGTAAGAACACGATTCGAACGAAAAGGGAACAAAAGACTTGAATGAAATAAGACATTTAGTACACATTTACATCTAAATATTTTAAGTCCCCTGGGGCCATGATAGTACAAGTCATGAACAAAAACTAACTTATTACATGGGCCTTCATGCCCAGATTTGGCTCATAGGCCCTCATCGTCGGCAGGCGGGAGCACCTCATCCTCGAATAGCCTTGCGAGTCGACCCCCAGGCTCCTCCGCAGCCTCGATCAGCCCTAGGTAGGCTGCCATGTTCTCCTCCTCAGTCTTGGTCGGGTTGGAGGTGAAGCCATCAGCGACAAGGCCCATGTCATTCTCGAAGCCGGAACGGATGACCACCAGGGCCCTCTTCACGCCATGGTGCAGCGCACCCCACACCTTCTCATGTACAAGGTTGCCTAGCACCATCATCCGGTGCACGAAGGAGTTCCCCGGTACGTCCTCCTCAGTGTCAGCATTGGGCTCGACCCCCAAGTTGTCACACACCATGGTGATGGCACCCTGGAGCAGCTGGTTCCGCCCGACCTCGGCCTCAAGGAGGGCTTGAACCAAGGTGGCGGTCGCCTGGGCCTCGCGCTGCTGCTTCTCCAGCTGTGAAACACAAGATCAAGTCAGCAAAAACATGGGAGTCCAAAGTCAAGGTCAGAGCTTGGCAAAATCTTACCCTCAGCATGGGTCTGCCAGCCCACAATCTAATCACACAGCTCCCCATGCGCCTTCTCGGCTGCTCGAAGAGCCTCGTTCTTGTCGTGGACGGTCACCCTCAGCATCTCGATCTTTCGACCGGTGCCCGAGAGAGCCTCGTCCCTTTCTCAGATGGTCTCCTTCAACGTTGTGACCTCCTTGATCAAGGTCCCGACGTGGGCGGATGCCAGCCCGATCTACACATTGAGGGCATCACGCCGGCCGCTGATGAGCGTGACGTCCTCCTCGAGCTCCTTCACTCGCACTAATAACGGCGCAAGATCCTCATGAGCCTTGGCCGCCTCCTCTCGAGCCTTGGTCGCGTCATCATGGGCCTTGGCCGCAGCGTCCCGAGCCTGCGCTGCCTCTTCCTTAAGCGCTGCATGGACGACACGAAGCTCATCCACCTCAGCGCTCCTCGCGAACAACCATTTGTTGGCTTCCTCGACCAAAGCCCATTGGCGCGGAAGCGCCGCCCACACACCGCTCTCGTGGCGGACGAATAACGACTTGCGGTGCGACCGCTCCTTGAACTCCTACACACGGTCAAGCTCAAAATCAGAACCAAGGGAAAAAGGGGGTCAGGCCAAAATAAAACACCAAGATAAACGTAACCTACCTCGAAGGCCTCCCATATGCCACACTAGGGTATCCGTGACCATTCGCAGAGATTGCAGGGAGTGTTTGCAGAGCCCCTCGACGTACTCCCAGTACTTCACCTCATCCTTGTCATCGAGGAAGAAGAAGGGCTCGGCGTCAGGATTAGCCGCGTCCCTGAACTCGAGGGGCGAGCGACCCTAGCGTGGGAGTTCCTCCTCCGCCCGCATAAGCGCTAGCTCCGCAAAGTTGGGCCACCTGGTAGACGCTTCCACCATGTCGTCCTCTCGCGCCGCGAAGGTTCCGGGCTGATCTAGGGCGTCGACCATCTCGACCTCCGCCTTCTTCTTCCCCTTGTCAGATGGGGTGTCGTCAGAAGTGAGGTCAATCATGGTCGGCGTCGGCACTGGGGGCGGAAGTGGCCTCCCGCCAGTCGGTGCCTCCGCCAGTGCATTGGGCGGTGGCATGGCTGCCTCCCGCTCTGCCTCGGCCACTGGTTCCTTCGGCCAGCTCAGCTCATGCTGCTCCGCCTCCGGCTGCGGCTGCGATGGCTGCTCTTGCTGCTTTTGCTGCTGCTGCTGCTGCTATTGTGGCTCCTCCCGCTCCGTTCGCAGCTCCGGCTGCTTCTCCTCCTCCCCCTCATCTTGCAGGGTTTCCACCACCTCTTTCACCTTTTTAACATCCGCTTTCCCCGCATCACGGGCGGATGTTTTGGCCTCACCGGCCTCGACGGTGTCTGGGGTAACATTGATTCTCATAGAGCAACAATGAATCAAAAACATATGTGGTTGCGTATCCCTAGTGTAGGAATAGCATAAGTATGTGGATGTATGTGATCTTGATCAAAAAGTATGACAAGTTTCGCTACTCAGATCAACAAGGCTCGAAAAAGCTCAAAACAAACAAGCAGCTTTTATAGTGCTTTTATCATGTATAAATATGTATTTGGCTCTGGTAGAAATTTATCACCATTGAGGAACTTCTAGCAAGAGAGTTTTAGCATTTTGCAAAACAAAACTCTAGGTTGTTTTTACCATTCCTCAGATAGGTTCAAAGATTTACTCTAATCTTAGATACAACATTTCTCACAAAAACTTATACTTGGTTCTAGCATTTGCAACCCACAAAGCATTCAACCTAAGATGAACTCTAAATTATCATGCTCAAAACTTAAGAAGTATCAGGTTGTATGACAATCTTTTGCAAAGTATCATAGAGCAACTATTCATCATCTCCAAATAACTTATCATCATTTATTAGAGCAAAGTTTCTTTTGGATAAATTTTAAGGCACTCCCCTCTACATTCTATGATCATGGATATTGACATGTAAAACAAACATGAATGTAAAGAGAGGGTTCAAGATTTTTCACACCTGAGTGGGGAGAGATGTCTCCCCTCAAGCTTGCCTTTTGCATGGGTTGGAATGTCTTCTGGTGGCTCTTTGATTCTTTGTTTATTGACTAACTAAGACTACTACTAGAATGCGTAAATGACTAAATGACTAAACCTATTACTACTAGGTAACTTACTAATATTTATTTATTATATATGTTTTTTAGTTTATGGTTTATTTTATTTAAATGCAAACCCTATCCTATCATGCATAGCTACTACAAACTTTATTTATTAACATAGAGCGGTTGTTGGTATTTACTAACATGTCACTTGTTTAAGTAGCCACCGAATGCTGTTGACATTTCTTAACATCACTTTTGCTAAGTTGTCATCCCTAGCTATGATGTCAAAAATGCTTGTTGGTACTACCTAGCATCATTGCTAGACTGACACTAAGAAGTACTTCAGTAATTTGGTGTGACCAGAAAGAATATATATATAAATGGAGAGATCTGCAAGTGCACAGATAATATACTATTGTTGAATCAATTGTAACAAACATATGAATAATGAAAGGTACAAAAGAGGATACAAGGGGCTATACCAAGCCACGCTCTTGACAAGATCAGGAATCCAAGCGAAGCTTGCCTCTCTCTAGATCTAACCTAGCTAATTATGCTCTAGAATATGGTGGAGCTCTAAGGATGATTAGGGTTTCTGACTTCTTAAATGATGGAGGATTGTGATCAATGATGGCCTGGGGGTGGCAGGGGCTGGTATATATAGGGGAGAGCGTCAATCCTAAGCCCTCGGATCAAACTGACTTGAAAGAATGGCGTAGATGCAAACCCGAAGGCGATAGAGAACCGATGTTGCAACGAGAGGCTAACAGGGGACCCCACATGGCCGACTGGCCTATAGGTGGTGGCCACCTCCTCTCTGCTTTGGTGGTTCATCCTCTTGTGTCCTCTGGAACCTTCTAGAGTTGTTCTCGTCGTGGATAAGCGCGATTAATTCTGACGTTTGGGTCCACCTTGATGGTTTTCTAGATAAACCTTGCTGAAAACACAGATTCACCAAAGGTCGTGAAATTTGTTAATTTAAACACCTAAACCTATGTTGCTGATCATATTCATGCCCTTATACAAGTTATATTGATGGTTTATAATGGTTGTTAACTACCGTCAACAAACTCCCCCAAGCTTAACATTTGTTCGTCCCTAAGCAATGCTAAACTTAGCAATGAATCAAGAGTTTTAAGATCTTTAAAAATATTGTAGCAACTCCTTAAAAGTACACATACATTCAAACAAGAATTCTCCTCTGAATTAGAATAAACTATTCTGACTATCAAACCTACCCATATTACCTTTGACCATAGGGCTTCTTAGCCTTCACTTGGGTCTTGAGCAATTGAAAGATAGAACGATCAAATCTAGCACTATGTCTCAAGTTCTTTGCTCAACTATTATTCTAGAGTTTTGATAAGTTTTCAAAATAAAATTTGGAGCTTTCTTTGTACGAGACTCTCAAGTCTCTCAATATATGTGGTATTTGTGGATCCTTACTGAGGCAATAGTGATGTTATGCCTTTCTCTTTCTACAACTAAGGCTTATGTGGAGCTCATAGGAGAGGAAATAACATGAAAGCATACTTGCAATACATATACTGTAAAGTCAAACCTTAGATCCAAAGAGAGTTGAGTCATACAATCAAATCAAGATGTGCGTGTGTGGATATATGGTGGATATATATGGTGGCTAACCTAATTCTACCGTGCTCCTTGAAAACAATCTCTCTTTTAAAATTTAGGAACATTTTTATAAGAAAAAATGGGCTATCTTATTCATCTCTTTTTTTCAGGTAGACATCTGAGTACCCATTGTTTTAAATATCTTGAACACTTGTCCATTTTTTTTCAATTCTCTCTTTTTCTTCTCTTTTTCTTTATGAATAACTTTACATAGCCCATGCTTCTTTTCTGCAACAAAATTTTTCGAGAGATAGCAACAAGAACTCGAATCATTTATTTGGTGGAAAATCCTATCAAGCATATTTTTGGTGTTCACTCCTAGTGTAGGATTAAAATATTTTTGGGTGGATCTAAATAGAATGGCATGTTTTTGTGCCTCGCCCCAATTTAGGAGTAGTGCATATGTAAGTGGTGTGTACGTGATCTTGATTTTAAGAGCATGGCAAACCTCTCATAAGGGTCAACAAAGCTTGACTAAACTCAATGCAAAATAAGCAACATATAAGTGGAAGTTTTCCTAGTCTAAATATCATATTTGGCTCTGGTAGGAATTCAAGCTTTGTCATACAGGAACTCATCATGTGGTATTTTTATGTTTTCAAAAGATAAACCTCTAGAACTTTAGTATCGCTCAGAATAAGATAAACAACACCTCAGACCTTCTCATCTCATATTCGTCAATTACCTAGACTTAGATCAAGAATATGCTACCCATGAGTTTTAAGTTCATAGCAAATACTTATATCAAAACAGTCCTATCCAAAACTTGGGAGAATTCAAAGCTGAAAACTAGGTACTGAAAAAGAATTATAATAAAGCAACTATTCATCATTTCCATTATAATAGATTATCTTCAGAGTTCATATTATTTATCAGCTCTTAAAAACTTAAAGAAAACTAGATACGCACTTTTTATTTGGTTTTCATTTTTAGATCACACATTACTAATTATATATTAAGATGAATTTTTATTTGTTTTTAGTTTTGCATCCCTTTTTTAACTAGTAAACTTAGAAATAATAACACAAAAGGGAAAGAAATACTTATCTAGATACATAGGAGATGCCCTGCCCCCAAGCTGGTTGTTGTCGTGGTTTTTCTCAGAGCGATTTTGTCAGCGGATGTCCTTCTCATCCATCAGGAAGTTATGTTCCTCTAGAGGATGCACTCCTGATGGAGCAAGATGAAGTCAACCAGGTGAACTTGCTCGTGACCACCCTGCAAAATACCAACAATAACACCAAAACTCGTGGAACGGATTAGGATAAAAGGGTTAGCGGTCAACTGTCCAGAAGTTAGTCGTTCTTGGAGGTTTAGAAATATTTTTGAATTGGCAGAACTTTTTAGCAGGATGTCTTGCTAATATTTTTGGATTTTATGATATAATGAAATATAACTATATGTGTGCATAGTATCTTTATTTTTATGCCACCACGGTGAATATTCTTGCGGGCTTTTACACACCGTAAAAGTATTCACCTGGGGCTTAAGATTTTTATAATGCAATGATGAGACTTTTTGTTTTCTTTTCTAAATGCAATGCTAATGCAGAAAAGTAAGTATGCTAAAGTAAAAATAATTTATGCAATGCTAAAAAGTATAACTACCAACTACCAATTTTACCTTATGGCGAGGGTTCAGTGTTTTAAGTCCTCCGAATATGACTTCTCCTGTCTAGCTTATTCTTCAGGTGCATCAGTCAGCCTCGGAGATGGAGACCTTGATGGTTACACCTCTTGTGATGGTGACTCTGATGATGCCACATTTTCTTTCTAGGCCTGCTTGGTCTGTGAACTTGTCTTTAACGTGGTAGGTTCATTCTTCACAACTTCATCTTCATCTTCATTCTTTGGGGATTGATTCCTCTGACGTTGGGACGATCGGCATCTTCTCTTGGAGCAGGCTTATTTGGTTGTTCATAAGTGGTATAACTGTTGAAATAGCAACATACCTTTTATCCAGGGAATTGGAAGTGGATTTGTCCCGATCCTAAAAGATTCAGCAGACCATGAGGAAGTTTCTCATGGTTCTTTTAAACCTAACAGGAGGATGATGAGCTGACCCGAGCACTTAAAAACAAAGAGCATCCTAGTCACACATGAGGGTTCAAAATCGCTCCATGGGCACATGTCTTCCCAAATGATGCCGCCACTTACAAATTCATTCAAGGAGAAATGCCCTAAAAGAGACGGATTGACAGCTCATGATGCCAGTTGTTTGACAACAAATGACCAAATGCCACAACCACTTACGTGCAGAGTTTGAGGCAGCATTAAGAAAACATCCTCCAGCAATAGAGGATGTTGGCCATGCACTGATGAGCCTAGACTAGGTACAGAGTAGCTGTGAAAGCAGACTGCTTTCTATCAAAGAAGCATCTATCAGCTTCCCCATGGATTCACAGAGCCAACACTTTGCAAGCTATACATGGAGAACAAGTGCTTTAAGACCAAGGTGGCGATAGGTCAGGCTCATCTCATAAGCGAAGGGGTTATATTGTACTATCATTCATTTCCTACTTTGTATGCCTAGGTTACCATTGATCCACTAGTTAAGGGCAAGTACCATAGAGTCGAGTGAGATCTCCTAAAGGAGGAGGATAGGAATACACTGGGGCAAAACTTGGGTTGCTTTGTTGCATGGTGGAAGTGCTACATATCCTTTGGCTCAGATTTGAAAATTGATGACAATGAGGATGGCAGAAGGGAAGCAATGAGAATAGGACCCAGGTCATAGCCTGGAAGAGAAGCAACTAGTCCTCCATCACCTCACAGGAAGCTATGTACTGAAACACTGCTAGAACCCAAGATGATTCGCAAGATTGATTCATATACTAGGAGTAGAATGCAATCATCTAAGAAGGATGTAGCCAAGATGCCTTGAAAGTTGGTCCGGTTTGGTGAGTCTAGGAAAAGAAATGATTGCATGGTCCAAATTTTTTTTGCAAAATACACTACATTACATAGGAAGACCTTGAAATTTTTTAGTGTGGTCAAGATAGAAAGGAGGTGTCATGTGTATGAGTTTAAGTAGGGGGGTGAACTAATGGCTAAAGGCGCCATATGTTTGGCTTTGGTAATTGAAACAACTAGTGGACTAACCTTTGCTAAGTGTGTGATTAAGCAAGGTAAGGTCCACACCAAGATGAATAGCAAGGCTTGGAGATGGATGAGGGGTGATCAATCCAATTGAAATAAGCTCTCACATGAAAAAGAAGAAATAGAAAAATAGTACCCTCTGGAGTGAAGGCAAATTAAGGTATTGCTATGGCTTTCGTTTTGCCAGTCAAGACAAATTAGAGTGCGTGACTGGGTTTAGGATAGATAGTTGTACTATTAAGAGGGGAGCTATAAAGTCTAATCAGCTATCTAAGTCCCACTAGCTGTGAAAATACATTGCATATGCATTAGACCTAGTGATGTGGTGAGATTGAAAACCCTTTGAAAAATTATTATGAAAATGCTAACTCACTTACACATATGTTGAACACATATAGGAGTTAGCACATTTAAAAATGGGGTTGAAAAGGAACTAAACATAGCCTCTGAGTGATCACTAGATTGATCTAATTGGTGCACTCAGGGAGCATCGGAGTATAAGCTGTACAGAGGAGTGTTTAATAGTGCCTAGGGTTTGGCATCAGATTGTTCCAATGGTCAACCCTAGGACACCATCAGACTATGCATTAGCGGTTCCAGAAAGGGTGCACTATCAAAGATCATTAGATTGTTCTGATGCTCGGCATAGGAACACTCCAATGTAGAAAAACTGTTTTTGGAGGGCACGAGCATCAGACTATGTGTTATACTAGCTGTTACAGGAGTTAAGTTTTCTATGACTGCATGCGCAACACCATCAGTATTACAATATAGAAAACGGAAGCGGTCAGTTCGGATATTTCTACATTTTAGCAATTAAAGAGTACAAAAAATGGTTGAAAATTGTTGTGAAACCAATTGAAAATGGCAATTTTTTATGTTTGGCAAAATTCGGAAACGGTATCATAATATAGAAAATGAAAGCGGTCGGTTCGGAATATTTCCATACCGTTTTCATCCTTAGTCACCACTAGGCATCAGATTATAAGCTACAACTCAGTTTAGTTGTAGCGCATAATTCGATGGTGGGGTCTAGTGGGCATCGGATCAATCCATTGTCTACGCAGACAACCCAATGACTAGGTCTTGGAGGGGCTTATAAATAGTTGTTGGTCTACTCTTGGAGAGCTCACTTGGCATTCTAAGTGAACCAACACACTTGTGAGCATCCAAAAGAACATCTCCTACTCATCTCTTGACTTGTGGTTGATCCAAAGTGAGATTGCGAAAGATCTAGTGCATTTGCTTTGGAGTTTTACATCTAGTGGCACTAGTTCATCGATTGAGTTACTCTTGGTGGTTGCCGCCACCTAGATGGCTTGGAGCAGCTGTGGTTGTTGAGGGGAGTGTTGGTGATTGTTCTCCACCTCCAACCGATGATATTGTGATAGGGTTTGATCTCACCTCGTGGAGTGCAAAGGGATACTCTAGTGTGGAATGCTCGTGGCTAGTGGGAGTGGACCATTTGATTGATTCTTGTGACACCCTAGTCATGGGGTCTAGCTTGTCACACTAGTTAGCTAGCACACAAATCATCACTTGGGGACTGGCCACAATGAGGACGTAGGTTGCTGGCAAGCAATCGAACCTCAGGGATAAATCTTGTGTCTATCACTTGCCCTCGTTGGTTTGCTCTCTACACACTTGTTCTTTACCTTCCTTTACTTGGTTGTATGTGGTAGTTGTTTGCCTTACTAGCTAGAGTAGCTTAGTTGTAGTTGTAACTAGTTTTAGTTGCTCTCCTTTGTCGCTCTATAGTGTAGCTAGTGTTCTTAGTAGCTTATGTGGTGTTGTGCTTTAGACCAAAGTTCCCTTGCTACTAGAATTGTGTAAGGGCATGCTTAGGTGTTAGTAGAGCTAGAGCAAGTAGTGGTTATTAGGATCTTTTGTTATACTAGTTACTTTGCTCTAGAGTTGTGTTTTTGCAGAAAAATTGTATTGCTATTGACCCATCTAGGCATCTAGATCCTATCAGTGGCACCCGAACAAGTTCCAACATTACAACCGAGAATGCGACAACTGCACGATTAGTACAAACAACAAAGCAGTATCATGTTCAAGGCAAGATATAAGGACAAACATTTTCACATGGGAGAACATTTATTGCAGGTCAAGTTTAAGGCATTGTATTAATTTTACCAACAGTCCCCCCTCGACATGCATATCATATATGAGCTAGTGGACCATGTAAGTTTTGTTATTAAATGCATTTTACAACATTGAGTTGAATGTATAAGTACATTGTTTTGTAGGATGGAGGCACACACATGTAGGTTAAGAGGGATTAACATAGGTTTTTCTAACCCAGTTATGTATAGCGAGAAGACAGTACGGGACACTAGGGCCATCGATGAATTGACAAAGGGCTGGCTTCCCTAACAAGACAAATCCTCCATACTTCTAGCCTACAACTTCACGTAAGTGTGTCCATAATTTGTCCCTATTTTTGTTATGTTTTCAAGGTTGAGCCTAATTTGCATTGTTGCGTTGTAATTGTAGTAACCATCTTGTCCATGACATCAACCTAAAGAAATGCAATCTCACTGGTTTCAACTATAGGAGAAAACAAAAGCATATCCAACCCTTCATAGATAGTTGAAAAAGTAACAAGCTACTCACTACATTCCGCCAAATATTAGATTGTTATTAGCTTTGATCTAATTATAATCACTCTATTATTTTGTCACATAAGGCCTCCAAGAAGAAAGAAAAGAGCAAGAAATATCAACCTTTTTAGAATTTCGAGTTCACTATACATGCAGCTGATTCAATCGCAATGCAACCGTTTGGCAATCATCATGCGGGTTCTATGCCATGCATTACATGCACCCTCATCTGAGATGGCTACTCTGGATGATCTAACTAGCTAATTTGAGTGTACTGCAATGCATGTCTTAGTTGTCTTTCACCTTTTTTGTATTGTAGAAAATAGGGTCAAGTACTGCAAAGTTGACCGATGTACAGATATCTAGATTGAAAGAAGAGTTTGCTGGTTTTATTATGGAATAAGTCGTGAATTTGAATGGAGACCATTGCCTTATCTAATCAAGGTGCTACTCAGATTCATCTTGTTCACCCAATAATTGCATGTCAGATTAGACTTGTATTCTCAAACTTATGTCTTCTACTCTTGAGAGAAAACATCATAGTTGGATTTGTTGTATGGACTTTGTGGCTTGAACCAGATGTATATTGTGATGAATTGTGTACGTTGTGGGCTTGATGTAATCATGATACTAATGCCATTAATACTACGCCAGATTTAAATTGTAATATGAAAATGCAGTATCTCCGCTGGCCTAGCCAAATCGTTGGTGATAAGGTAAATCCAATGGTTATGAACAAGAGGATACCATAGAGAAAAAGGCCACACCAGAGGTGCGATGGTGGTGAAGACATCACCACCAAATAAAATGACGCACTGGCGGTTTTTGTCATAACATCACTAGACCAAACGTCGCACCGATCATCACCACCGGATCAAGCGCCACACCGGCTGCGATGGCCTTTTCATCACCGCCGGACCGTATGTTAGACCGGTAGTAGTGGTCACCATATAACCACCAGATAATATGCCAGACTAACGGTGTTGTCTCCATCATCACTGTCAGATCGTACTCCAGACCGATGATGTTTCTCACTATATCACCGCCAGATCAAAAGCCACCCCTGCAGTGATGGTAATGACATCACCACTGCATCGAACACTAAGCCAATGGTGCTATAGTGTATCACAATTAGTTTCAAACGAACAGTATAGCCTGTGGTGAATGGGGTTTATGAATCGACAATGATGACCAATCTATAGTAGTTTACTAGCCATTTTATAGAGGCCCATCTAACCACCTCTAAAACTGGCCCCACTAATGTAGACCATTTTGCAAAGCCATGCCTCTATCGATGGAAATGGTTGTCTCAAAGTGTTTTCCACTAGCGTACTCTCTGTCCATTTCTATCTAGTCTAGCATTTAAATATTTATTAGAAAAAGTCTACTTAACTCCTGAACTATTAGCTAGTGTCTAACCTACACCTCCAACTATAAAACCGTCTGTTTTACACCCTGAACTTTTCAACACCGTTCAAATTACACCCTGGAGCGGTTTTAGATGACGAGTTTGCTACAGTAACTATGGTTTTGATACAGTGACGGCGGTTTTGACTTTTCTTTTTCTATTTATTTCCGCTGAATCTTTGAAAAATCATAATAAATCATAGAAAAATCATAAAATAGAAAATGTAATTTTTTTGGACTCCACATGAGTAGATTTACACAATAAATATATAATATAATATACTTTAGTACAAATTTTTTCTATAGCTTTAAATTAGTTAGAAAAACAAATTTTATCTATAATTAATTGGAATAATTTATAGCTACAGCTTCTATGGTCCAATTGTGGTGAAATTTTTATGATGGAGTTATTATTATATGCTTGAACTACAGTAAAAATTTTATACTCATTGGAACATATATAACTTAGTTATAGATTTATTTAGATTTACGTTTAGGTTTATGCTTGTTAAATATAAATAAATCTATAACTAAATTATACATGATCCAGTCAGTATGAAATTTTTACTACAGTTCAAGCATACAATAATTAGTTCACTATAAAAATTTAACCACAATTGGACCATAAAAGCTGTAGCTATGAATTATTCCAATTAATTACAGACAAAATTTGATTTTTCTAACTAATTTAAAGCTACAGAAAAAAAATTGTACTAAAGCATACTATATTATATGTTCATTGTGTAGATCTAGTCATGTGGAGTCCAACAAAATTAGATTTTCTATTTTATGATTTTTCTGTGATTTACTATGATTTTTTAAAAATTCAGCGAAAATAAATAGAAAAAGTCAAAACCGCTGTTACTGTAGCAAAACCGTCGTCCAAAACCGCTCCAGGGTGTAATTTGAACGATTTTGAAAAGTTCAGGGTGTAAAACAAACGGTTTTATAGTTATGGGTGTAGGTTAAATGCTAACTGATAGTTCAGGAGATTAAGTAGACTTTTTCCAATATTTATTCTACTAACTATTGCATTTTTTATTCTCAACCATCTATGTATCTCCCATCTAAGGCCAGATACGCATGTTGCATACATTGATTAATTGGCTGATTTTTTTTTCCCAAACTTGTGCTCATTAAATGGCTAAAGGGAAAGCAAACTAGCACGCCCCTTAACAAGGGGGTGTTTGGGATTGGTCCACACACTATGCTTTGCTCTAAAAAAATCAGAGTTTATGGAGCACCTCTTTATTAGATGCTCTCATAACTCCACCTTTTTTCTTAAACAGAGTGCGTGGAGCTGAAACTGTTTGATTAAAAAAACGTGGAGTGGAAAAGAAAAACGTGGAATGGAGCAGTCCTAAACACCCCCTAAAACTGACACCTTGCCGATTAATAAATCTGACTCCTTTGATTGGGACATCGAGATACTTTTTGTCAATTTGTCAAGACTATCTACAATATATCAAACAAATATCCTATCAAAACATAAAATTTATTAACATCTACCCCCTTCGTTCCAAATTAAGCCGTTTTGACTTTTTTATATATCAATTTTGCTATGTATCTAGATACAACGTTTGTCTAGATACATATATAGATGTATAGCAAAATCTATAGACAAAAAAATCAAAGCGACTTATAATTTGGAACAGATGAAGTACAATGTACCAAACAAATAGAATATCAAAATATCTAACGAATCTTATTTAATATTGTAGATGTTTGTTTCTATTTAAGTTATAAGTTTGATTTAGGATAAAACTAAAATAAATTACAACTTAAAATTGAGGGAATACTATTTGAAAGATGCAATTACCAATAAACATGATATGCATAATTATCAATTGTCATAAAGAGACCTGATACGTTAGAGCATCAACCTGATTGACAGAAAAATGAGTAAGTTGCAGTTCATGGTGAGGTACTTCCGATGAGCAATTTATGTCTTGTTCGATTGCTCTGGCTGCGCAGCGGTTGCCATGTTGCATAGCCAAGGTGCGGCACTCATCATCTCCCCTTGCATGATCAGAGAGCCTTCCCGTTGAATCTCCCGAATGAGCTGCTCAAGCCTTGGGGTCTGCCGGACGACAAAGGCAACCATCTTGCCTGAGGGTGCTCCCATGTTTGATGAGCCGATCTGTCCATGATTTTCATGTACGGTACCATCTTCAACGGGTATGCTTGAAGCATCAGTAGCAACCCCAGTAGCTCCAAGAGAGACGGTGCATGTAGCATTAGCGACAAATGCAGTAGTTCCGTCAGGATGGTGCACTACGGCACCGTTTTTCCCTCCTACTTTCCTGGGCTTGAATACACCCCACAAGTAGTGTTTCATTTGGAACGCTGCACACATAAGACAATCTATTAGCAATTAGCAACGGGTTCAAAAAACATACAAAGACATACTCTAATCAACGAGTGGTTAAAAAAGAGCTTAAATGATTTCTTATCAATAACCTATGAATTTGATTGATGACTTAATAATAATAAATAAAAGAGTAAAGTACACTGACGGTCCTTAAATTTGTACCGTTGTGTCATTCTAGTCCTCAGATTCTTAAAATGGTCGTTTAGGTCTCTAAACTCTGTTCAGATGTCAAAATAGTCGAAACAGATCTAGACAGTGACTAAGGTCACTCGCAGACGTGTGGGGCCAACATGCCAGGTCCATCTTCTCTCCATCTCAGGGCGTGGCCAAGGGCAGGCCCACCAGGCTGCTCACCGTGGCCGTGCACCGGTCCGCACGCTTGGCGCTCGGCCGGGACCGAGACCGTGCCGTGGCTGTCCTTGCCACGCCGCGCCTGCCTCTAGTGCGGCACCGCGGTGGGAGGGTCACGCAAAGCTGGACCAAGATGCTGCCCGCGCCCATTGGGTCCATAGCCACCTGCCTCTTGCGACGAAGACAAAGAGGGGGAAGTAAGCGATGAGGCGATGGTGATGGACGTCGGCGAGGAGATGTGGCTGCCTTCACACGGAAAGAGAGGGAGAGGCGGCAACACGAGCTCCCCCGGCCACGACTCCCTGGCCGTGGCCGCGCCACCCACGCTCCTCATCGTTGCACCCCCGTTCCTCGCCGCGCTGTCCCCTATTGTGTGGACCCAGCTGGACTCACATGCCTCCGTCATGCGCACACCTATTTGGGCTGCCCGAGCCGACCGTTGTGCGAGGTCGCCCGCGCCACCCCGCGCGCCGGCCGGCCGCCACGGCGTGGCGCCACAACCATACCGCCCGCTGCATCCGTGTGGCCCAGCGGCACCATGCATCGCCCGCCCGCACCCCCGTGACCGCCTGCATCGCTCGCGCCTCCCACACCCCCGGCCGTGCTGCCCCTCACCCCACCACCCTCGCCCCATGAGTTCAAGAGAGAGAAGAGGGAGATGGAACTAACAGGTGGCCCCACATATGGGTACGGGTCTAGACCCGTTTGGACTTAGACACCCGAATAGAGTTTAGGAAGCTAAAGGACCGTTTTGAGAGTTTGGAGACCGGGATGACACAGCAGCCCAAGTTTGAGGATCGCTAGCGTACTTTACTTTAAATAAAAAGTGGAACATATTGACAATTGTTAGGAAAAAACATACACCTAGCTCCTCCTAAAAGACTTATGCTTTAGTTTTGTCTTAAGTAAAACTATCAATTTATAATTGAGAAAACTAACAGTATTTATGATACCAAATATGTATACCATGTTTATTATAAGATGAATTTAATGATACTAGTATCTCCAAAAGTCTTTCTTAAACTCACTCTCTGAATCATCATTTGGAGAGTCATTTGAATAAAAATCATTCTCTATATCTTTTCACCCCCTAGCAACTTTTCTATATCTTGTGCACAGTTTGGAGAATCAGCCACATTATTTATCTTTGGCTAGTGATAAATCAAGAGTAGAGGATGTCAATATTTAGAGATCTAATTAAAAAAGTTGTTAGAGGGTATTTTCACTAAAATCTCCATTCCTATCAATTAGGAAAGACATAGAGATGCTCTTGGAGTTGCTCTTATTTGGAAATATATAAATATTATTATGTTTTGTAAAAACTAGATAGTTTATGACTTAGAACAAAACTATAACATCAAGTTTTTAAAACTAAGTAGTACTTAAAATACATCACATAGTACTTACTTTGATATTGTTCCGGCAGTAGATTAGAAGGGAACATCAACATCTCAGCATCACCAATAATAGCCTGTAAGGATAAATCATTTTCCATGATTTCCTTAAGTAGTTGATTATGATATTTATCTGGCCTGAGAAAGAAACAATAAAATAAACATTTTATTCCACAAGGAAAAAAAGCTAAATGTGATGTAAGAGAATGGAAAGATTAAACAAGGCACCTCATCTTAATGGGGAAGAAGTATAATCCTATGTTATCATTTGAAGATCTTGATCCCTCCCATCTCTTAGGCCAAACATTTGACCTAGGAGTTTTTGTCACTTCAACCACACGTGGCAATGATTTTGATAAAATATGAACTTTCTCACATGATTTAGTTGACAAATGACCAGCCAATGGTATATATTCCTTATCACCAATCTTAAGGAGACCACTGTTGATATAACCATAAATTGGTAATTAGTAATGTAAAAAAGTATAAAGACACTCCATGATGCATGATAAAATTCCCATACCTCCAAACAGGTTCATCAATGGGTATGGAGCAACAATAGCATTGCTTCTTGAGATAGTCTGGTACAGGGGCTTTGGCATGACAATCCTTCATATTATCTTGTGATGTCACTATAGTACAATCATTTGCATCTACAACACCTTCAAGAATCTGATCATCATTTTCATCTTCATTTGTATCTATGTATCTTCTCCGTTTTTTAATCACCCTATGAGCTAGATTATCCCCTTTACTACCATTTTCATCTTGTGATTTGGGCTTTTCTTCTGCCAGTAGTTCTTTCATACTTCTACAGTTTTCATCATTGGTTATATCTTTACATCCATTCCTTGGGTCGCTACAATGCATTGATGTGGCTAATCGTTGATCAACATTAAGTCCCCCTTTTGATTTGAGAACCAACCCTAGCATTGCCTTTAAGCTATTTGGTCGACTTGAAATCTTGGTGGTGATGTTTGAATGATGATGAATTAATCCTTGCTTCATCTTTGAAACCTACAATGAGATTGATGCATTACTTTTTTAGGCCAAGCTCTTAACCAATTTTTTCAAAGAAAATGCATACACAGATTTAGGACTCATTACCCGAGGAAACTTTCCTTTCATTGCATCAGTAGTCTGTTGTCCAACTTTGCCATCCTTGGTAACTTGCTGCTTGATCTTTCTTATGACAAGATTACCTTGTTGATCTTTCACATTGTAACTGCTTTTGCAGAGTTTGTCATTAGCCATCCTGTGTCGATATTGCACATTGTAGTTGCTCTTGCGGAGTTTGTCATTAGCCATCATGTGTGGATATTGCACATTGTAGTTGCTCTTGTGGAGTTTTTCATAAGCCATCGTGTGCGGATATTGCATCCTAGCCCGCCCCTTCCTCACTTCTTCCGCTATTTGTTTCATGCGCATTGATTGAAACCCAACTATAGGTTTCCTTGGCTTTCGCATAGAGCCATTTTGCACATTTAGCCTAGATGTAGTGCGTGATCTTGGACCAAAGTAGGAGCTACTAGGACATACGTGATGTTTCATGCTGCTAATTGAGGTCGAACTGCAACCAAAAATAGAAACATCGAATTTCTACAATGAAGAAAAAGGTGGTTGAATTACATGAGAATGCAACCTAAACAAATTTAGTCATGTCCAAGATTACTTAATTTCAAAAAAAATATCGATTGTTCCTAATGAACCTTATAGAAATCCCTCCATATAATTAAAACCATGTTTGAAAATTAGAAAGGTATAATACAACAAATCTTATTTACTAATACATAGTAAAACTTCATATTAATAATCTCACATGCACAACGACTATTATATTTTTAGCATAATGAGCGTCATAATATAAAATCAAGATTAAACAAATCCAAATGGAAAGTGGAGGAATTTAGTGTATGTTTGAATTATCTCCAGATTATTATATAACTAGATAAAATCATCTCCAGGTGACCTAAACACCCTAGATTATAATTAGATTATGATTCATAAGGCTACCCTAGATTATAATTAGATTATGATTCATAAGGCTACCAGCAGGATATTAACTTTGACAAGCAACTATCTTGCCCGGCTGTATTGACGCATGGTGGCAAAAGATCTTAAATAGTTCCCCTAGGCGTTAACAGCATCGCAAATCAAATCAGGTCTCAAAAACAAGTATACCACGGAGTCGTACATGCCTAGTTTAGGGTGTGTTTACTTCCAAAATTTTTATAAGATTCTCTGTCACATCAAATCTTTAAACATATGCATGGAGTATTAAATATAGATAAAAAAATAACTAATTACATAGTTTGGTTGTAAATCACGAGACGAATCTTTCGAACCTAATTAGCCCATAATTAGACATTAATTACCAAATACAAACGAAAGAGTTAATATGCTTTTAAAAAATTTACAGCACCAACTAAACACAGCCTTAATCATTATTATGTTGCATATATCTAGGCACCGAGCCATGTAACACAGGGCAGCACCTCAAATTCACCGTAAGCCCGCACGGCACGAGACAACGCCAAAATAAAGCCACAATTACTTTTTGATTGCTTGGCCCATCGCAAATCGAAGTACTATAATGCCTACCAGACATCCATGGCTATTGCATTGAAATTGAAATCAATCAAAATATTACTGGTCGACCAACGACCCAAAGAAATCTACCGACTCATAGTGGGATTTTGGTGATGACTCATAGACGTCCCAATCTGCTATGATCCCATAGTATAGATCAGATCATATAATACACACCCAAGTGAAGAGAGCAACACGCAGAACAGAGAGCTCATATACTAACTAGATTGATTCGCTCATTCGCAGAAAAACATTAATTCCTAACAGAGACCGACCGAGAGAGAGAGGTGGTGCCTGCGTACCTTATCTGCCGGGTTCTAGTAGAGCTCGGACGGCTAAAGCCAACTCCGTGGCGGCGGCGGCGGCGGCGGCGGCCGGCTGAAGAGCAGGACAGAGTCGAGAGTCGAGACGGAAAGGACCGAAGGGAGCGGTATCTAAAACCCCTGCGCTCCCGCTGTATTTATGGATTGATTGAAGGGTCGGTCGGTTTCGGTCGCTAGTCATCATGGGCAGCCCAAGTCGCGTAGAAATCGGAGACGTGCGGGTGGTGGGGGTAAACAGACAGCTATCGATCAATGCGAGGCGATTTGGCAGGTCTCGTCTCGTCTCCTTTCCTTGCGCGACGCGTCTCTTCCCAATCCGTTCAAAGAATATTAGAGAGTCAAATTATTTTAAATTTAACTAAATTTATATAATAAGATAATAACATTTATGATTCTAACTAAGTATCATTAGATTTTTCATCAATTATATTTTCTTAGCGTATCTATTAGATGTCATAAATCTTTATAATTATCTATATAATATTAGTCAAACTTGAGATGTTTTGATTCTCCGAGACTGTTAGAATGGCTTATGATTTAGGATGACGGAGGGAGGACGTCGGAATCGCGCTTGAAAAAAGAAATCACGCTACACAGTTGCATGCGTTGGTCCATTGTGTAACGTCCAATCGCACGCTACAGTTCAGGAAGCAATAAGTGGACGTGTCAATCACAGGTCAGGCGGCAATGAAACTTTTCCTATATTATTATTATACTAGTAACATATGTCTCGCAACCGAGAAAAAACTATTATATATTTATAAAAACGACAAAACAAACGGCACAAAAGCACGCGTGCACACACGCAAATAATATTTGTAATAATACATCAATATCTTATTAACATTTATCCAATTAAAATAGTACAATATTGATAGATTTGTTTTTCCCAGTACAAAGCACGGAAATATTTAGATGTATTATCATAACTTATTAACTTTAATTTTCATACTATTCTTATGTTTTAACGGTTTAAATATCATGAGGACCTATAAAAATCTATAGTTCTAATACTTAATTAAAGTCGACAAGTAGTCAGTTGTTGATGTGTGAACAATTGATCTGTCCATTGATATTTATTTAGACTGAATTAGGCAACAAACTACTTAAAAGATTTTGGTTCACACATTGATTAGTTGGACCATTTGCTAATCTATGGTTTAATAAGAATATTTTCGATTTCTAATAGAAACTACATCAACAACTTTTGGTGAAATTCTTTGTTTCATAGAAAAATGTCAATGGTTCAAATACCCATAAAATTGCATTTGTTGTTTATCTTGATTTTTACAATAAAAAATAAAAAAAACATCGCAACGGATGTACGGCTGTTTTTTTGGCATGAGGAAAATGTCGACTTTTTTGGCATAAGCCCTGAGATCGGACATATGTTAATTTCTAGAGTCCGACGTATTCATAAGGAATATCTGTTAATTTCTAGAGTCCGATGTATTTACATGGGTTGTCTTCTATGACCTGCATTTACGTGAGCTAACGTGACTGAATTGAGTTAGTAATCTATTTAATTTATTAACATGTGAGAATCATTCTAAACAAACTTCTAAAAGTGGACATAGATAGATTAGATATATTTTCTTTATCTTTTATAAGGAAAATCAGAAAATACCGAAAAAGATATAAAAACAGAAAATAGAAAAAGGAAAATTGGGATGGACGGAAAGTAGAAAAGGATAAAAAGGTTGAGTGACCATCCGAACTGAGGAAAGAAAAACAGAAAACGAACACTGATGGACGATGGGAAACAGAAAAATAAAAAAAAAGAGAGACTTGAACGGTAATAGACATACATATAGGTACATAGAAATGTCTAATGCTTATTCTTATCTTTTTTGTATTTTAAGTAGGATTCCTATTTAGGTAATTAGAATCTATTTAGATTAGGATTAAGATTCTTATCTATCTAGGTTATTTATCAAGTAGACACATAATAGTTTTCACATTCACAAAGTTAGTTACGGGATGGCCGGACCAAAAAAATAGGTGGAAAGAAATTTTGCCTCTTTATTATTAGGTATATAGATATAGATATTGAGTTTATTAAAAGCTGATCACATCACACAAACAATGCTAAAAATGAAAAGGAAACAAAGTAATTTTAGATATGCAAAATTATATTCTAAAATAAATAAATCCTTAGTAGAGTTTTTATAAAATAATGCTATTTTTCTAAACTCAAGAAATGAACTTTGTAGCCAATACAACATTCTTAAACATTATTGAAACTATCTTTAATAGACAAAACATTAGCATTTTGCTGTGGTATTTTCTTCTATGGTGGTGTGATTGCCTGTAGGTTTAGTGTCTATTAAGAATCATAAGACGTGACAAGAACGGGTAAACCAACTTAACATGAAAGGAGACAAGAAAAATATTCATAAAAGATTGGAATACACCTAGAGAATCGTCATTTGATATGAATGCATAGAAATAAGCTATTCACGTGCTAAAACATAATCACTCTTTAGATGGTTTATTTACTACTAATATCATTATTATTGATGTTTATGTATATTTATTTCCTTTTTCTCTTTATTTTCCCTCTTATCGGTAACTAATGTTAGGTTTCAACCCTCTATCCTACCTTCAACCAACATTTTTTTTGTGAATTACCTCCAACCAACCTGGGGCAAACCGCATCTACGATATATGTCGAAAAGCACATAAGAAGCAACAAAATAAACCCATGTAACCCTGCAATACATGTAACATTCACGAATCTTATATAAACTATTTTGACCTCCAAATAATGTACAATAAAGTACAAAGTTTTAGATTTAGTCAAGTATTACAATTTGGGTTGAGAGTATCTCCCCGTCTAAGGTCCATGGAAAAATATTTAATAAAAGTCTTTCAAAAATTGAGAACTTGAATCAAACTTTTGAGACCCTAAACTATATAATGTTGAGGATATCTTCAAGCTCTACAATTTTGATATAATGTTTATCTTCATTCGAATTGATTTGAAAAGGTTATGATTTTTTTACTTCATCTATTTTTAGAGGGGGGCCATATTTGTAACCACATATACCAATTGTTTTCCAGAGACTGTTGGGAAGCATAGCCACCTCTAAAAAAAGAATCTATTTTTAGAGACAGTTGAGAAGCTCATATGCCTCTACAAATCGTATTTATAGGGGCGACTGTTGGGAAGCATAGCCACCTCTAAAAAAAGAATCTATTTTTAGAGACAGTTGAGAAGCCCATATGCCTCTACAAATCGTATTTATAGAGGTGACTGGTGTTCCCCTACTATAGAAATGGTTTTTTCATACGAAATTTTTAACGTCAGTTCGTGATAGAACCGTTGGTCCATGATTTTCACCGCTGGTCGGGTTTCACTCGAGTATATAAATGGAACCCACCAGTTGATTTTTCACAGCGCAATGGTGCAGCTGCGGATGAGGCCCGCCACCCTCACGGCAGCCTGGCCCAGATCTGCGTGTGGGGCGAGCTCCAACGCCCTCCAGGCGGCCCCTGCCTAGTTCTGTGCGGGGGTGGTGTCTGAGGGCGCGGTGGTGGCCGCAGCCTGCACCCCTCCTAGCGGATCGGGCCAGATCTGCACATTGGGAGGCGGCAATAGCAGCAAACAGCATGGCGCTGCGAGGGTAACGGTGGCAGGGGTGCGGCCGTGAGTTGCATCAGCAGTATGGACACCGAGAGTCGAGATAGTAGCACAGGTGCAGACCGCGTCAGGCGTTGATGTTTTTTAACCGCCAACTTCAAGCCGGCGGTCATATATCCTCTTATCATCTCTGACTCGCAAAACCAGTGGTGGTGGGGCTTTGTGAGCCGGCGATGATGAAGATTCTAGTGTAGTGTTTGGAACCACCTCTAAAAGTATAAGGTATTTTTACGATGGATGGAAACACCAATAACCTCTAAGAAATGAACTCCTATAAAATAGATCATCTTAGGAACAATTTTTTGGAATAGTTCCTGGTATAGCCATCTAAAAAATGCTCTAAAAATCATTTTTTTAATTTTGCTGACAAGAGAAGGGCCCACTGGGGTTGGCGCATCGATGGTGATAGGAGTGACGCACATGAAGGTCAAGGAAGATGCTAGGTCACTGCAAGGAGCTCCGAGAGAGTAAAAAAGATGTGAATGGAGATGCGCAAGAAGAGGTGCGTCAAGCACGAGCTTGGGCCCTAGGGGTGAAAGTGGTATGGATAATCCTCTGCTCCGATCCGCTCCAAATCCGAATTTTAAGGATATAGAGAAGTGTTTTAAATATCCATGCGGATACAGGTAATCCGAATCCGATTATATGCGGATAAGGTGTAGGATATGAGATTAGCGAAATCCGGAGGATATGGATTAACCAATTAAATGCGGATTATCTGACGCTTATAATAGGATAATTCGAATGTTTTAAGGAGCCCAAGCAGCAAGAATACAAGTTAGCCCAACCCATTATTATATTATAGTCCACAAGCAAAGCTCGTCAACTATATATATATATATATATATACTAATTTAAATATCTGTTCAGACAAAAAAAATATCTCAAAAAAAATCTTTTCACACGACATGGAATGGTAATCCTAGTGATTACCTATTTGCCTGATTGGCGCCAACTATATGTACTAATTAAGAATATTTATTTCTTTCACATGCTTGTTTTATACTCTTAAATCCAAACTGAGAACTTTTATTAATTTTGTGAGCTCTTAAATCAAAGTGGTCGATTGATGGTGATTATTTAGAGTTGTATTGTCGCTTTATGACTTTGGTTAATGAATTGTTTCTCATCATAAAAAACAACATGTAAGCACATATTATCTGACTTGAAAAAAGTCCGCTTTTGCTCTGACACCGGTCTGAGTCCGTACCATTTCCAACATCTAAAAAAATTTGTATTCGCATCCGAATCTGTATAGTATCTGATCCGCTCTGAATCTGATAAAATAAAATAGATTGGGATATGGGAAAGCCATTATCTGCTCTGATCTGATCCATTTTCATCCATAATGGCCCAAAGTGGCCCCCTAGGCAAACGAATCTGCTCCATCGAATATGGTAGATTGATTCGGGAGAGGGGCTCGATACGGAGGACATGCTAGATTGGTGCTAATCACCAGCCTTCACCACAGTCGTGGAACACAGCTGGGAAATAGAGAAAGTCATGGATCGAGTAGTCGTATCACCTGAAAGATGCTCTAGACAAACCTGATTGCCGGCTTTCACCTGAATAGATGAACGCTTCTTTGCCTCCTACGGGTGATCGATTCTCATGTCTTTAGGATTACAAAACAAAGTTTTTTGGCTTCTAGGACTGTTAAATTGTGTAAGTGATTGTGGCATGTAATAAATTTGTTCTGATTCCTATGGGGATGAAGCCCGATATTCTTCCATTATCTTAAAAATGATGAATTTCTTAAAAAATTCCATCGTTTTGTTTACTTAGGATTGTTGCTTCTAAAGTTTGGATAGATGTGTTCATGAGTCTGTCATCCAATGAGTCTTTCCTCAAAGTTTTAACATAATTTTTCATTCCTATAGAAACATGGGTACCATAAATGCATGTTTCGTCAAGCACTTTTTATGCTTGTTGCAAACAATAAATTTAGCCTATGTTCATGCACTAGACCGATGCAGCATGCACTTTTTTATATGATATAACTTTTTCAGTGTATATAATATGTAATCATCCTTCTTCACATGGTGTCACACTATACCACAACCAATCTGTAAACTCCAAATCGGTCGCTATAAGTCAAGTGACCGATCTCAAAGTCATGGTAAGTGACGACGCTATAAATCTATAGCGATCGACAAGGTTTCTAGCGACCGATAGATGACGCTAATATTTATATGGACCGATGATCTGTTACATGTTTTAGCGACCAATGGTTTGAGGATATCAAACTTTTTGGCAACCAATAACCAGCCGCTATGATTGGCACAATTATATATAATATTAATTTCATGTTAACCAGATTTCAAACCTAATAAACATCCATAACATGTCATAGTATTCATCAACCACACCATATGTAAACCATAGCTGCCCACAACACTCAGCCACATTATTAGATAAAGGTATCTCAAGTTTTCATTGAAGCCAACGTTTAGCTCAAGTTCTATCATCTTGATCCATGACAGGTCATCATTACAAAAGGAAAAACACACATACAACCTAGCTAGGTCAAATGGCAGGCACAAGTCATATGTTTGCTTGCACAATCTAACTAGATTCACTATAAAATGCCTCATCTCCGTCTTATCAAAAGCAAAATGTCATATGTTGGCTTCCTGGTGACATATCCAGCAGCATCATGTACACCTCCAAGGCCTCCTCCACCTGAACACAACCCAGCACACACATGAAGTTAATTATGGCACCTACATAGGAACCAAACAGTTGTGATACCCATAATCTAATTGAGACTAGAAAATAGTCAATAGGAAACCTCAAATGGAAATAGGAAAATATCATCTCTAAGGTTCAAAAACAGATTTCTGGAAACTAGTTGGGCACATTCAATAGGAAACCTCAAATGGAAATAGGAAAATATCATCTCTAAGGTTCAAAAACAGATTTCTGGAAACTAGTTGGGCACATTCAATTTCAGTAAACTGTTGATGAATTGTGATACCCATAATCTAATTGAGACTAGAAAATAGTCAATAGGAAACCTCAAATGGAAATAGGAAAATATCATCTCCAATGTTCAAAAATAGATTTCTGGAAACTAGGGCACGTTCAATTTCAGCAAAATGTTGATGAAGTCCAAGTCTTGCCCAACAGTCCTGTAGTAAATTGCACTCTAAAGACTAGCATGAAAATTTTGACTAAATGGTGCATTCCCAAAATTATAGGCATCAGAAGTTTTTAGTTTCATTCAAGAAGTCATCAACAGTTTGCATGCAAGCTTGAAAAAGACAAAAACAGAACACTGACCAACTAAGCTTTACCGGTGGTTCGCAATGTCTGATACTTTTACTGTACCACAGCCGATCTGTAGCGACTGCTTTTTCAATCTAACCTATTGCTTGTGGCAATGCCACCAACTGCACTAATACACCGTTGGAACTGATGAATTTCAACAAAAAAAAAACTTTTTGAGAGCCACATGGGAGAAAAGAACCATGGGGTTCACATGTTTATCAGAACTTAACCTAACACTATTGTCTTTTCTTACAAAGATTAAAAGAAATGAAACTTACCATAAGCTAGTAGCAGAAGTGGCATGTATGGACAATAGTAGGTATGGGCTACAGATGCTTAGTTCGGCCAAACTGAATAACGTAAGACATTAAAAAATTATAGTACACAAAGTGAAAGAACAGATTCATATGTGACAATGATTCATACCTTTTGTGGAGGAATAGACCCGTATACCCTCATGGCTACACATGGGCCGTGCCATCGGAGGTGGTCCAGCCCACAAGATGAAGTCGTGTGGTGCACGGTGCTGGTCGGCGTGCACCGCAGAGCTATAAGAATATATTGTACCACATTGGATATTTTCCATGTAACCCTGTCCCTCCAGAGTATATAGGAGAGGCAGGGGTCTCCTAGACATAGGACCAGATTTCATACCCAATCAATACAAAATAACAGAGCACAGGATGTATGGTTTTACGTCATGCTGGCGGCCTGAACCTGTATAAATCTTGTGTCTTGTGTCTCTGTTACCATCCGGTTCCTAATTACGTACACCTCTACCGATCAATCTACCATCGTGGGTATACTCCTCGATGGACTGCCGACCATATTTCGTCGACAGTGGCGCGCTAGGTAGGGGTCATGCGTGCTGATCCTTTGACGAGCTAGATGGAAATTTCCGTTAGTTATCTACTAAAAATCGGGTGAGTCATTCTTAGCAATGTTTTGGTTAAATCAATTCGTCCTACGGTTACCTGATACAGATTGATTTTTCTGCATGTAACAACTCATCTCCCTCGTTTGCGACCTACTTCGCTAACATTGCCCTAAAGTTCGCTGGGATTAATATTGACAATTAACTCGGCGAAGACGGACTTGGCGACTTCAGCAGCAGAAACGTTTTCTAGATCAATGGCGGTTACTAGATCGGCGATCTGCAGCATGGCCCCGGGTCTCGTGGCCGCTTTCCGGCGATCAGTTAGGTCGGTGCATCGTCTCACTGCAGCTCGTCTACCCGCACAAGCATGAGAGTCATATCCCACCACGCAAGATGACGTCAATCATGAGGGAGCGTATCAGTCCACGTTACCATGAACGTACATCTACATGCAAGCCAACTACAAGTTGGAGCGTGTACATACATGTATCAACGTGCAACGCTTCGGGCCATCACAAAGGGAAGACGCACGGCCTACAACAGCATGTACGCGGCCTCTTCATCGGCGTCTTCTCCAACTTCAGTGAACCGTCCGAGCTTCCAAGCGATCCTCCGAGCTGCTCGGCCTACTTGCTATGACCACCTATCACGTCGCAATGATGATCGCCACGAAGGACGGTGCTACAATAACCGTGACCACCGCCATGACGACAGGTCCAAAAGCTCGAGGGCCGGACAATTTCGTCGTCGCCGACTAGATTTCTATCTAAAGATAAGTACACTTCCAATATTTATATTTAATACAATTTTCGCTATGATGTTTTTCCATAAATGTCCTCGACATGATTATTCTCCAAACAACTTTTCTCCATGTATACCGTCTCCAAACAACCTTTTGCTAAATAGTTTGCCGACCAGTTCTTTCTCCTACTTGAGTTTCTCAGAGACGGCGCTGTCTCCGACTCCTCCCCACACATGCATAAGATCCATTCACTACATTTCGAGTGATCGGCAGTAGCTCTCTGGTGAGGCTGGCAGTCTTACGCGTACCTAGGCTCAGCGCTGTTGGTCGGACCAGGGCCGGTGAAACTCTAGGATGGATTAACTACTCGCGCTTACTGTAAACATGACAAAACAATTAAAAACAGAGTTTTTGCTTAAATTTATGACCGCATATTATACCGAGTATAATATCTCGTCTGAGCAAGCACCGAGTGCTCCACCATAACTTACTTAATGTTTACAAAGCACCGAGTGCTTCATTACATCTTAACTGCATAATCTCTTTTTATTTTTCTGCCGTTCTATGTATTTATATTGCAGGAGCTTGGTTCAGTCATTGTCAGCTATGCTCGGGGACTAGATCATCCAAGAAGGACAAAATGATCGTCTTCCGCGTGGTCGCACCACCCAGTAGCCGGACTTCACCATCAACCAACTGGTCGGAGCGTTCGGCGCTCATTCATGCTCGGTGTTTGCTCACCGACCAGTCATTCCGACCAGTTGGTTGGACTGCTCGGTGCTCACCGACTAGTCATTCTGACCAGTTGGTTGAACTGCTCGGTGCTCGCTGACCAGTCATTCCGACCAGTTGCTTGGGCTTCATCGTCAGCTTCACTGGGGGGCTCACCAGCTGAGCTAGGGACTCCATGGCGTTCGCCTTCTTCGTACAAGAGTTTCCAGCTGAGCTAGGAGTTCCCTTGGTGGTCGGGTGTAAGGTCCAAATAGGCTAGAGGGGGGGTGAATAGCCTAATTAAAACTTCTACAAGAATTACTTAACCACAAGTTAGTACAAAAGGTGACGGAGTAAAATGCACTAGCTCTAACTAATTAAGCAAGCCACCTACACAAGTCTAGTACAAGGCTATCCACTAAACACCACAACAACAACAACAAGCTAGATACAAGATGTAATACGAGAGAAGAGCTTCGAGTGATTATACCGCCGTGTAGAGATGAGAAGTACCAATCAATCAATCACACAAGAGAAATCCTCGGGAAGAGAATGACACAAGAATTTATCCCGAGGTTCACTTGCTTCCCGGCAAGCTACTCCCCGTTGTGGCGATACACCCACTTGTCGGTTCGCGAGCTAATCGACTATCAAGAGTCGAGCCCTCGGCGGGCACCGCACAACCGCACACAAGATGGGGATCCTCCAAGCCACGAGCTCCACTAGAGTATCCAATTCGTGAACTCCCGCGGGGAAGGATCAAGAACCCCTTACAACACTTGGTGAGGGCTCCAACAATCTCCAATTGCGAGCTCAATCACCTCCGCTGCTCCAAGCCGTCTACCGTGTCGGGAAACACGGAAGAGTAACAAGAAATCCGCAGCAACTCGAAGATCAAGTGCCTCTAGAATGCAACTCTCAAGCAATGCACTTGAATCTCACTCAATCTCACTCAAGATGTGCAACCAAGCAAAGAGATGAGTGGAGGGGTTGTTCTCTAGCTCAAAGGATGTCTCTAGGTCTCAAAATGTGCAAGAGTTACCCTCAAACCCCGGACATCCTCTATTTATAACGAAGGGGTACGCAGCTAGCCGTTACGGACGACGCAGCAAAAAACGTGCTGACCGGACGCTCCGGTCAGGGTGACCGGACGCGTCCGGTCACTACGCGAAAAACGAAAACAGTGCGCGTCAGAACTAGCCGTTGCCCTGACCGGACGAGCTCCTGCGAATGACCGGACGCGACAGTGCCAGCGTCCGGTCGCGTTCCAGTAAGCACCCGACGCGACCGGACACGTCCGGTCGCTCGTGACCGGACGCGCCAGCCGCGTCCGATCGTGCTTCGCTGCGCTCGGCCTCTCTGGACGCCTGACCGGACGCTCCGGTCCCGTGAGACACCGGACGCGCCGGTCGCGCGCTTAACTTTTACGCCCAGTTGAACTGACCGGACGCGCTGGTCAGGCCAAACCAGCGTCCGATCACAAACCCTAGCGGGCAGCACTGTGATGAACTGACCGGACGTGTCCGGTCATACCGTGACCGCGTCCGGTGCAGCGTCCGGTCAACGCAGTGACCGCCGTTCGCCTCCGTTACTTTTCCGACTTCTGGCGCAGTGGAAAATAGGCATTTCATTTCCTCAAAAACGCCTGAATCCCGCGCTCGCACGCTCGGCGGGAGGGAGAGCGAACCCCAAACCCCATACTACCGTTCAAACACCACCGCCTTCGTAAATGTGCTAACACCACCAAGTGTACACCATCAATGTGTATGTGTGTTAGCATTTCACAAACATTTTCCAAGGCATTATGTTAGCTCTCAACTAGATCCTAATGCATATGCTCAAGACATTGATCTAGTGGCACTTGATTCCCGAGCTAACCGTGATTGCTCCTCTTGATAGTCGGCTATGTATCCTAAACCCGGTCAATCACTTCTCTACTCATCTTAGACCGGCAAAAGGAAAACCCTATGGTTATACCTTTGCCTTGCGCTCTTAGATCCTTTTCCTCCACTTGATCATCAAGTCCATCATATTATGTGCATCTCCACCATGATCGTCATTTCATGTCCATGCACTATTTCTTTGTGATCTTGTGGCCACCACTCTTTGCCACGTACACCTTCATCACATGGGTTGCTTATGCCTAACTCAAAACACTTAACACATGGCATTAGCAACTTGGTGTCATTAATTACCAAAACCAAACTTGGGCTTTCAATCTCCCCCTTTTTGGTAATTGATGACAACCATCACAAAGATATGAAATGAAAACAATTTTCAATTTCGATAGTATTAGCTCCCCCTACATATGTGCTTCCATGAGTTTGGTTCAATTTTGCACATATGTATGAATTTGAAATTTGAGAGAGTTACTACTATCAAATTGATGCTAAGGTATATAGAATGGACCTTTGAAGCGTGATACCAATCGGAGTTGCCTTTATATACCATCCTTAGCATCGATGTAGCTAGACACCACTTGTAATTCATCACTTGTAAAGATCACAAACACTAAAGTACCTCGTGAGATCAACATTAAGAGCAAAGGTGTCTAGATACTACTTGTAAAGCTACTCTTAACAAAACATCATTCAAGTTCTAATTATAGCAATCACCATACAAACATGAATATGAATTTAAGCTTTGCAATGCAACAATTCATCATGTTAATGCACATGCAAATGCAACAAATCATTCATGAGCTTGCTCCCCCTTAGTAACTTTCTCTCCCCCTTAGTAACTTAACTTTTTAAATTTCTCTCCCCTTACTATATCTTTCTCCCCCTTTAAGACTTTTCTATCTTTGTGACTTTTCTCTCCCCCTTTGTCAACAATCACCAAAAAAAAGGTGCCAATTTTAGTAAGAATTAAGTCAATCAATATGAGGGAGTCCAAATTATGGTTCAATCTAGATCACTTGCCTAGAATATGTAATTCGGTTTGATCCAAGGACAAGCTTCTTCACACCTCATAAAGTATAGGGGTTATCTTGACCATGTTGAATTACACATCATGAGCTCATTTTCTAGATTCAACACTAGGTTTGCAAGCTCACAAACATGTCATATGCTACCACTAGATCAATCAAAACATAGAAGCAATAGTGGTACCATATATACATTAAACTCATTTGATTTTCATGAATGAGCCTATTTGTCATGCAAATATGTCTATATGTTCTAAACATGTCCTTAGCAAAGTATGAATGATATGCCAAACAACTTTACCTTGCTATGTCGGAGGAGAGGCATGTCATATAAGAATGTGGGGGTGCACTCATCTCAAGTTGGAGAAGTCAAGTATGTTCAATTCATTCTTCAACTTGTAAAATCTTTTCTCATCAAGTGGCTTTGTGAATATGTCGGCTAATTGATCTTCGGTGCCAATGCTTTCAATGCTAATATCACCCTTTTGTTGATGATCTCTTATGAAGTGATGCCTTATGTCAATGTGCTTGGTTCTTGAATGTTGAACCGGATTTTGTGTCATCTTGATAGCACTCTCATTGTCACAAAACAATGGCATATTCTTGAACTTGATTCCAAAGTCATTCAAAGTGGCCTTCATCCAAAGCAATTGTGCACAACAACTACCGGCACTAATGTATTCGGCCTCGGCGGTAGATAGTGCAACACTATTTTGTTTCTTTGATGACCATGAAACAAGAGACCTTCCAAGCAATTGACAAGTGCCACTTGTGCTCATTCTATCAATCTTGCATCCACCATAGTCGGAGTCCGAATATCCAATCAACTCAAAATTAGATCCCTTGGGATACCATAATCCAACATCATGAGTGCCCTTAAGATATCTCAATATCCTCTTGGTTGCTTTCAAGTGACTTTCTCTAGGTGAAGCTTGATATCTTGCACATTTGCACACACTAAACATCACATCCGGCCTTGAAGCGGTGACATAGAGCAAACTTCCAATCATAGACCGGTATTGCTTTTGATCTACCATGTTGCCACTAGCATCAACACCCAATTGATCATTAGTGCCCATTGGTGTACTCATTGGCTTAGCATCTTATAATCCAAACTTCTTGATCATGTCCTTGATGTACTTCCCTTGACTTACAAAAGTGCCATTCTTCATTTGCTTGATTTGAAGTCCAAGAAAGTAACTAAGCTCTCCAATCATAGACATCTCAAACTCATTAGCCATCATATTTCCAAACTCTTCACAAAAGTCTTGATTGGTTGATCCAAAGATAATGTCATCCACATAGATTTGCAACACAAACAAGTCATTTCCAAGCTTCTTGGTGAAGAGAGTGGTGTCAACCTTTCCCATCTTGAACCCTTTAGAGAGAAGAAAGTCCCTCAATCTCTCATACCATGCTCTAGGTGCTTGCTTCAAACCATACAAAGCCTTCTTGAGCTTGTAAACATGGTTGGGCTTCTTGTCATTTTCAAAACCAGGAGGTTGCTCAACATAAACTTCTTCATTGATGTAACCATTGAGAAATGCACTCTTGACATCCATTTGATAGAGCTTGATGTTGTGTGCACAAGCATATGCTAATAAGATTCTAATAGCCTCCAATCTTGCAACCGGTGCATATGTTTCTCCAAAGTCAAGACCTTCAACTTGTGTGTAACCTTGTGCTACCAATCTTGCTTTGTTTCTCACAACTATACCATCTTGATCTTGCTTGTTTCTAAAGACCCACTTGGTGCCAATTACATTGTAGTTCTCTGGCTTTTCAACAAGTTCCCAAACTTGATTTCTAGCAAAGTTGTTTAGTTCTTCATGCATGGCATTTACCCAATCGGAATCCTTCAAAGCATCTTCTATTTTCTTAGGTTCTTCAAGTGACACAAATGAGTAGTGCTCACAAAAGGATGCTAATCTTGATCTAGTTTGAACACCACTTTGAATTCCACCAATGATTTGGTCCAATGGATGATCCCTTGCAATACTAGTAGGTTGGAGTATTGGGAGTTGATTGCTTCCACTTGTTTGACCTTGATCTTGAGCTTCATCATGAGTACCACTAGAGCTTGCTTGATTTGTATCAATTTGCACACTTTGGTTGATCACATGAATATCATCATCATCAACTTGCCTTGGCCTAACATCACCAATGTCCATGTTTCTCATTGCATTTGCCAATTGGTCTCCTCTCACATCATCAAGGTTTTGAGCTTCATTTTGAGATCCTTGGGTTTCATCAAACTCGACATCATGAACTTCTTCCAAGGTGCCATTAGTGAGATTCCAAACTCTATATGCCTTGCTTGTGGTAGAATAACCAAGTAGGAACCCTTCATCACATTTCTTTTCAAACTTGCTCAATCTAGTGCCTTTCTTGAGAATATAGCATTTGCAACCAAACACTCTAAAGTATGCAATGTTGGGCTTTCTTCCATTCAATAGCTCATATGGTGTCTTCCCAAGCTTCCCATGGCAATAAAGACGGTTGCTACAATAGCAAGCCGTGTTGATAGCTTCACTCCAAAATGAATGACTCACATTGTATTCACTAAGCATTGATCTAGCCATGTCAATCAAAGTTCTATTTTTCCTTTCAACTACACCATTGGATTGAGGAGTGTATGTTGGAGAGAATTGATGTCCAATACCAAGATCATCACACAATTCCTCAATTCTTGTGTTCTTGAACTCACTACCATTGTCACTTCTAATCTTCTTGATGGTAGTCTCAAACTCATTTTGCACTCTCTTGACAAAAGATTTGAATAGATCATGTACATCACTCTTGTCATAAAGAAAGAACACCCAAGTGTATCTAGTGTAGTCATCAACAATCACAAAACCATACTTGTTGCCACCAATGCTAGTGTATGTAGTTGGCCCAAACAAGTCCATGTGCAATAGCTCAAATGCCTTTGATGTGCTCATTTTACTCTTACTAGGATGTGTATTTCCAACTTGTTTGCCGGCTTGACAAGCACTACATGGTTTATCCTTTTCAAAAGTCACATCTTTCAAGCCTCTAACTAAGTCATGCCTCAAAAGTTTGTTCAATTGTTTCATTCCAACATGACCAAGCCTTCTATGCCATAACCATCCCATACTAGATTTGCTAAGCAAGCATGATGTCAATTGTGTCTCACTATCATTAAAGTCAACCAAGTATAAACTAACATGTCTAAATCCTTTGAATATTAAATTTGATCCATCAACACTTATGACTTCAACATCATCACTACCAAATATGCACTTGAAGCCAAGATCACAAAGTTATGCCACCGATAAAAGATTGAAATCCAAGCTCTCAACTAGCAACACATTAGATATGCTCATGTCATTTGAGATAGCAATTTTGCCAAGCCCCTTGACCTTGCCTTTCTTGTTGTTGCCGAAAGTGATAGCATCAAAACCACCATTTTGACTTGTATCAATTGATTTGAACATACAAGAATCCCCGGTCATATGTTGAGTGCACCCACTATCAAGCACCCAATGCCTTCCTCCGGCTTTGTAATTGACCTACAAGATAAGATCAATTCTTTTTAGGTACCCAAACTTGTTTGGGTCCTCCAAGGTTAGTGACCAAGCTCTTTGGTACCCAAATGGCTTTCTTCTTTGAGCCCATCCAAGGTGCACCAATGAACTTAGCATGAACACCATTTGTACCCTTGGTAAGTATATAGAAAGAATCAAACTTAATTGAGGATACATTAGCATTGGATTTCTTGTTCATGCAATGTTGCTCTATGTGACCAACTTGCTTGCAACTTTTGCAATAGCTACCATTGTTCTTCACAAAACGAGTCTTGTGAGGAGCAAAAGCGGCCTTGCCTTTCTTGGGGTTGTAGCCCAATCCCTCTTTGTAGAGAGAAGCTCTTTGGCTACCCAAGCACATAAGCAAGCGGTCCTCACCACCATAAGCCTTAGCTAAGGTGTGATTGAGCTCTTTTACCTCCTTCTTGAGGTTCTCATTCTCAACTATTAGTGTGGAATCACAAGTGAAACCGTCACTACTAGATGAGGATGATGTAGATGAGCTACATGAAGGGTTAGTGGGAGCAACAACAATAGGCTTATGACAAGATTCATCAATTATATCACAAGATATGCCTATGTTGCAAGTTTTAGCTTTCTCAACATTAGTTGGCATGCTTTCACATTTTTCAACTAGAGAGGAATGAACTTCTTCAAGCTTAGTGTGAGACTTTTGAAGCTTCTTATGGTCTACCTTTAGACTCTCATAAGATGCTCTAAGCTCATCAAGTTCTTGCATAAGGTTTTTCTTTTCCTTAAGCAAGCCCTTGCACTCCTTTCTAGATTCTTTAAAGTGTTGAGTGCAATCTTCTAGCATAGTGATTAGTTCATTTTTAGTAAATTCTTCTTCATCACTATCACTATCACTAGCATTATCATGATCACTCTCATCATCGGATGATACCTTAGCAGCCTTAGCCATGAAGCACGATGGAGTGTCGAAGAGGGAGACCTTCTCTTGAATAGCAATGCTAGCATGTCCCTTCTTCTTGCTCTTGTTGTCATCCTCATCATCACTTGAGGAATCATCACTATCCCATGTAGCAACATGAGAATCATTCTTCTTATGAGAGCTCTCCTTCTTTTCTTGCTTCTTCTTTTGCTTCTTCCTCTCTTTCTAGATAGCATCTTCATCATCACTATCATAAGGACACTTTGCAATAAGATGGTCCTTGCTATGGCATCTAAAGCATCTCATGGTATGTTCATTCTTCTTGGATGAGTTCTTTCTTCTTCTTGCACGAAAGCCTTTCTTCTTCATGAACTTGCCAAATTGCTTGACAAAGAGAGCCATCTTCTCATCAATGTCATCACTATCGCAAGAGCTTGAGTCTTCATCACTTGATGATTCAATCTTGGATTTGCTCTTGGATGTGGTGGCTTTGAATGCCACACTCCTCTTCTTCTCATCATCCTTCTTCTCATTTTCCTTCTTCTTCTTCTTGACCAACTCATCCTTCTCATCATCTTCTCTATATGAATCATCGGTCATTACTTCTTGAAATATTTGTTGAGGAGTTGAATCCTTCAATGTAGTCCTCACTAGCACGGTGATCAATGTATCAAATCTCTTGGGCAAGCTTCTCAAGAACTTCATAGAGAATTGGTTGTCCTTGACCTCCCCACCAAGTGCCTTGAGCTCATTGACAATGACTTGCAATCGATGAAACATTTCCGGTACACTTTCATCATCTTGCATCTTGAAGCTTGAAAATTTTTCTTGCAAGATATATGCTTTAGCGGTCTTTGTGCCTTCGGTGCCCTCAAATGTTTCTTCAAGCTTGGCCCAAGCATCATGTGCAACTTCTATGTTCTTCACTTGCTCAAATGTCTTATCATCTAATGCCTCATGAAGAGCACTAATTGCAATGTCATTGCATTGGAGCTTCTTCTCTTCCACCGGTGTAGGTGCTTCCGGATTAGCAACCTCAAATTTTGTTTCGGTGACCTTCCACACTTCTCTATTGATTGACTTGAGGTGTGCGGTCATCTTAACCTTCCAATATGCATAATTTGTGCCATCAAAGTGAGATGCCTTCTTGGTGTTGTTGATGTGCAAACTTAATTGAGCCATTTCTTCACCGGAGGTTGTTAAGCCTTAATCAAACGGTGCCTCGGCTCCGATACCACTTGTAAGGTCCAAATAGGCTAGAGGGGGGTGAATAGCCTAATTAAAACTTCTACAAGAATTACTTAACCACAAGTTAGTACAAAAGGTGGCGGAGTAAAATGCACTAGCTCTAACTAATTAAGCAAGCCACCTACACAAGTCTAGTACAAGGCTATCCACTAAACACAACAACAACAACAAGCTAGATACAAGATGTAATACGAGAGAAGAGCTTCGAGTGATTATACCGCCGTGTAGAGATGAGAAGTACCAATCAATCAATCACACAAGAGAAATCCTCGGGAAGAGAATGACACAAGAATTTATCCCGAGGTTCACTTGCTTCCCGGCAAGCTACTCCCCGTTGTGGCGATACACCCACTTGTCGGTTCGCGAGCTAATCGACTATCAAGAGTCGAGCCCTCGGCGGGCACCGCACAACCGCACACAAGATGGGGATCTTCCAAGCCACGAGCTCCACTAGAGTATCCAATTCGCGAACTCCCGCGGGGAAGGATCAAGAACCCCTTACAACACTTGGTGAGGGCTCCAACAATCTCCAATTGCGAGCTCAATCACCTCCGCTGCTCCAAGCCGTCTACCGTGTCGGGAAACACGGAAGAGTAACAAGAAATCCGCAGCAACTCGAAGATCAAGTGCCTCTAGACTGCAACTCTCAAGCAATGCACTTGAATCTCACTCAATCTCACTCAAGATGTGCAACCAAGCAAAGAGATGAGTGGAGGGGTTGTTCTCTAGCTCAAAGGATGTCTCTAGGTCTCAAAATGTGCAAGAGTTACCCTCAAACCCCGGACATCCTCTATTTATAACGAAGGGGTACGCAGCTAGCCGTTACGGACGACGCAGCAAAAAACGTGCTGACCGGACGCTCCGGTCAGGGTGACCGGACGCGTCCGGTCACTACGCGAAAAACGAAAACAGTGCGCGTCAGAACTAGCCGTTGCCCTGACTGGACGAGCTCCTGCGAATGACCGGACACGACAGTGCCAGCGTCCGGTCGCGTTCTAGTAAGCACCCGACGCGACCGGACACGTCCGGTCGCTCGTGACCGGACGCGCCAGCCGCGTCCGATCGTGCTTCGCTGCGCTCGGCCTCTCTGGACGCCTGACCGGACGCTCCGGTCCCGTGAGACACCGGACGCGTCGGTCGCGCGCTTAACTTTTACGCCCAGTTGAACTGACCGGACGCGATGGTCAGGCCAGACCAGCGTCCGGTCACAAACCCTAGCGGGCAGCACTGTGATGAACTGACCGGACGCGTCCGGTCATACCGTGACCGCGTCCGGTGCAGCGTCCGGTCAACGCAGTGACCGCCGTTCGCCTCCGTTACTTTTCCGACTTCTGGCGCAGTGGAAAATAGGCATTTTATTTCCTCAAAAACGCCTGAATCCCGCGCTCGCACGCTCGGCGGGAGGGAGAGCGAACCCCAAACCCCATACTACCGTTCAAACACCACTGCCTTCGTAAATGTGCTAACACCACCAAGTGTACACCATCAATGTGTATGTGTGTTAGCATTTCACAAACATTTTCCAAGGCGTTATGTTAGCTCTCAACTAGATCCTAATGCATATGCTCAAGACATTGATCTAGTGGCACTTGATTCCCGAGCTAACCGTGATTGCTCCTCTTGATAGTCGGCTATGTATCCTAAACCCGGTCAATCACTTCTCTACTCATCTTAGATCGGCAAAAGGAAAACCCTATGGTTATACCTTTGCCTTGCGCTCTTAGATCCTTTTCCTCCACTTGATCATCAAGTCCATCATATTATATGCATCTCCACCATGATCGTCATTTCATGTCCATGCACTATTTCTTTGTGATCTTGTGGCCACCACTCCTTGCCACGTACACCTTCATCACATGGGTTGCTTATGCCTAACTCAAAACACTTAACACATGGCATTAGCAACTTGGTGTCATTAATTACCAAAACCAAACTTGGGCTTTCATCGGGTTTCGCTACATCTTCGCTTCACTCCGATTAAGCTGGTGTGCTATCAGGTTGCTCCACACTATTCAGATCAGGGTGCTGATCTTAGGGCAGCACATCGGGGCCTTGATAAGTACATTTCAGACTTATTTCCTTTGACCATACTACAAGATTCATTCTTCGTCTTATAGCAGGCTCGGGGACTACGTGTGTACACGTCATCTTGCGATGAGTGTATACTTTTTCTGCAAGTTTCTCTTGGCTGAGCTGGGGACTGGTTTTCAGCTAAGCTGGGGACTGCTACATGACAGAGCTATTCGTGTGCATTTGCCTTTTGTCCCACAGCTGAGCTGGGGGTCGTCTCGCAGGAGAGCTGGAGGCTGCCACGTGACAGAGCCATGGGCTATTTTTTAGAGCCCACAACTGAGTTAGGGGACATCTCGCAGTAGAGCTAGGAGTTGCCACATTGGCGGAGCCATAGGTTCTTATTCACGGCAGAGCCGAGGATCGGGTCCACTGCAAAGCTGGGGCCTAGGCCCACAGCAGAGCTAGGAGCTGTGCTGTGACAGAGCCACGGTGCTTATTTCTCAACTGAGTTGGGATTGTTGCTCTTTAGACCCAGGCACCACGTGATCAAGTCACCTACTGTCAGGTTTGGGGACTAAGTGGCTACACTTCACCACACGGTGAATGTAGTGATTCTCTTATGACTTACTCTCCTTATCGACTAAGGAGTCTAAGTGGCTACACTTCATCTGAGATGGGGAATTTTAAAATTTATCTTGAGCCCCTTACATCCTTCTAGCAAGTCTTACTTGGTTAAGTCCGAGGTCTACAAACCAGTTGAACTGGTCGGTAATAATTATCTTCGCTCTGCTCACCAATTGAACTGGTCGGTGTTAATTATCTCCGATCGGATTACCAGTTAAACTGGTCGGCTTTGTGTTAAATTGCTTAGACTTGATCAAGACTGCATTGCCAAACGGATACAAGGCACTCGGGGACTGGCTGTGGGAGTATAGACCCGTATACCCTCATGTCTGCACGTGGGCCGTGCCATCGGAGGTGACCCAGCCCACAAAATGAAGTCGTGCGGCGCACGGCGCTGGTCGGCGTGCACCGCAAGGCTATAAGAATATATTGTACCACATCGGATATTTTCCATGTAACCCTGTCCCTCCAGAGTATATAAGGAGAGGCAGGGGTCTCCTAGACATAGGACCAGATCTCATATCCAATCAATACAAAATAACAGAGCACAGGATGTAGGGTTTTACATCATGTTGGTAGTCTGAACCTGTATAAATCTTGTGTCTTATGTCTTGTGTCTCTGTTATCATCCGATTCGTGATTAATCTACCATCGTGGGTATACCCCTCGGTGGACTGCCGACCATATTTCGTCAGCACCTTCCATTGCACATTTGCCATTGACTGCATGTTCTTGCCTCTGGCATACAACAACTAACAATCAAAAGTGATAAGAGTTAATAATCTGAAAACCAACAATAGGAAATGGTGCAGCACAACTTTTCTCAAAGAAAATGAATTGGCTAGGAGATAGAAGCAACATAAGAACTGATCTCAAAGCCGGCTCCTGCTCCTCTTTAAACAATTTCATGGGGCTGTTTTTCAGTGGTTCAACCCGTCGCTAGTGAGCTGCACAACAAAGCATGAGGTAGAGAAAATTATATCTGAACTATTATTGTGACAACACTGGCAGTCTTTCCTGAAAGTAGCAGTAGAAATTTCATGATCTGGCTGTTCCAAAGTGAGAATATGCACGAACTCTCTGAAAACACATTATGCACAGCACTAACACATCCAACAGATCTTGAGAGTTAAAAAGAAAGAAATATATTGAGCTGAATTCGATAATAAGCACAAGCCTCTGTTGTACTAATGTTAAACAATTCTTTTTCACACAGCTGGGAGAAAATATTATCACAATTCAGAAATCATCGTGGGACTTAACAAAGTTAAGAAGAGGATCAGGGATGACAGGTTGTTTCTCTAGAACATAGTATTAGGGGGCTCATCCAACTCAAATCCACATATTGCTAACCAGATCCGGAGAAGTTAAATAAGTTAACAGGGAGAAGGAGGTTCACAAGGGATCTGACATCTTCACCAAAATCGCTATCAAATTTGACGCCAGCATCCTGCGTACAAGGTAGGAGCAAATCACAAAACTGCAGAAGTCAGAATTAGAAAAATCCTGAGCACCTAGTTACTGGTAGCAACAAAACAGTGTCGCCGATAGAAGGGAGTAATCTCATAAATCCCATCCTGCTTGACCTCATCTTATCCCGAGGAATCGATTTCAATCTCCTTGATCTAGAGCAAGGCAGATCCCATAAATCCCCATCCTGCTCGACCTCATCTTATCCCAAGGAATCGATTTCAATCTCCTCGATCTAGAGCAAGACAAGTGGGATGGGGGAATAAATATTGGGCTTCGGAAGGAAGACGAAAGGAGCGAGGGAATCAGACCACTTGCCTATGGTAACGCAGGTATCACGGCCTTGTCCGACGGGTGCCGCGGGCGCTTGTGCGGCCCCCCATCTGAGAGGGCACGCGGGAGGGGCCAGGAGAAGGCGGCACCGAGTGGCGGAGCCGTGGAGCTTGAGCGGTGGCGAGAGAATGGATGGGCGCGCTTGCGCGGCTATGTGCTGTTGGGCGACGGCGACGGCCGGAAAGGATGAGGTATAGAGTTACGCAAGGAAGAATGACAAGTGGGCCACCAAATTTCTTTGGGCGCCAGTAGGATGGGCCGAGCGCGCTAAAATGAAAATAGACTACACCAACCGATCGTTTGACCTAATACTTGTTTTTAGCGACCGATTGTCCAAGGAAACAACTAAATATATATACCGACCGATACAGAGTCGGTACAAGAAAAAATAGCGACCGATGATCTGTTAGAAATTTATAGCGACCAATTGTTGGTCATTAATATTCTGTTTTAGCGACCGTTGTCCGACGCTAATTGTTGGCTGTGGTATAGTGTCACAGATTGCAACTTCCAACGTGTGCTTAGATGTGAAGGTATAACTATATATAGATGCCGCGTGTACATGTCCACTAATTTAGTTAAAAAATTATCTCAAGTTTGTTGGAAACATCTTATTGCCCACACGATTTAATCAGGTCATATAAAAAATATTATATTTTAAGATGTTTGAATCTAAATGTTCTTTTTTTAGATTACACCGTTCAAACTAGCACATTTATTTTAAGACAATTGGAGTATATATCGGCACCTAGCATTGGCCTCAACCTATATACGGTGAGGACCGGATGTTTCGCATCACTGCCCAACTATGAGATTTCCATGGACATGGATCCTGGTCTCCTGTTTGGCCTTGCATGCACGGAGCAGACTGCCATTTAGACGACGAAGTCACTTGGTGGATATGAGGTGACCAACACTATATATATTTATAGTAGTGTGTGCCCAACATCACACACCACACGCCTAGCTTCTCTTTCCAAAAGCATGGCGTGCACTACCCTTTCATTGTTGGACCACCTCTTGATCACTGTATTGCTCGTCCTCGCTCGCGACATTATCACAGCCGGTGTTGTCATAGCTCCACCTCCCACTCCTCTACCTCTTCCATGGCTACGTGCACCCTCTCCGACTCCTCGTCCTCCAGGTCTTGGGGCCCCTGCTCGCACTCCTCCTCTTCCTCCCCCTCGGACAGGCACTCCACCTCTAACTCCTCTTCCTCGTCCATGGTTGGGTACACCTTCTCCAGCTCCTGTTCCTCCACGGCTAGGAGCACCCCCTCGTACTCCTATTCTTCCTTCTCCTAAGGTAGGTGCTCCACCTCCTACACCTCCTGTTCGGCCCCCACAGTTGGGAGCGCCCCTTCCTACCCCTGTTCCACCTACTCCTTGGTTGGGGGCTCCCTCCTACGGTCCTACTCTTCCTCCCCCACGGAAGGGTGTTCCACCTTCTACTCCTTCACTTCCAGCACCACGGTTAGGGGCACCCCTCCCCTCCCGTCCGTGTCCTCCAGCTGATGCTCCTATATTCCCTCCCCGTCGGAAGGGTGCTCCACCTTCCACTCCTCCACTTCCTACACCACAATTAGGGGCACCCCTCCCATCCCCTCCTCTTCCTTCAGCTCGTGCTCCTGTACTTCCTCCCCGTCGGATGGGTGATCCACCTTCCCCTCCTCCACTACCTGCACCAAGATTGGGGGCACCCCTCCCGTTCCCTCATAAATCTCCACCTCGTGCTCCTGTACTTCCTCCCCGCCGGAAGCGCACTCCACCTCCTGCACCACGTTCTAAGACACCCATTCCATCTCCTGTTATTCCTCCCCCTCGAAAGCGCACTCCACCTCCTGCACCACGTTCTAAGGCACCCATTCCATCTCCTGTTATTCCTCCCCCTCGAAAGCGCACTCCACCTTCCACTCCAATTCCTGCACCACGGTTGGGGGTACCCCTTCCATCTCCTCCTCTTCCTCCCCCTCATGGACCTACTTTTCCTTCCCCTCAGAGGGGCACTCCGCCTTCCACTCCTCCACTTCCTACACCACGATTAGGGGCACCCCTCCCGTCTCCTCTTCTTCCTCCAGCTCATGCTCCTTCGTAACAATTCTGTTTGTCTAAGCAATCATGAAAGCAGCACCAATCTCTTTTGAAACAATAAGTCTTCAAACAGCAACAACAGCAATATCTTCATTGAACCTCGTCAAAGCAATATTGCTGGAAGCTGAAGATTGAATCTCAGCTGGATGGGTTTGTGTTGCTACAGTGCTATAGGGTCCCATAGGCCACAAGAAACTCATGTAATATATACAATTATTTTGTTTCCAGGGTGTGTAATAAATTGCTAAGCCTAGGCTTACTACTCCTTTGTATTTCAAAACTTATTTCTCTACATTTATATTATAATGTATTATAACCTTGCAATAGCGATTCGATTTGCTCAATTAGCCGTCTTGGATCTGTTTGCAACTCATCCTTCTCTATTTACCATTGTTTGTTCCTTCCTCCCTCCTAATACCACTCCTCACCAGTGTGTTTTTATTTTAACACATGGGGACACAAGAAGCTGTCAATTTCTTTGAGGCAAGAAGAATTTGCAAAAACAGCCCCGAAGTTGGAAAAACTTGTACAAGACAAAAACAGTCGAGATGTTGGAAGATTTGTTGGTTCTTTTCCATCCATTTTTTTTGAGAATTACACAGTACAACATCGACGCTCACAACGCACGCACACTCACCCCTATGAACACACGTACGCTAACCTTACCCCTATGAGCACATCCGAAGAATTGAGCTGGCAGATCTCAAGATTCACGAAGTCACCACAGGCGTCTCGCTGTCGACGGGAATGTCGCCTACCACTGAAAGCATAGTGTCGATAAATCCTGGAATAAATCTAGAAAAATACGAACACTCGTGCCAAGTCGAGGACTTGATTTCCCATAAAATTAGGAGGGTACGATGTGAGTTGTGACTGTGGATCCCTTTCTCGGGAACGCCAAATAACGTCCACCTCTCAACCTAACGCAAATATGTGCTCCAACCAGCGGTGGATTTGGGCCCTAGGCATGACACAAAGCATCTGATGATTACTCCATTGGGTTTTTTGTGGCCTAATCCGTAATAGCCCTAGCCATCATGCCAGCAATAATCAGCTCCCGCCACCGGCCCAACAACCATCCGTCTAACCCAACAATGCTCGAAGTGAAGTAATAAGAAGCAAGAAGCCTAGCACCTACAGGCTACAGCTCTTCAATCTCACAAGTCACACGTGCACCTCTATTGCTCTATCCTTCTCTCTCGTCTTTCTCTGTTGCGTCTCTCATCTCATCTCCTTTCTGAGTCACACCCACGCCCCATTGCCCCCTGGCCCATGCTAATGCGTGCCAGCAGAACTCAATCTAGTCCCCTAGTGCCGCCAACAGCCTGTTCGTTTCACTGGCTTGTTGTGCCTGAAGTACTGTTCGTTGGTTTGTTGTGAGAGAAAAACACTACTGGATGGCTGCTGATTCTACTTATATGCTCAAACGAACAATGTGCAAATTGATCAATTGAGGAGTAGAGCGGCAAAATCAAAGGGTGACACCAACATATGTAACTGAGGCGGCAAAATCAAAGGTGACACCGACAAATGTAACTGAGGGAACGAAGGCTGTTATTATTATTATTATTATTATTATTATTATTATTATTATTATTATTATTATTATTGAGGGAATGAAAGCTGTTGATGGGCAGCCTACCAGCCAATGTTGCCACGTTGGGCACTCATGCGGGAGGCAAGCTGGAAAGGTACGTACTGTGCAGTGCTAGCAATAGGCAACGTACGTGCACGGCTACAACCAGGTTAATTCCTAGAAGGTTGCTTCTATAAATCTACAGTTCTATATGGTTTTGTTTATTTTCCATGTACTCTCTCTGTTCTAAATTATAAGTCGCTTCGACTTTTTTTTGTATATCTATTTTACTATGCACCTAGATATAATATTATGTCTAGATACATGGCAAAATGAATGAACTAAAAAAGTCAAAGCGACTTATAATTTGGAACGGAGAGAGTAATTGCTAAATTTTCCATGTTGTATTTATGCAGTAATTTTGTAGAATTTTATATTTTTCATAATAATAAATTATACAATATTGGATCTGGCGTGCAAATTCGTCGGCTCCGCCACCATGCGCCGGCTCCAACTGCCCATGCTAGTGAAGGCAGACATTCCTATTCATGCTCGTTACTGCCGCAGCGATTGATTTATGGCTTAAAACAGCTCCACCAAAATGAAAAAAACTTAATCCCCTATATCTGGTTCAAGAAAACAAGAGTTCAGGTTTAAACGTATGTGTTGAAGCAGATTTAGAAAAGCTTTGTCCTTTACATATGGATCCTAGATGTCAACTAGTATTTTTCTACGCACAAAATTACACGGAGCACCCGTCGTCCACGGTGCCGAACCTGCAGGCTGCCATCGTCGGCGTTGCTATATACTCCCTCCGTCCCAGAAAAAATATCGTTTTAGATTTTTCAGATATCGTGTTTGACCGTTCGTCTTATACAAAAATTTTGTGCAAATTATAAAATAAATAAATCATTATTGAAGTATCTCTAATGATAAAATAAGTCATAACAAAATAAATAATATTTATTAAAAAATTTGAATAAGACGAAACGGCGATGTCTGAAAAACCTAAAACGACACTTTTTCTGGGACGGAGGAAGTACATGCATATCAGCATTGTTGATGTCACCGAGCCGCCTCAGCCCTTGGACTACGAGTCTACGACGGCGGGTCGCACAATTGGGAGGCGCCCATATATAGTAGCAGGCCCAACCCCTCAGGAACGTCGTACCTGGCGACGAGGCCGGCGAGGGATTCTTGCGCGCGCAGCGTGGACCAGAACTACTCTGCCGCAAACCAGGAAAGAACTGTCGTCGTGAATGTTGCGCCCTGGTGCTCCTCCTCCCACCAGAACTACACCAAATATGAAAATGTTTCATGGTAAGGAAAAGAACCAGCAATCAACTCTGGATAAGTAGTGCCATGCTCCTTAAGCAGCGCTATGGTTGAAGCAACAGTGCCCAATCATTCATGTTCTCAAAAAAAAAGTGCCCAGTCTTTTATTTTTTAACAGAGGAGCAATTATATCTTATTTGAAAAGTCTAGGCTGAACTGAGTTAACTCTAAAATGCTACCTTGTTTTAACAAAGCCTAACAGGTGCATTGCCAATTGCCATACATGGTACAAATTCAAGTGAAGAACCCTCAGTGACAGCTGATTGTAATGGCTTGCCTGTCTGCAATCGCATAGTAGCTTCAAAATTGACCAAAGTATTGCAGCCTGAATCGATATGGCATAGTCTTAAACGAAGGGATAATCCCATCTTAGTAACAGCTTTACTACTGAAAATATTAGCGCATATTACTGCTTATAGGGACAATGTGTCAATAGCTGGCATGCAACAACCAACAATGTGTTGAGCATAGTATAACTCAAATTCACTTACCTGATCTAAAATGATGGCGGACAGCCTATATCCCTGTAGCCATAAGCTCGTGGAGCATCCATTTGATGTCCTGTGCTTAACCTGCGCTCTTCTCCGTCGGGTCTACCTTAACCTGCACTCACGAACTTGTATTCCAATCGTTCGAAGCATTGCAAGATAGAAGCAAAGGTTCCATGGGTGATCGCTACCAAACGAGTGAGCGACTTACCATGGGATGTACTTAATGGCAAAGCCATTATCCTCGACGCGGGTCTTCATGAGAGAGTCTGAAACCCTCTTCCCGCGAGCTCCTTGAGCACCTCAGCGAGCGGCTGGCCGATGCCCTCGGTGGGGGGCGGCAAGCTCCGGTTTCTGCGGCCGATGAGACGCGTGAGACTTTGCGGCCGACACACGGTTCCTCATGACCCACGCCGCCAGGCCCGCCGACCCACGCCACCGCCCTCGTCTGCTCGCTTGACCCGCCTTCGGCGCCGGCAGCTCCGACGGGCTGCGGCACCTCGGCCGAGCCCCCGGCATCTGCGGTGCCGCAGCTTCCCCTCGTCTGGCGCCAACGGCTTCACCCGGCCACACTGCATGCCGCCCCGCCCGGCGCCGGCAGTGAGAACCATACTACGAACAGAAATACTTATAAATAATTGACATATAGAGGCATAGAGCAAGCAAAATTATTAATCTTCATAATATAAAATTTACTGTCACAAGTACTTCTAAGCTGAGAAAAAAATCCAGTCCAGTAAATTCTAAGCAAGAGAAGTCATAAATTCAGAAACACCTTGCAATTGTGTCTTCCATCTTCTCACTATTTTTCGATTGTTCAATATCGATATTTAATTACTATACAACATTATTATTACTTAATTAAACTACTGAAAGATCTAAAAGTGATAAAATTATAGAATCACCCAAACAAAGGTTCAGAGTGATTTTCCAATCAACAAAGCTCTAGCACCAGACCACAGAACAAAAGCATGTACTATCTTGCTACATTCTGGTTGAATTTTACCAGACTTGCAACTCTTGCCTTACTAAAAAAAATGATTCCTAGCTAGCAAGCAACGCCTAAGGCTACTCTACTCATTAACCTGGACTAATAGAAAGTACAAGCAAGCTTAGAGAGCCACCATCTCTCGATCTATATTTGACCAGATCACGACGACGGTGGCAGCAAAGCCCACCATACATTATTACACACCCCAAGCGAGACTTGCAGAACAGCATGAGCGGAACCAACCTTCTCGACTGCGTGGAGGGCAGCGCCGTGGCCGCCGACGCCGGCTCCGATGATCACGAGATCGTAGTCAAACCCGCTGCTCGCGGCCGCGCCATTGCCAGCCGTCGCCGCAGCCACCACGCTCCGTCTAGCGGCCACCTACTGCGGCGTGCACCGGGGCACGAATGGAGCCGCAGGGCCTCGCGCCTGAGACTGCAGAAGCGGAGCCTGGCAACCGGCTGGATCGTGTCGTACCTGTAGGTGGTGGCACTGCTGGCGACCGCCGTCGAAGCTACCAGAGGGGACCGTGGGACCTCGCCCGACCCGCCTCCGGCGCCGGCAGCGCCGGCCGGCCACGCCATCTTGGCCGAGCCCCCGGCGATCTACGGCGCCGCAGCTTCCCCGCGTCGGGTGCCGGCGTTTCAGGCGAGGGGAGGGAGGCGTGGGCGTGGCGTCCTCAGATGCTCGGGGTTTCAGATCCGGGTGGCGGTCTTTTTTTTTTTAAGGGGAGGAAGGTACCAATATTTCATCCCAATAAGATGTTATTGGTGGCCACTAATACTATTTTTTTAATTATTAAGGAAGATACTTTGCAATTTCTTATTAAGCGCGCGTGCGCTGGACTATATCAGCAGCACGCGGCTTCTTTCCTCTAAGAGTTCCTGTTAGAATCATTAAGTGTTTTGTCGTTTTAGAGACTTCGGTACCCAAATCTTATACCGCGCGTGTGCACTCAACGAGTTACTGACGCGTGTTTTCCTCTTTCTGTAGCCATGTCTCCTTGCGTTCGGTCCATTTGTGTCATGTTTTTTTTGTCGTGCCCTGTCCGATTCCCAATATTGCGACGGGAGGGCCATTTAAAAAATTTCAAAACAATGCGCCCATTCCTTTTCCCCCTTTCTCTAGTCAACGCAACCTCATCTTCTTCCCCTCGCCTAGCGTCGGTGGAACCTCCGTTGCTGCGACCGGTGTCGATTTTCAGGGTGGCACTAGTTGACCTCATCTCCTATGGTCATGGATCTAGAGGCCTCCTCGACGCCGGTGCGGCCCCCAACGACGCCGACATGAAGGTCCATCGTTGCCATCGAGCCTTCGATTTGGGGCCGACTGGGAACTTTGGGGCGGATTCGATTTGATTTTGGGGTGGATTCGATTTCAGGCGGAGGCGGATTCGATTTTGGGGCGGATTCGATTTGAGGTGGAGGCGAACTCAACCGGGCTATGGGAGGAGCAAGGGACCTCGACAGATATGCGACACCAGGACCCGCTACCACGAGGACGTGTACGTCGTCACCGGCAAGGGCCTCCAACGATTCCATCTCCTCCAGGTTGTTGTGCCTGGAGTTGCTCATGGCTGAAGAAGGAGTAGGACGAAGATGTTTTGCAAGAAGACTTAGCGTATTTTGTTGTTTACGTTTATTAGCTGTTTGGTCCTGTCGTGTGGACCAGTGTGGTCAGCGTCTGTAACAAGGCTTAAGAGCCAAGCACGGTAAGGGATTCGGGGATTCAGACTATTGCTATCGAAAGAACTCGCCAAGGTGCAGGGGTTTGCCTCGCCGGCGTCCTCGTATCCGTGTCCCTCTTGTTCGTGCTCACGTCGCCGGTACTTCCGACGGCCAGGGGTGTGACAATTGGTATCGGATTCATCTATCCTCAGCGTGGGTGTTGAGCTTCATCGCTCCTCATCTCCGACGGCGTTCAAGTGACGGATCCTCCTATCCCATTCATCTTCTACCTCCAAACTAGCAGATCCACTTCGTCTCAACCTCCCATCTATCATCGGGCTCCCGTGTGGTCGACTTGCGTCGATCGCGATCATAATTCTGGTGGGCAGGCTCTTCTCGGGTCACGCCCACAAGGTGTTTGACTAGAGAATCCAGAGGTCCCTCCTTTGGGTTGATCAAGTCCGTAATCGATTTCAAGGGCGTCTTCCACCAAATCCACAAAACCAACCCCACCCTCCACAAAGATCTGTCACCATCTTCAGCAACCAAGCTCACCTAGGGGACTACATCGACACGTACGGTTCGGCAGCGAGAACCACATTGAGCAAAAAAAATCACCTCTACTCCTGATCTATTACTCTGGGGCCGAGGACCCTTCTCGTGTGGTCCCGGCTCTGGAGTTAACCGAAGAAGAGGTGTTGGAGCGCCTCAAGAAAATTCTGAAGGGAGTGAGCGTTGTTCCACACACGGTCACTGAGTACCGTGCTGACAACCCGCCTCCTGCTGTAAATTGTTTATCTTCTGTGAGTACTTTATTCTTTATATTTCCTTCGTTGTTGGTACTTTTTATCTTCATTTCCCTTATTTCTCTTGTTGTTATTGGTTGTCTACAGGATTTGGGTCAGAATTTCGTTGATCTGATCCCTGCTGACGATAACCCTTCTTGGGTGAAAGCTGGGGAGAACCTTGTTGGAGCATCTTCCACCAGTAAGTCTCAAGCCACCACCATCCTTCCTAGTGCTTCCATCGCAGAAACCATCCCGTACGTTGAGTATGTCCCTGATCCAGTTCCTTGAGCTCCTCGTAGCATCAAGAGGACATGAGCAGACGACGCTTTCGCTGGGTGTCTTCTACCAAGAAGCCTCGTCAATCGAGTACTCGTCCAAGTACTCAAGTTGTAGGTAGCATGCTCCTAGGTGAGCATTTCAATATTTTTGTCTTCTTTGTAGTTTGTTCGTATTCTTAACCGAGTACTTTCTCCTTTCTCAGATGGTACTGTGGTTGAGTTACTCGAGGGCGAGGAGGATGAGGATGATGATGCGGCCCTCGACACTCATCGGTGAGTTGTCGTTGTATTTTTATTTTCTCGTTGTTATTCTTGAGCGCTTCTTTTGACTTGTCATTGTCCTTTGCAGTAAGTGGTCGTTGAGCCTAAGTTCTTTTGGGGCTCAAGTGTCAATCACGCCATCCCTGGCGTGGGGTGGTGATGATGTCTTTTCTGCTGCCATGCCTCCGCCGAAACCCTCAGTTCGGCTTAGGGATTTTAGTATGAAGAGGAAGACGGCCAAGTAAGTGAATCCCGGTTAGGTTGTTTGCTTCTGTTTTTCCTTTTTCTGGTTTATCTTCATATCGTTGAGATTGTCCATCATTTTGTAGGCCTTCACCCTCGCCTTCCCTCAACCCCCGATCGGCTTCTTCTCAGTCCGCTGGTGCGGCCGTGCGTACTGAGTCTCAGGACTCGGAACGCACAGTCAGCGAGGCGGTTGTGAGGGAGATGGTGACCCCTAATGATCATGCTGCCGCAGAGTCACCAACTCTGGAGATGATGGTGACTGTGGCGGTAGGTCCGTCTAAGGAGGTGGCCGGGGCTTCTACTGCCCAAGTTGCAGCCTTGGTGGTGGTCTCCTCGGCTCAGCCGACTTCTTCCGCTGCTGGTCATGCTTCCAGCGGTCTTCGTCTAGAGGAGGATGTGGTGCTGCAATTTGATGCCACCCATCGTCTCTTTGAGTTGACTGAGTCCTAGGGAAGAGTTGCAGCTGGTGTGGCTTCCTTTGGAGAGCAGCTTTAGGTAGTCATCTTCTTATTTCTTTGTTTTTGTCTTCCCGATTTGTTTTACTCTCTTTTCTCATTTCCTTCCTTTTTCTACGGGAGTAGTCTTTCTCTCAGGATCACTCTAACTTTTTTTGGCTCAGGTGAGACTGAAAAGAAACTATCCTTTGAATTGAGTCAGCTGAAGGCGCAGTTGGCTAATAAGGAGGTGGAGCTAGATTCTAAGCGACAAGGACGTCAAGATTCTGAGAGGATTCTTCATGCACAAATTATTGAGGCGGAGCAAAGGAGAGATGAAGCCATGGCCGCCTTATGGGATTCCTCTAGGAAATGTGAAGGTCTTAAGAAGGAGTGTGAAGGTACTCCGAGTTCTTTTTTGTTTATTTGCTTCTTTATTTCTCTAACTCTGTTCTAATTTTGCACGATCTCTTCTTATTGCTTTTGACCAGCACTCCATGGAGATAAGCAAAAACTCTCTAGGGTTGTTGAGGAAATGAAGATACTTGTCTGTAATAATCACAATAGGGCTGAGGTGGTAATTACTCATGCTGAACAAGAACTTGCGCTTGCCAAGTTAATTAGGTGTGAAGCTGACAGAGATCTTGTGCAGGGGATGAAAACCATTGAAGATTTGTCTCAGAAGCTGGCTACATCTGACCAACGGTTTGTTACATTGTGGAAATCTTTCAAGACTGTTGCAAAGCTTCTTCGGACTTCTGAAGATGATGGAAGGACCTGGGGCGACTTTATCCTGCTAATTCCTGAGCATCTTCAGAGCTTCGTGAAGAATGGGGTCCAGGTGTGTGTCAAGAACGTTTTAGCTCATATATGTGTTCTTGCTCCGTCGGCCCCTTTAGAACAACTTAGGGAAGAAGCAGATGATGACAATTATTTGGATTCCATTGAGAAGGCTAAACCTAAAGTTGAAGATCTGGCCACCTTCATTGCTGAAAGGCTTCATATTTAGCTCCCTTGTTCTGATGATAAAGCTATTGGTTAGGCTTTTTAGTGCCCGGGCGCCTTCCTTTTATAAAGATATACTTTGTATTGTGCCTTGTAAAGAAATTCTGGTTCTCTAGATTTATCTTGACTATTTTGCTTGAATCATTTGAGTGAATATTTCTGAGCTGTTTTCTCAGACTTTGGAATTTTCCTTCAATGCATGCTGGATATAAGCCTTAGTCTTTGCAGGCATATCCAGGTTCCTTTGAGTTGTGTCTCTTCAACTGGTTTTGCTCTTGTTTTTTATATCTTCATGAGTCTTGTCGAGCATAGGCGTTGGATTAGTTGGGTTGTTTCCAGTGTTGAACGACTCCAGGATAGGGCGAGCGCTATCTGGCTCTCATCTAGGCCATGAGAACAACCTAGGATATGTCAAGTGTTGGCTTTTTAGCCTTCTTACTTTCATCTAAGCCTAAAAAGACTTGGGACAAGGTGAGCTCAAGCATCTTTTCAGCTCTTTTGCTCTTGATTTATGAATTGTGAGCTCAAGCGTCTTTTCAGCTCTTTTATTCTCATCCGGTTGTGAAATCAACCTGGGATAGGGCGAGCACCTCTGGCTCTCATCTAGGCTATGAAAAAAACCTAGAATAGGTTCAAGTGTTAGCTTACTAGCCTTACTCTCATCCAAGCCTAAAAAGACGTGGGATTACGAGCTCAAGCATCTTCTCTGCTCTTTTGCTCTCATCCGGTTGTGAAAACAACTTGGAATCAGACGAGCACCTTTGGCTCTCATCTAGGCTATGAAAACAACCCAGAATAGGTTTGAGTGTCAGCTTACCAGCCTTACTCTCATCGAAGCCTGAAAAGACTTGGGATTGCAAGCTCAAGCATCTTTTCAACTCTTTTGCTCTCATCCAGTTGTGAAAACAACTCAGGATCGGGCGAGCACCTCTGGCTCTCATTCAGGCTGTGAAAACAACTCAGGATAGGTTCGAGTGTCAGCTTATCAGCCTTACTCTAATCAAGCCTGAAAAGACTTGGGATTGCGAGTTCAAGCATCTTTTCAGCTCTTTTGCTCTCATCCGGTTGTGAAAACAACTCGGGATCAGATGAGCACCTCTGGCTCTCATCTAGGCTGTGAAAACAACTCAGGATAGGTTCGCGTGTCAGCTTACCAGCCTTACTCTCATCCAAGCCTGAAAGGACTTAGGATTGCGAGTTCAAGCATCTTTTCAGCTCTTTTGCTCTCATCTAGGCTGTGAGAATAGCCTAGGATAGGGCGAGCATCTTTGGCTCTCATCCAGGCTACGAAAACAACCCAGGATAGCTTTGAGTGTCAGCTTATCAGCCTTACTCTCATCCAAACCTGAAAAGACTTGGGATCGCGAGCTCAAACACCTTTTCAGTTCTTTTGCTCTCATCCAGTTGTGAAAACAACTCGAGATCAGGCAAGCACCTCTGACTCTCATCCAGGCTATGAAAACAGCTCAAGATAGGTTTGAGTGTCGGTTTATTAGCCTTACTCTCATCCACGCCTGAAAAGACTTGGGATTGTGAGCTCAAACGTCTTTTCAGCTCTTTTGCTCTCATCTGGTTGTGAAAACAACTCAGGATCGGTCGAGCACCTCTCACTCTTATCCAGGCTATGAAAACAACCTAGGATAGGTTTGAGTGTCAGCTTATCAGCCTTACTCTCATCCAAGCCTAAAAAGACTTGGGATTATGAGTTCAAGCATCTTTTCAGCTCTTTTGCTCTTATCCGGTTGTGAAAATAACTCAGGATCGGTCGAGCACCTCTGGCTCTCATCCAGGCTGTGAAAACAATCTAGAATAGGTTTGAGTGTCAGCTTATCAGCCTTACTCTCGTCCAAGCTTGAAAAGACTTGGGATTGTGAGCTCAAGCATCTTTTCAGCTCTTTTGCTCTCATTTGGTTGTGAAAACAACTCGGGATCGATCATAATAAGACAAATGTTGACGAGGAATATCATCTTTATTTCATTGGCCGTGAATCCTGATTACACATTGCTTTGTTGCTACATAAATTTTGTCTTGAGTTCTTCAAGCGTAGAATCTTCTTAGCTGGCTGATATGCTACGTATTCCTTACTTCTATTCCATCTTCAATCGTTAACTTGTATGTGCCTAGTCCGGAGACTTTTGCAACAATAAAAGACCTTCTCATGGGCTGAGTAGTTTATGGCGTCCGTCAGTTTTTTGTACTCTTTGTAGTACTAGGTCTCCAACTTGCACCGAGTGTTGTTGTGTACTTTTGTTATAGTGGCGCCTTAGACCTTGGAGGTATAGAGCTGACTGAAGGGTAGCGTTTACTCTGACTTCTTCTGTACTATCAGGTTCCAATCTTCGGGTGTGTTCTGCTTCTCCCTCCTCGTATTGTTCGATTTTTGGGGATGTCCAGATCAAATCTGTTAGTAGCACGGCTTCTAATCCATATACTAGAAAGAAAGGTGAGTATCCAGTCGCTCTGCTTACTTGAGTGCGTAGCCCCCATACTACTTTGGGTAATTCTTCAATCCATTTGGAGCCGTAATCTTCTAATTGTTCATATAATATTGGTTTTAATCCAGCTAGTATAAGTCCATTGGCTCTTTCTACTTGTCTGTTGGCTTCAAGGTGTGCAACTGACGCATAATCTATACTGATGCCGCAGTCTTGTGCCCAATTTCTGAACTCGATAGCTGTAAAAGGGGAACCCAAATCTGTGATGATGTGGTTGGGTATTCCGAAGCGGTGCATAATGTCTTGGATGAACTCGACTGCTTTTGTTGTGCTGTATTTTACGAGCGGCTTGTATTCGATCCACTTGGTAAATTTGTCGATTGCAATGAAGATGTACTCAAATCCACCTTTGGCCTTTTTGAGTGGTCTGACTTAATCCAGCCCCCAGCATGTGAACGGCCAGGCAGGAGGGATGCAAATTAGGTCGTGAGCTGGTACATGAGCTTGCCTTGCGAACATTTGGCACCCTTTGCACTATCTAACTAGTTCTTCTGCATCTTTCAAAGCTGTTGGCCAATAGAAATCGGCGCGGAAAGTTTTGCCCACTAGAGTCCTTGAGGCTACGTGGTTGCCGCAACAACCTGAGTGTATTTCTTCTAGAATTTCTTTTCCTTCTTCTCTTGAGATACATTTAAGAAGTACTCCTGATGATGCGACTCTTCTATACAAGTTGTCGCCTACAAGACCGTAGTTCTTGCTTCTTCTTCAGATTATCCTGGTGGCCTCTTCCTTATTAGATGGTAGCTTGTTTTCTTTGATGTAGTCAATAAAGTCTTGTGTCCATGATCTGGTGATTACCATGATCTGGATTGTTGGTGCTGGTGGCTCAGAGGTTATCCCACCAGGTTGTTTTATGGAGGGTGATGACAACTCCTCTACAAACACACCTAGCGGGACCTTTGCTCTGTCCGATCCCAGCTTGGCGAGAACGTTTGCTGCAACGTTCGAATCTCGTAGAACATGTAGGATTTATAGTCCTTGAAAATTTTTCTCTAGTTTTCGTACTTCAACACAATAGGCGTCCATGTTGTTTTTGGTGCAGTCCCAGTCTTTGTTGACTTGATTGATGACCACAGCTGAATCGCCATAGACAAGTAACCGTTTGATTCTGAGAGAAGTCACGATCCTTAGCCCATGAATGAGTGCTTCATATTCTGCTTCATTGTTTGTGGCTTGCCATAGTATCTAGAGTACGTATTTAAGTTGTTTTTCTTCTGGGGATATGAAAAGAACACCTGCGCCAGCTCTGCCTAACTTGAGTGATTCGTTGAAATACATCTTCCAATGGTCGAGGAAGGCATCTGGCGCGGGTTGTTGGATTTTTGTCCATTCGGCCATGAAGTCTACGAGTGCTTGCGATTTTATTGCTTTCCAAGGAGAGAAATCGATATTTAGAGCTCTGAGTTCCACTACCCACTTTGATATGCTTCCTGTCGCATCTCTATTGCGCAGGATGCCTTTGAGAGAGAAATCTGTTAATACGGTAATCTTGTGACCTTCGAATTAGTGTCGTAGCTTACGAGAAGTGATTAGGAGGGCGTAGAGTAGTTTTTGTACATACGGGTACCGTATTTTTGAGTCTGTCAGAACCTCGCTGATGTAGTATACCGGCCGCTGTACTTTGTATACATACCCTTCTTTTTCTCTTTCCACCACAATTGCTACACTGACCAAAGTAGGTGTTGCCAATATGGATAACATCATGTCTTCGTGCTTCTTAGGTGATGTTAGTGTGGGTGATGAGGTGAGATACACCTTAAGGCTTTCAAACGCCTCCTTGGCTTTCTCTGTCTACTCAAACCTGCCTATCTTTTTTAATAGCTTGAAGAAAGGGAGTCCTTTTTTGCCGAGTCCTGAGATGAAGCGATTGAAGGCTGTCATGCTTCCTGTCAGTTTTTGCACATCTTTTACACAGCGCGGAGGTACCATTTCTGTTATGGCTCGAATCTATTTAGTGCTTGCTTTGATTTCTTGATTACTGACTAGGTATCCGAGCAGTTGTCCTGATGGTATCCCCAAAACACACTTGTTTTGGTTCAATTTCCACTTCCACTTATTTAGATTTTCAAAAGTCTGCTTCAAGTCTTCAATTAGCATGTCTGGGTTTTTTTTGTCTTTACTACTACGTCATTGACATAAGCTTCTGCATTGTCACCAATCTGTTCACCGAGACATGTTTGAATAGCTCTTTTTTTAGAGAAACTGTGGAGCAAAGCTCCCCAGAAATATATTAACTTTAAAGTTTAGGAGGATGTTAGCTAGATGCTAACAACAAGAAAACAAGAGAGAAGAAGCAATACCTACCGGGAGGAGCTAAGGAAGGAGAAGGTGACTGAGGCCAGAAGGGGAAAAAACAAAAGTACAACATATTGACCCAATTCATGATTACAACGCGTTTATGATTAGGAATTCTATACAAGTGAAGTTTAACTTCATTCTTGAAAGACTGCTTCCAGTTGCTGATGGATGGGGGCTTGTGATTAAATATATAATCATTCCTTGATAGGTGGTGCCGGCGTTCTTGAGTCTAAAAGACATGGTTTTATAGCAATAGGCACCGAGTGGAGTGATGAAAGATGTCTTGCTCTGGTCTTTTTCCTTTAATGCAATTTGATGATAGCCTGAATAACAATCGAGGAAAGATAGCAGGGCGGATCTTGCCATTGAATCGACAATTTGATCAATTAGCGGTAACCCGAATGGGTCCTTTAGGCAATGTTTGTTAAGATCCATGTAATCGACGCACATGCGCCATTCTACCGTGTTCTTTTTCTGTACTAGAATGGGATTCGCTAGCCAATCTGGATGAAAAATTTCTCTTATAAATCCGGCTACCATTAATTTTATAATCTTCTTCTTGATTGCTTCCTTTTTGTCTAGTGATAATCTTCTTAGCCGTTGCTTGATTGGTTTGGAGCCTTCATTGACATCGATTCTATGCTCAGCCAACTCTCTTGGGACACCTGGCATGTCGGTCGGCTTCCAAGCGAAGATATCTTTGTTGTCCCAAAGAAAGTTGGTGAGCACGAGTTCCTATTTAGTCAAGAGGTGAGCACTAATGGTCGCTGTCTTCTCAGAGTCACCAGTACCCAGGTCAATTTTCTTTACATCAGCTTCTTTTTGTGGTGTAAGGTTTCTTAGCTGGGATTTCTAGCTCTTCCGAGTTCATTTGTGCAGCGACTATGGTAATTTCTTCTCTTCCATTGGCTGCTTGTGCTTTGGCTATGATTTGGATTGCTTGAATGTCACGATCGAAAGCGCGCTTCAGGTTGCCTCGGAGGGAGAGTATTCCATGAGGTCCTAGCATCTTGAGCAGGAGGTATGGGTAGTGAGGTATAGCCATGAACTTTGTAAGTGCTGATCTTCCAAGGATGGCATGATACAATGTCTCAAAGTCCGCAACTTCAAACTGAATGAATTCGGTTCGGTAATTTGCTTGTGTTCCAAACGTGACTGATAGAGTGATTTGCCCGAGCGGTGTGGCAGCTTTTCCAGGTACTATTCCATAGAATGGTATTCCTGTTGGGGTAATCAACCCGACGAAGTCTAGCCCCATCTTTCTTAGCGTTTCTAAAAATATGATGTTGAGTCCAGCTCCCCCATCGATCAAAACTTTGGTGACTGTCATCCTTGCTATAGTTGGATCTAGGACTAGTGGATATAGGCCGACATTTCCAACGCTAGTCCATTGATCTTCTCTTGAAAACTGAATTGGGTACTGTGACCAATTTAGGTACCTTGGGACGGCTGGATCGACTGCCATGATGCTGCGGAGAGCTAGCTTGTCTTGGTGCTTGCTTCAAGAACATGGAACTCTAGAGAAGATTACTGCAACTGTTCTCTTTGGCTGCTGGAATCCTTTGTCTTCCGTGTTGTCTTCGTCTTTCTTCTTGTTATCCACTTATTTATCCTTATTTTTTTCTTTTCTTGCATACCGATCAATGAAGATTCGGCAGTCTCCTGTAGTATGGTTTTCTTCTGGGTGCCATATACAGTGCATATTCTCGATATCTTCAAACCTCTTGAATTTTAAAAAAAATCGTCTTGTCGGCCATGGCAACGGTGTTGTCTAGTCCGTGCTTCCTGTTCGGATGTCCCATGTTTGGAAAATTTCTCCGGTCCGAGTTGTCTCTTTGTTTTCTCGGTTGTTTTTGTTTGAAAATCTTTCCCTCATCTTTTCTTCAGCCATAATCATTTTTTCTACCACGTGTCTGAATTCTTCATTATTCCTTGGGTTTTCTTTGCAAAAATCTTGAAATTATTATTTAGCCATGATTCCGTGGGAAAAGGCTTCAATTACTTCTCGTTCAGTGATGTCATGTACCTGGGTACATAATTCACCAAAACGTCGATAATAATCTCTGTGGCTTTTGCCTCTCTTTTGCTTGAGTCCTTTTAGCTTTGCATGTGTGATGGGGTGCGTAATGATGCCCGCAAAATTTTCACTTTGCATGTGTGATGGGGTGCGTAATGATGCCCGCAAAATTTTCACAGAAGGCTTTTTGCAAGTCCTCCCAGCCTCTGATTGACCCCGGATTCAATTTATCGAACCATTGGAGGGGCATGTTTTCTAGGGCCATGGGAAGGAATAATGTCTTGATATTGTCATCTCTGCTGACTAGTTTGATTGATTGCGAGTAGATTCTGAGCCACTGCTTTGGTTCAGTCTTTCCATCATATTTGGAGTGGTTTGACGGCTTGAACTTGTGAGGCAGCTGTACCAAAGAAAGTCGCCCTGAAAAATAGGGAAACCTATTGTGTGTTCTGGCTTCTCTGTGTTCTGACTCAGCTCCCTCTTCCTACCAGCTGTCATTTAGCCTAGAAATAAATTGTGGGGATGAGCGGTAAGATGCCCTATCCCTTTCTTCTCTCGAATGCTCGACTTGATTACTCTGGGCGTGGTCTCTTCTTTTCTCTCGATTCTGGCTCCCGTTTGGTCCTAGTCTTTCGAAGGCAGACCTCCTTTGAATTTGTGCATCTTGTTCATGTGATGCTGTCCTAGCGGGAAGCCTGAAATGAGTTCTTCCGCCATGCGCCTTCAGGGTTGTTGTCCGGAGAACTTCTCAGAGTTGTTCTTGTTCCTCGTTGGGATGCGAGATTGCTTTGAGTTCTTCTAGTGCTTCCTGTATCTTGTCGTAAGGAGCTCTGTGTACTCTGGTTGCGCACTTTTCTTCGGCTTCTTTCTTTGATTTCCTCTTATGGTATTCGGCCAGCTCTATCTTGTACGTGTCATGTGCTTCTTTTCGTTGCCTGGCATGACGTCTGTGGCCTTCTTTTAATTTGTTCCTTCTTTCTCTAGCTTGTCTCTAGCCCTCAGATTCGCCATCGTATTTAGGAGCGTTAGGCGATATGTTTGATTCTGATTCATTTGAAGATCTAACATCGGGTGCAGTTGGTGGCATCGGTAGTGGCCGCCGAATCATGAAGGCTTCTCGGCCTGGCACCAGGCTTGCCTTGCTGTAGTTGCTGACGACTTCAATTAGAGTGTTGGCATCACAGAGCGCGCTACCTTCTTGGTAGGGTAGAGCGATAGCTTCTTCAACTAGTCGGGCATTGTTGTTTTGGGGACAAGTACCCGGCTAGTGGACTAGGCAATCTTTAGATGTTACGGTTAGTACAAGACCTTCTTGTGCCCCGGTAAGACGTAGCCTCCGTGCTGGACGGACCGTATTTCGGAGTAAGTCTTGATATGCCCTTGCCACGTTGTTAAGTCCGGTTGGGAGGTGACTCAATTTTTTGGTAGAAACCTGAAGTAGGTTCGAATTCATGTTTTGAAGGGTTGATGCCGCGTTTTGGAGTCTAATTGGAAAAGGACTTGGCTTGTCTTTAAAATAACCCGGATAGGACTCCGAGGGGGAGTCCGACCCGGATGTCAAGTCGAGACTAGTTGTTGTTGTGGCCCGAGTCGATTCGGACACCGTAAGCCTTTCGGCGAGATCTTCGGTAAGCTTCATCGAAAGAGTGAGACCCTCGCGGCTTCTAGAGCTTCGACGAGATATCCTTGGAGGTTGCCCTCATCGTCTGCCTCACAAACCCATGATCCGAAGATGAAGATTGATCCCATTGGGAAAATCATGTTGTCGAAATCCGTAGAGCTCTTGATTGCGATAGCGCTAAAAGCACCTACCTGGCGCGCTAGCTGTCGGTGTTTGACCACCGATAGCCTACCACGGGGGTACCAAGGACAGTTGTTCAGACTTCGGCGTATTCTAGAACTCGACGGTGAATGCAGAGACAGTTAATTTATACTGGTTTGGGCCCTCGATCGTGATCGAGTAATAGCCTTACGTCCAGTCGACGTTAGCCTGTTGCGTTGGATTTATTGTGTTGTGTTGTCTCTTGTTACAGGGGTGCCCACGCCCTCTCTTTATATCGATAGAGAAGGCGGTAGAGCGGTTACAATCCTAGTCGGATCCAAAAAAAAGGTGTCCTGAACTGTATACAGAAGTTACTTTCCATAGGAATCTGGCTAGTCTGACCTATTCTACTTAGATTCAGTGTAGTGGATGCCACACCTCTCCTTGCTCCAGTTTGTGGGCCAGGCCAGGGCCCACGACTTATAGTCATATCGTTGAGGAACCCCGTGGGTCCTACATCGACAATGATATTTATTACGATGTAAGGAAACCATACAAAGATGCGTAGATATATAGACACATATGCAAAGGATATAGGGGAATAGCTGCCGCAACCAAATCTCACAAAGGCCTTCAACAAATAAGAAAAATTATAAGTAGGCCCCTAAGCGCCTGTATGTCCATCGTAGAAATCTCCTCTCGCTGGATCCCATCACCGACGAAGTCGCTGGAGCAGGACGAGCAGAGTAGCCTCCATCCGCAAGCCTAGGAAGACACCATTGCACGCAGGCTTTGAGGGGAGCCACAATAGTTTCCTGCCATGAATGGGAAGAAAACCATAGAGGAGCATCGGCTGGGGACATGTCCTATGTTGTCCCGTGCCGTGAATGGGAAGAAAACCATAGAGGAGCATCAGCTAAGGACATGCCCCATGCTGTCCCGGGCCTAGATCTGGCCATCCCACCGAGAGATGGGGAAAGGAGGACCATATCGTAGTACCTTACCACCGCGAGCTGTAGCATTGCCCCACGGGCTTCCCTGTATTGTATCGTCGTCACCACAGCCGCCGTTATTCCACAACAACGGCACCACCTCCACCGACTAAGTGCCACTAGAACACCTACTCCTATGGAAACGTAATCTACACCGCTGGTTGGAGGACCGCCGTTTCCCCACACATCAGAGGCCCCGTAGGCCACCGGAGGCGGAAGGGAACGGTGACCTTGCCAACGGGAGCACAAAACACCCTCTTTTCGCCCCTCTCATTGTAGCTAGCCGAGAGGGTTTGAGAAGGGGAGAGAGAGAACTCCAATTTCTATTTGATTGAAGAGGGATGGGACCAACCCAATTTCTTTTTGGTCTAGAGACATCAAAAGTGGGATCACCCAATAACAGATGGGGTCCATTTGTTAGTTTTTCCTGTCTTCCTCTAGCATCAGAATTTCTAGCCTCAACGCCCCGTTGGAATTTCTAGCCTGATCCCCACGTCTGCACGTACGCGCTCGCGCTTCCGGAGCATGCGCCCACGCCGGTGGAGCCTGTGCCAGTGGAGGTTGCCGCACACAGCTGAGCGCTGGAGCCAAGGACGGATCTTCGCCTAGAGTAGCACCTCACCCCTGCGCCCGCGTTTGGAGCTGCACCCGCACCAGCGGCGGAGGTCGCGCCGCCCGGCTACACGCCGGAGCCGGGGACGGAACTCCGCCTAGTGTGCCGCCTCGCCCCTGCGCCTGGAGCCTCCTCTTCTTCCTCCCCTCGTGCGCACAGGCAGCAGCCGTCCCACGTGGGCCGCCGCCGTCCCCTCGATTTGGAGGGAATGGGTCATGCGGTATGCTCCGAATATTCCCAATTGGGATGTCCCTCTCTCTTAGCGACTCCAAACCAAACAGACTGATATGCATGTTCATCCCGTCCTATCCCAGCAAATCCAAGCAACCAAACACTACCTTATAGTACAGATGCATGGGTCATAAGAATTCTCTCTATCCTCGTTTCTCCCTCTCATATTGCGGCACTTGCTCGCTAGCTCTGTGCGGTCGCATGGTCCCCACATGGAAGCTGGGTGTGGCGACCAAAACTTGTGCGGACGCACAACGCCACGGTACGGAACCTGTGCCCCTAGCTGGCATGACGGCCTGTGTGCCACATCTTTAATTATTCTCGAGAAAAGTCACCAAAAACTATGTTGATACAAAGAAGCGGTCACACACAATAGCGCTAGGATGTATGGATCGTAGATCGATGAACCCTCGGCCAGAACACATGCATCAGCGGTGTTGACAGAAACATGCGCATGCGGGACAATCCACCAACATTCCAATGAACCCTCGACAAGAACGCATGCACATATCGGATGTCTGTAAATTTGGCCTTGGAAACCTATGAATGCCTCCTGGAAAGGACCCATAGGGGAATGCATCTAGGGTTGTTCTAGGAATGGCATAGCCACCTAGAACGCCCACAAACTCTGATCCATCGAGAAGCTTGTAGATAACAATAGATATAGAAGTCTAGCATTTGGAAAAAGTAAATAGTATATTGGTTTTATTTATTTATTTATCAATCAGATCACTCAATCAGATAGCCCTTAACATTTATAGGGTGTGAGGTCTATCCCATCTCTACTTACGATTCATGCACCAAAAGCGGGCTAACGGATAGGGCCACATCGCCCGTTAAGCCGATAGCCGTTGGATCGAGCCCTCGTATGATCTGGTCCGTCCGATGCAGGTTGGTTCGGGTCTTCTACCCACTTCGCCATCGTCCCTGCCCATCGCGAACCTTCCCGGGCCGTATGTCGCTCCGCCCGCTCCCCGTCGTGAACGAGCCAAACGCGGCAGTGACTGCGGGGCACCGCACCCTAGCGCGGGTGGATTGTCGGAGCCGCAGGCGCGGCTTTCCCGGCCATCCCGGCATGGGTAGGGGCCCCAACGGCCCCGCCGCATGCGGGGGGTGCGGGCGCGGCGGCCCCAGCCGCTCCGGTCTCAGCCATCCCTGCTCGGGTGGGGCCCCCAGCGGCACCTGCGACTCCGACGCAGCCGGCGGTGCGGGCGTGGCGGCTCCGGCCACCCCACAGCCGGCGGCAGGCGCAGCATGGCGGCGCCGCGAGCGCCAACCCCGCCAATGACGTTCACCAGGACCAGGTCGCTCACGCCCCTTTTTCTTTATTTCATTTCCCTTGCCTATCTCCTCTGATTGGATTGGATTGACTTTATTGTTATTATAATTTCAACGGCCATCAATTTCTAACACAAGATTTGTTCAACGAACTTATCTGATCAGCAGTAATCCAAAATATATCCTTGCTACAGCTTGGCCTAAAAAAAGGGCCAAAAGAACCAATCTTTTACATAGCCTCTGCAATTATTCAGTTTTGATGCCGTACAACCTTGTTTTGACTTTTTTTTGGTGGGCGAAAGGTAACAGACTTCCGATCAATGAAGATAATAACGATCCGATCAATGAAGATAATAACGATGCCATGGTGTATCTAAATGCAGATTCATAAGGAAGCGCTTTGAAGTGCACTCTCTACCTCTCTGTTGCATCCTATTAACTCAATGAAGGTACAGTAGCACGCTTCCTTACATCGCTTTTTGTTCAGATGATTCTATATAGCACTAGATATTTAGTTAGGAACTTCATATGTTTAGTATTCCATTTTGAGATCTTCCTTTATTAAATATGTAATTGTGCATCATGAACCAGCATCAGTAACTTCCATAAGTTAGCCTAACTTTTACAAGAATAGGTAGTACAGTTTAGATTGGACATGGGTCATGTAGCCATATAAGTATGTTATATAGATTTGAAAGTGAGGCCTTGCAGAAGATCGGATTTGTAACCAGTGTTTCAGGCATCAGCCAACCAGAAAAAAAATAGTATTACCACCAAGAAGATTTTGCACAAGCAGTAGTATAACATACCATGGCTGCAAATGGCATTATATGAAATTTAGAGACTACAGGATTTTGCATATTAAAACTTTAACACTGCACAGACCTTAACAACTGGCCTAAGATTGCTAGGATAGAACCTCGATACAACCCTCGAAGTCCAATCTGTGGAATCTTTGCAATGAGATCCGGAAACAATTGTGGATGCTCTTCGAGAGGTGTCTGATACAATGGAAAAGATAAAGCAATTAAATTTTGAGCATTCTGATTAGCAGGCTAAACATCTGTTATCCTATAATAATCCAGAAGACCAGCACATTACTGCATAGCTGAAAATGGGATACCTATACAAGCCTATTCAATGGCATCTGAACCAGGATAGAGGCAACAATTAAAATCTCTGTAACAATTGTTGTGCTTTATGAAATTAATTGATGACCTGCCTTTTCTCCCATAAGTGCAACTGATGTCCAGTCCATATCCATTATGAGGTTCTTAAGCAGTGTTTGCACTTTGCAGGCTGGAATCTTCAACAATGTCGGGCAGGCGATAGTTGTCACCATGGAAACAAGAGGTTTGTTTCATGGCACTTGAACCACACTGTCATGAGGTTTGTTTCTATGTTGCTGGAATATGTCTCTATGTAGTTGTACTGATTCTGTGTTTTAACCAGACCTAGAAAACTGGCATTCCTCAACCCTATGTTCTTAACAATTCAGCTATCTCTCTTAGCAACCTTTGGCTCTTGCTAAAACAAAATTTGGCTGATTTTGAACTTAACTACATATAGATTTGAGAAAACATTGCCATGGCTCTGACTTAAAAAAGATAGCCCAATGGGAGTTTATTTGTCACACCCGGTTTTCTAAAGAACAAAACCAGGCTAATCATATGTGTGCCCAGGAAGTCCACACATATGCCAGAATGAAAAAGTATCAGAAACAATGTTATTATATAACGTATACATAGCTATATTAACACTTACATCAGAGTATCGCGGAACGGTGACTAAACTTCAGGCTCCATTCTTCTCAGGGACGGCTGACTGGGGGTAACATATGCCTAGCACCTCTACTAGTCTTCTGGAAACTCCACTACACCTTTGTCCTTCTTCCGAGTAGCATCTTACTACACACTGGAGTGTGGGGGAAATAGCAAGAGTGAGTCCATGTCGAACTCAACAAGTATAACACAGGGTTCATGAGGCACAAAAGGCTAGACACTGTTTGACTGCGTTTAGCTTTTATTCATTATATAATTGGCAATTGAGTAGCATCAAGGTATTCCAAATCCCATTAATGAATCAATGATCAATTGTAATAAGGATAATGAATAGCATTAACATGAGCTTAATAATAATCAACAATAATTAAGCATGATATAACAATGGTGATCATCTATTCCGTAAGAATCCCCAAGGCCGCTCGTATCCGTGAGCACGGCTAGTATACCAGTTTTTAACTCTGCGCAGAGGTGTACACTTTCACTGTGAGTCATAACTTCCAAATGCATGGGTTCGCGACTCCCCAAAACACCGGAAATCATATAAAGCCATTCAAAAGTTCGTCTAACAAGTTAGGGCCATTAGATTCACTCGGCAGGCAGATGTAGAACCCCCCTTTCCGGTGGCACAACAACCGCAGCCTATACACACTAGGCCAGGGGCTCGCACTACACCCAACGTGTCAAGCCATTCTTACGCCATTTAAGGTAACCACTAACAAGCTAGAAAAGGTCTCTTGAACAACTAGAGCCAGAGCCATATAGCCCTCACAGTTGTATTGTCAATCCCGGTTAATGCTTACAGATAAGTCCTTATGGAGAGTAACTAGAGCAACAATATAACCCACATGCTCTAGCCCCCTTTCAACAGTAATAAAATCATCTTAATTGGTTGATTGCATAATCCATTAGTCAAATTACAAGATCATTGTTCATAATTAAGCGCTAGCAGTAGCTACCCAAATGCATAACCCATAGGTGACAAGGAAACAAGATATCAATAACTAAGTTATAATCTCTAAGGTTGTCAAGGTAGACACATGCATATGATATTGATTATAGTGAATAGGTAACAAGGATGGTCCCGTGTTATACTTGCCTTGATCAAAGTTCTCCGATAGATACTGCTGGTCCGGCTCAAAATAATACTCCTAATCGTCATAGTACTGCTCACCATCTAAATTCGATCACCAAGCATCAACATACAAACATTCCGAGCAAACATACACGAAGCAAACAAAAGATACAATTAGAACAGTACACCAACAGTAGAAAAACATTTAGGAAAGCTTATAAAACTATTCTACACGTTGCTACGATCACACAGACGTAAAGATCACGAAATTCGGATTTAAAACGTGAAAGTTATGAATTTTCTAAGATTTCCTATAGATAAATAATTACTTTAATATAAACTCAAAAATTAAATTTTCTAAACCTAATGTACAGCTACACTAACATGTAGAGCTCGCAAATACGAACCTAACGCAACTTGAACGGGTCAAATCGGAGTTAAAACATGGAAGATATGGCCTAAACAAAATTGTATGTATATACATATTTCTATTGTATTTCGGGATTTGTTTTACTAAAGAAAAACGGCCATAAATCATATTTTAATTGAAAATCAAGTTCAAACTAGTCATATTTTTTTATTCATAAATGAACATGTCTCATATTATTTAATTCATTAAACTTTATTTGACAAAAATAAATAAACATGTGAGAGCATCTACTCTAATTATATGGGACACGTGTTTAAGCTAAGCATATTATAAATTCGAAACTACTTGTGTTGCGGTTAATCAACTTAACAGTGGATATAGTAAAGGCGAATCGTTAAACCATGTGTTGCTTTTAGTTAGAAAATATTTACATGCACATTAATCAAGTTATCAGTGGTGCATAAAAGGACGAATGTTAATCTCTATGTTGTTTTTAATTTGGAAAGCAGTTTGCACAATCATTAATCTAATTAGCATTCAAGTTAATAAATTCGTGGTCAAGTGACATGAAAAACATTAATACTAACTAAATTATAATCATAAACACACATGTTAACATGAATTAAATTAATATTTATTTATGAAACCGTGGTTATATAGTCTAAATTGCTTTTAATTATAAAGCTAGTACAAACATATTAATCAATATAATATTTAGCGATATATAGAAAAACACGTGACATAAAAACTTTGGTACTATCGCGTAGAGCTCGACAGCACGAATCTAACGCGACAAGAACTACTCAAATCGGACTTAAAACGACTAAACGGTGGAGATTAGATGATTGAGTGGCGATTCTGTAATTACAGCATCTTGTACCTTGGGTTGTCACGTTCATAAACATGACCATGAAGGTGCTGCTGGTGCACATCGCGGGGAGAAGGGCTTGGCCAGCGAGGAGGAGCCTGGCCGAGCAGGCACACAAGGAGATGGAGAAGCAGGAGACGACGCGGCTGGTGCAGGACAAGCGGAAGGAAGAGCGTGAAGGCTCGTGCGTACGAATTCTTCCTCGTCTTCCGGCGGCTCTTCGTCAACGTGATCCTGAGCTTCAAGGAGCGGCGGCAGAGCCAGGCCTTCTTCCGGGAGCGCGAGGACATGAAGGCGAGAGAGGCGTTCGACGTGGTCAAGGTGAAGATCAACTTCATCTACGACATGGTGTACATACACCAAGGCGCCCGTCGCCTACAACATGCACGGCTGGGTCCTCCGCTGCATCTTCTTCTTCCTCAACAAGCCCGGCCACCAGATCCTGCCCGTCGACGTCGGCATCACGTACGCGCTGCTGCTGGGCGGGCTGGCGCTCGACGCGTCGGCGCTGCTCATGATCTTCTTCTCCAACCGCGCCAAGGTGTACCTGGAGACCAAGACCCGGCGGCAAGCTGCGCACAAGCGGGTCGACGCGTGGTGGCTGCAGCGAATTTGCGGCGACGGCGCGAGAGCTCTGGCTGCTGTGGCTGCTACAGTCTAGGGCTTGGACGGCGGCACGTTGATGCAAACCGAGTCGGCGGCGGGCGGCGACAGCGGCGGCGGCGGCAACAGCGGCGGCGGCGACAACAGCGGCGGCGGCGGAAAACAGGGCTAGCAGGCAGGCCGGACATATATATAGGGAGGAAGACTCTCCACCTTCACGTCAACTAGCGATATGGTGCTAATTGACGTTGCACCCTCCATCCTTACTAATAGGCCTAATTAATTATTAAAGCCCATTAGTAAATAAATGAATGGACATTTAGGATTATTGCACACAGGTTTTGGTGGAAAATAAGATATTTATTATTTTCGGAATTAATTAATTTCGTGGATAAAATAATTCTAGAAAAGTCCAGAATTATTATTTAAGCCGCGAAAAATACTCCGAAAACTCCGAAAATTCGAGGGAATTTTCTAGAGACATTATGGAACATGAGGAACCCAAATAAAGTATTTGGAGCTTATGAAAAGATAGATGAAGAGATCAAGGAAAAAGATTAAGCTCACGAAAATTAGAATTTTGAATCCAGAAAATACCAAAAAGTTTTCCGATGAGAAGTAAACGTCGTAATATGGTATTTTGAAAAATAATAGCACTCACCAACACCAAAGACAAACATCACACAAACACCACATTATCAAATTAATATAAAAAAGTTTAAAAACAAAAATTTTCTATATTTAAATTAGCAACAACTTAACTTATCTAATAAATTTATTCAGATATTGAAATAATTTATTTTATTTAGCGTTTTTCCCGCACAACCCAAAATAGAAAATTTTGGGTGTGACAATTCTACCCCACTTAACAGGAATCTCGTCCCGAGATTTGAAGAGACTAGGGAGAAGGATAAAATTGATCTGCAAGTCGTCACTCTTCTCTGATCAATTCTTATCTAATGATGATGATGCCACAAGCTCAAATCCAACTTTGTAAATACCTCCTTTAGACCCTTACGATCCTTGTAGATGGTTCTAACAGGTTACCAACCCTGAGAAGAGATACCTACGCTCGATAATGACTTTGCAACCATGTAGATAGCTGATGCTTCCAGATGACGAAACAGAACATATAAACCTCCATCTTGTATCGTCTTTAGTTCGACAAACCCCTTAAGAAGAGATCAATTGGAGAACACCAATGGATATATTGCATTTGTTTCTGATTGATAACTACCATCATGTCCTTATATCATCTCAAAGAGACTCATGAGCATATCCAAGATCAAGTAACATGCACTTTCTCGCGAGCAGAAAAAATGGCAGTGCAGAAATACAGTTATAACTCAAGTTCTACGAATCCGATGATATTGTAGCTTATACCGTTGGAAAGCTTATCAAATTCACTACATCTTTCTTATAGAACACTTCTCCAGATTCTGCAGTTAAGGTAGTCGAAAACTGTGCACAACAGAAACTATTCCAGGTTGCTGACAGCACAGATGCATCGCCTTGTGATTTCCATAACTCCCAAACCATAATAGCTATCAGGGTGGTTCTTACCATCAGAGAAATATATTGAAGTCTACTATTATCCAGAATTTATCCATGATTTTGGGGCATCCAAAAATAGAGATATAAACTACGGAAGACAGACTGCTCTGAAAAGACAGGATAGGATAAAAATAAGATTCAGAGAGATTAGAGAGATAGATAACACTAATCTTCAAGTCTTCATGCTTCTTTGATTTGTGTTGATGAGATACAAGACATGGATCAAGGATAGCTAAAAGATGACAAGAAAGATAAAGTTTGATCTTCAGTTCTTTGTACCTCGTCGCTTGAGATTGATGATGGTAATGGACACTACCCCACTTAACAAAGATTTTATTCCACCTGGCAATGTCATTGAAGGCAACACTTTCTTTAAGGCTTGCTGCTAATGATAAGTCTTTCACTTAAAACTTACTAAACATACTTGATATGGGGGTGATGTCATCTAAGTTTTCATGGAGCTAACTATAGACTTCCAACATCTCCTTCCTATGTCGTCCAATGCTAACTTGTATAGAGTATGTTGAATTGAATGTTGAACTCCCAACTGATGATAGCTTGAAGTGAAGACCAGTCCTAACGAATACCCGAGCTTCTTGTAGATGATCCAACAAAGCACTGATCTCAAGCAAACAACACTAGCACATGAGTAGACTTCCAATCATAGAGATAACCACTTCTTCCAAGTGAAACACTAGGACATACGAAACATTCATCTTGCAACACTCACAACTTTGCTACCCCTTAAGAAAAAGAAACTAGGGGACACCAAAGTAACTTGCATCTCCTTTTATACTAGATAACCATAATCATCTCTAATGTAAGATTCCAAGGCAAATCAATGAGATTCAAAGATATCCAATGATATATTCACTCATACAAGATAAGGAAGTAATGCAGAAAATTTCTGAACGAATTTCAAGTTCAGTAAATCTGACATAACTCGAGCTACAAAGATCCAAATGAAGTGATCTTTAAATGGTTGGAAAGCTTATGAAATTATCTACAACTTTTATTCACAACACTTTTCCAGATTCTGTCCATAAGTTAGTCAAAAACTGAACTTAACCGAAACTGTTTCAGGATTCCAGACTGCGCAGTGACCCCAACTTAGAACAGGTATATCTCTTAGCTCATAATAGATAATAAGGTAAGTCCAGTGGGTTTGGAAAGATACAGAAGTCTAGTTATTCCCAGTAAAATTTCATAAATTTCTCATGTCCATATCTTGAGATATAACAGAAACATTGCAGACTGCTATAGAAATCAGCATGCGGAGTATTACGTAAAACCTACCCCACTTATCATGGATCGAGCTACTCCTCAAGACTTATATCTTCCGAGCTACCTTTGAAACACAAGAACAAGGAAACACACAAGCAACACATCAAGCAAAACAAGCACACATCACATCATCGATACTACACGTGCTGCTTCAACAATGGTAGTCATCCTAAATGGTAGATTAGAGATGATGAAAAGCCATCGAACTTTTGAACAAGATGAGATCAGATAACTTTTAGTAAAAATAACATAAAACAAAATCCAAGGGAGTAAGAAATAGTAGCTCAAAGGAAGCTATCAAGGATGGGATACAACAGGACAAGGAAGAGGAAATAGTCAAAATCAATAAGTCAAGGGATGACAAAATAGTTTTATAGTAAAATGAGTTTTAGAACACGTCCAGTGCTACTTGGCATACGTCCTACAGTCAACACCGCTCTGATACCACTCTGTCACACCCGGTTTTCTAAAGAACAAAACCAGGCTAATCATATGTGTGCCCAGGAAGTCCACACATATGCCAGAATGAAAAAGTATCAGAAACAATGTTATTATATAACGTATACATAGCTATATTAACACTTACATCAGAGTATCGCGGAACGGTGACTAAACTTCAGGCTCCATTCTTCTCAGGGACGGCTGACTGGGGGTAACATATGCCTAGCACCTCTACTAGTCTTCTGGAAACTCCACTACACCTTTGTCCTTCTTCCGAGTAGCATCTTACTACACACTGGAGTGTGGGGGAAATAGCAAGAGTGAGTCCATGTCGAACTCAACAAGTATAACACAGGGTTCATGAGGCACAAAAGGCTAGACACTGTTTGACTGCGTTTAGCTTTTATTCATTATATAATTGGCAATTGAGTAGCATCAAGGTATTCCAAATCCCATTAATCAATCAATGATCAATTGTAATAAGGATAATGAATAGCATTAACATGAGCTTAATAATAATCAACAATAATTAAGCATGATATAACAATGGTGATCATCTATTCCGTAAGAATCCCCAAGGCCGCTCGTATCCGTGAGCACGGCTAATATACCAGTTTTTAACTCTGCGCAGAGGTGTACACTTTCACTGTGAGTCATAACTTCCAAATGCATGGGTTCGCGACTCCCCAAAACACCGGAAATCATATAAAGCCATTCAAAAGTTCGTCTAACAAGTTAGGGCCATTAGATTCACTCGGCAGGCAGATGTAGAACCCCCCTTCCCGGTGGCACAACAACCGCAGCCTATACACACTAGGCCAGGGGCTCGCACTACACCCAACGTGTCAAGCCATTCTTACGCCATTTAAGGTAACCACTAACAAGCTAGAAAAGGTCTCTTGAACAACTAGAGCCAGAGCCATATAGCCCTCACAGTTGTACTGTCAATCCCGGTTAATGCTTACAGATAAGTCCTTATGGAGAGTAACTAGAGCAACAATATAACCCACATGCTCTAGCCCCCTTTCAACAGTAATAAAATCATCTTAATTGGTTGATTGCATAATCCATTAGTCAAATTACAAGATCATTGTTCATAATTAAGCGCTAGCAGTAGCTACCCAAATGCATAACCCATAGGTGACAAGGAAACAAGATATCAATAACTAAGTTATAATCTCTAAGGTTGTCAAGGTAGACACATGCATATGATATTGATTATAGTGAATAGGTAACAAGGATGGTCCCGTGTTATACTTGCCTTGATCAAAGTTCTCCGATAGATACTGCTGGTCCGGCTCAAAATAATACTCCTAATCGTCATAGTACTGCTCACCATCTAAATTCGATCACCAAGCATCAACATACAATCATTCCGAGCAAACATACACGAAGCAAACAAAAGATACAATTAGAACAGTACACCAACAGTAGAAAAACATTTAGGAAAGCTTACAAAACTATTCTACACGTTGCTACGATCACACAGACGTAAAGATCACGAAATTCGGATTTAAAACGTGAAAGTTATGAATTTTCTAAGATTTCCTATAGATAAATAATTACTTTAATATAAACTCAAAAATTAAATTTTCTAAACCTACTGTACAGCTACACTAACATGTAGAGCTCGCAAATACGAACCTAACGCAACTTGAACGGGTCAAATCGGAGTTAAAACATGGAAGATATGGCCTAAACAAAATTGTATGTATATACATATTTCTATTGTATTTCGGGATTTGTTTTACTAAAGAAAAACGGCCATAAATCATATTTTAATTGAAAATCAAGTTCAAACTAGTCATATTTTTTTATTCATAAATGAACATGTCTCATATTATTTAATTCATTAAACTTTATTTGACAAAAATAAATAAACATGTGAGAGCATCTACTCTAATTATATGGGACACGTGTTTAAGCTAAGCATATTATAAATTCGAAACTACTTCTGTTGCGGTTAATCAAGTTAACAGTGGATATAGTAAAGGCGAATCGTTAAACCATGTGTTGCTTTTAGTTAGAAAATATTTACATGCACATTAATCAAGTTATCAGTGGTGCATAAAAGGACGAATGTTAATCTCTATGTTGTTTTTAATTTGGAAAGCAGTTTGCACAATCATTAATCTAATTAGCATTCAAGTTAATAAATTCGTGGTCAAGTGACATGAAAAACATTAATACTAACTAAATTATAATCATAAACACACATGTTAACATGAATTAAATTAATATTTATTTATGAAACCGTGGTTATATAGTCTAAATTGCTTTTAATTATAAAGCTAGTACAAACATATTAATCAATATAATATTTAGCGATATATAGAAAAACACGTGACATAAAAACTTTGGTACTATCGCGTAGAGCTCGACGGCACGAATCTAACGCGACAAGAACTACTCAAATCGGACTTAAAACGACTAAACGGTGGAGATTAGATGATTGAGTGGCGATTCTGTAATTACAGCATCTTGTACCTTGGGTTGTCACGTTCATAAACGTGACCATGAAGGTGCTGCTGGTGCACATCGCGGGGAGAAGGGCTTGGCCAGCGAGGAGGAGCCTGGCCGAGCAGGCACACAAGGAGATGGAGAAGCAGGAGACGACGCGGCTGGTGCAGGACAAGCGGAAGGAAGAGCGTGAAGGCTCGTGCGTACGAATTCTTCCTCGTCTTCCGGCGGCTCTTCGTCAACGTGATCCTGAGCTTCAAGGAGCGGCGGCAGAGCCAGGCCTTCTTCCGGGAGCGCGAGGACATGAAGGCGAGAGAGGCGTTCGACGTGGTCAAGGTGAAGATCAACTTCATCTACGACATGGTGTACATACACCAAGGCGCCCGTCGCCTACAACATGCACGGCTGGGTCCTCCGCTGCATCTTCTTCTTCCTCAACAAGCCCGGCCACCAGATCCTGCCCGTCGACGTCGGCATCACATACGCGCTGCTGCTGGGCGGGCTGGCGCTCGACGCGTCGGCGCTGCTCATGATCTTCTTCTCCAACCGCGCCAAGGTGTACCTGGAGACCAAGACCCGGCGGCAAGCTGCGCACAAGCGGGTCGACGCGTGGTGGCTGCAGCGAATTTGTGGCGACGGCGCGAGAGCTCTGGCTGCTGTGGCTGCTACAGTCTAGGGCTTGGACGACGGCACGTTGATGCAAACCGAGTCGGCGGCGGGCGGCGACAGCGGCGGCGGCGGCAACAGCGGCGGCGGCGACAACAGCGGCGGCGGCGGAAAACAGGGCTAGCAGGCAGGCCGGACATATATATAGGGAGGAAGACTCTCCACCTTCACGTCAACTAGCGATATGGTGCTAATTGACGTTGCACCCTCCATCCTTACTAATAGGCCTAATTAATTATTAAAGCCCATTAGTAAATAAATGAATGGACATTTAGGATTATTGCACACAGGCTTTGGTGGAAAATAAGATATTTATTATTTTCGGAATTAATTAATTTCGTGGATAAAATAATTCTAGAAAAGTCCAGAATTATTATTTAAGCCGCGAAAAATACTCCGAAAACTCCGAAAATTCGAGGGAATTTTCTAGAGACATTATGGAACATGAGGAACCCAAATAAAGTATTTGGAGCTTATGAAAAGATGGATGAAGAGATCAAGGAAAAAGATTAAGCTCACGGAAATTAGAATTTTGAATCCAGAAAATACCAAAAAGTTTTCCGATGAGAAGTAAACGTCGTAATATGGTATTTTGAAAAATAATAGCACTCACCAACACCAAAGACAAACATCACACAAACACCACATTATCAAATTAATATAAAAAAGTTTAAAAACAAAAATTTTCTATATTTAAATTAGCAGCAACTTAACTTATCTAATAAATTTATTCAGATATTGAAATAATTTATTTTATTTAGCGTTTTTCCCGCACAACCCAAAATAGAAAATTTTGGGTGTGACATTATTACATGCATATATAAATATATAATGCATGAAAGTTCATACCAAATGGTGAATGATGCTATTGGCACGTGTTTTGGTTCTCATCATTTTGCAAATGACAGCTACACCTATTTTGTTAGTATCACTTTACCTTGCACACTAACATATCTAAGGATAACGGCTTTGGTTTTGCAGGCAGCACAACATCTTCTGAACACAGACCATGGGAAACAGTGGTAGTTCGAGCATGTCTGGAGGAGTTGCGGCAATAGTGACCACTCCCTTTCATATGATGAAGATGCAGATGCTGACTACCACTTCAGGCACACCATTACACTAGTGTCCATGCACATGATAATCTTCTCCATCTTTCGTACACTAGTGTCCATGCACATGATAATCTTCTCCATCTTTCGAAATGAGAATCCACTTTCTTTACTGGCTTATTTGAAAACATAGCGATATGCTTCAATGCAAGGGATTGAGGTGGAGAATTAGTTCATTTCCCACTCCAATACATATGCATTGGGATTGGGAACGATTGAGTTGCCCAAACAATTTCTCTGGGTGCAATCCCCTGTTTTTTTCTGGATTGCTCCAATGCTTATCCTGGAGCAATGAACTTTGCAACCTACGATGAGAATGTGTTCATGGAATCAATAAGACAAGAAAACCATGGTGGGTTCCAAGGGGAGTTCTTTTAACCATGTTGCAGAGAAGCAAAGATCATCTACCTTCCTTCTAACATACTCAGAAATCGCAAGCTTTTATCCCTACAATTTAATTTGAGGTGCATTTTTTAGAACTCTGATCTGAACTAGCATATCTGGATTTTAGTAAAACTATGGTGTAGCTATAAAGTTGGTCCATATTTTGATCATGAACATACTTCATGTACACACATATTCTTGGATCTTCTATTTGTTCAAACTTCAGAAATAAGACCTGATATAACATATCATTTTCCTCTAAATTTATCAACTGCAATGTAAATGATTTCAGCTCCTATGAATACGCGAAAGTTCGTTCCTCAAATATATGAATTCCTATAGTTCAATGCCTTCAAGATAGCAGTTACTTTTCTGGTGGCATACATACGACGAAATACCAATCAACTTACTACTACACCAGCTATGACCTTAATATCTCAAATATAAGAAGTTGTGTCGACATACAAGTAAAGAACAAAAGAAATAATCCTGGCCTACACAGGCTGGGGTGTGGCAACGCCGCACCAGTTTTTCTAGTAGGAGTCCGAATACATCACGAAAACTGGCCCAAATCAAACATAAAGAAGATATTGAATCCAACTCGGAGTCAACCTGGGTGGCCAGACTGGGCCGTCCAATCACTACGGGAATCAGGCGCTTTGCCGAGTGTCTAGGACACTCGGCAAAGCCATAAATACACTCGGCAAAGGCTTTGCCGAGTGCCGCACTCGGCAAAGAGTACACGGCAAAAAATTCGTCGGCAAAGACTTCTTTGCCGAGTGTTTTTTGTCGGGCACTCGGCAAAGGCTTTGCCGAGTGCCACGACAGCACTCGGCAAATAAAAGTTGCCATGACGGGGGAGATAACGTTAACGGGTGCTTTGCCGAGTGTCCCACAGGTGGGCACTCGGCAAAGATTTTTTTTAAAAAAAATTCTTTGCCAAGTGTACCACAGCCCAACACTCGGCAAAGAAAAAAAATTTGAAAATTCTTTGCCGAGTGCCCTCTGAGTGGCACTCGGCAAAGAAAAAAAATTTTAAAAAAATTCTTTTCCGAGTGCCCTCTGGTTGGCACTCGGCAAAGAAAACAATTTTTTTTTGAAAATTTTTTGCCGAGTGCCCTCTGAGTGGCACTCGGCAAAGACAAAAAATTTTTTTAAAAAAGTCTTCGCCGAGTGCCATCTGAGTGGCACTCGGCAAAGAAAAAAAATTTTAAAAAAAATTCTTTGCCGAGTGCCCTCTGACTGGCACTCGGCAAAGAAAACTGTTTTTTTTTAAATTCTTTGCCGAGTGCCCTATGACTGGCACTCGGCAAAGAAAACAGTTTTTTTGGGAAATTCTTTGCCGAGTGTCCTCTGCTTGACACTCGGCAAAGCAAAAAAAAATTAAATTCTTTGCCGAGTGCCCTCTTTCCTGGCACTCGGCAAAGCTGGGAAATTTGCAAAATTGGCTTGCTTTTCCCAGCTTTACCAAGTGTTTTTGTGATTGCACTCAGCAAAGGCTTCCTTTGCCGAGTGTTACACTCGGCAAAGTGACCATAACCGCCCCATTTTTTTGAATTTTTACATTCCATCGCGACAAAAATAATATTTCACATATATATCAAATTCATCACATATATCTCACATACATCATAAATATCTCATATAGATCAGATGCATCACAACATATATAACATAAGTGCATCGTAAGTCCAAATAGCTAACACAAGTTCATCACAAGTCCAAATAACTAACACTAGTGCATCACAAGTCCATCACCAAGTGAACAACAACTAGAAAGACAACTACCCAGATCCCCAAGCTCCCCACTAAGACTGTGGTGTACCATGAACTGGATCATTCGAGGGCCCGAGAGGTGGATTATTCGAACCCGTCGATTGAGGCTGCACAAAGGAGAAGACATTGCATATGTGAGACAATAATCCACTAGGCTACGAGTAGTGTTACAGTTTGGCCCTAAGCATGAACATACAAACTTAAATAATCATATTCATACTTATAGGAGTTGCATGCCCTAAAGGTGGAGGTGGCGGTGAAACGAATAGCGAAGCTGGCGGAGCTACACCCGTCTTTTGCCCAAGAGCTTGCATGTACTGGAGAACCTCCGCCATCTGCTGCTACTGCCTCTGCTCTATCGCAATGCGCTGGGCCTCCATAGCCTCCATCCTCTGACGATCGGCCTCCCGCAGGGCCTCCAATTGCTCAATCTGGGTCTACAATATTTCATCACAATGTTTAAACAATACAAAGCTAAGATATGTAAATATCAATGTATAACGAATAAAACAGGAATCACCTGGAGTGATAAAATCCGCTGCTGTGAAGTCTCTGGCCGTGGACGTATGGGAATGCTTACGTCCGTGCTCCGTGCTCGGATTTGGGAGAGGGTGGGAGTAGAGGTAGCGTCGATGACGCCGTCGCCAAGATAGTACCGCCCATGCTTCTTGTCTCCTCCAATCCTCATGAAGACCTCTGAATCAAAGTCCTGGGAGCTCGGGTCGTAGTCGTCTCCATGGAGAGCCCTTGCCGCCGATGTGTACTCATTGATGCGGGTGTAGATGGACGGGTTGCTATACGCCTCGGGCGGATCCTCCGGGTTGTAGGAGACGTCGGACGTCGCCTTGCCCTTGTGGGCCATAGCATATGCCATGAACGTGGTGCACTCCTGGCCCGCATGTGACGCCGACTACGAGAAAGACAGCAAGATAATTAGAAATCAGGCAAAAATGAGCGTTAGAATAGAGAAATGAATTCAAGTACCCATGCTTGTCTGTATGCGGCAAGGTTACGGCTGCCTTGATGGTGCGGTACACCTGGCATCAGCAATCGCCCGCTCCCGGGCAGCGTTGTGCGCTTCGGTCCACTCGGGGCCGCACCACCTGTCCACTATCATTTCCCAGCACTCGGGATACGCGGCGCACCACCATGGACACATCTGCACGTCATCAAGTATTTGACATATAAGATGAATAAATTAAGAGTACTTAATGTCAAAAGGAATCAATATTAATGTTCTTTATCTACATGTATGTACTGGTCCCGGGTCAACGTCATGCTTCTTGCTTGTGGCTTCTTAACATCCTCTCCAAGGATCACCTGTAGTAAGTGACAACAGCCTGGACGCGCGCCTCATAATGGATGTCCACGACGAGCTTTTTACAGGCTTTGGTAAGCACCACCTCCGCCCTGGCCTCAAATCCCTCCTCGCATCTATAATAAAGCTGCATATAGACACGATGTATCCATTCATTATTTCAAGAAAAATATAATGAATGTGATGCGATGAAGACTTACCCAAAAGTCTCGCTTCACCCGCACCATCTTGTTCTCAGCCTCCGCGTCGGGGGCGTTGGCGTAGTGGTCGAAGGTGTAGGCTGGCTCCCTCTTTTCGGCGTAGTCAACTAGACTAGGATAGTGGGTCCTGCACAAAAGACCCAGGATGCCATTGACATGGCGTGCGATACCTCCACCCGACACAATGGTCCAGTTCCTTGCATAATTGATTAAGAATAAAATATTAGTTTCTACTTTAATTTTCAACATATCAAATGAAAAAGTATTGATAACATATTAATAGACTTACTTTTGCCCTTCGGGATGAATCACCGGCCGTCGATGAGTTGCCAGCGGAGGAGGGAGGCTCGCGGGACCTCGCAAGTAGACACTCGACGAACTAGAGGAAGCCGAACCCGTACCTACCGCCTCCTCCTCCTCGTCCGAGTCCCCACCCCCCTCCTCGTCCGTCTACTGAGCCTGCTCCTCCTCGTCCCCGTCTTCGTCTCCGTCCCCGACCTCCACCTCCTCCTCCACCTCGTCCTCCACCGGCGTGGGAGGACGAGCCTGCCTCCTGCTGCTGCTCGAGGAGGCTGCATCTCTTGTTTTGGTCTATCGCATAACGTTGCCAAGTCCACTCTAGCCTTAGGGTTGTCTTTTGACTTTTCAGTTTCCATGATGGTTCCCCAAAGTGCCTCGGCGATATTCTTTTCAGTGTGCATTACATCAATGTTATGTGGGAGAAGGAGGTCATCAAAATACGGGAGCCTCGTTAACCCCGACTTATGAGTCCACATGTGTTCCTCACCATACCCCACAAAACCACCACCTTCTTGATTGGGCACGAGAGCATCTATCTGAGCATGAATCTCGGCACTAGTCATCATTTGCGGTGGAGGGTCTTTCACTACGATACCTTTCATAAAGTTCTTGATGTCTTGTCTGAATGGATGGTCAAGAGGGAGGAATTGACGATGTTTGTCGAACGACGAATACTTGCCACCCTTCTGTAACCAAATGAACCTCAGACGTTCGTTGCATATTGGACATGGAAACTTCCCATGAACACACCAGGTGCAGAATATCCCATAGGCCAGGAAGTCATACAGAGAGTAGTGGTACCAAATGTACATTTTGAAGCTTGTCTTTGTAGCTCGGACATATGTCCATACGCCTTCCTCCCAAGCACTGACCAATTCATCAATCACAGGCTCCATGTACACACCCATATTACTCCCTGGGTGTCCAGGAATTATCAATGACAAGAATATATTCTGTCTTTGAAAGCATACGCCGGGGGGAGATTGAGGGGGATAATGAACACGGGCCAACATGTGTATGGGGCAGCCATCAATCCATAAGGATTGAACCCATCTATTGCCAGCGCAACACGTACATTACGAGCCTCATCTGCTTTCTCACGATAAAGCAATCAAAGCGGGTCCATGCTTCACCATCAGATGGATGTACCAGTTTGTTAGCATTGTATCGTTTTCCCTTTTTGTGCCATGTCATCTGTTTCGCGGATTCCTCGGTCATGTATAGCCATTAGATCCTCGGTACGAACGGGAGGTACCGTAGGATCTTCACAGGGATCGTAAGCTGCCTCTTCTGGCCATCACCAGAGTCTACCTCTAGGTACCTGGATGATTTACACTTTGGACAGTAATTTGCATCCTTGTGTTCTTTTCTAAATAGGACGCACCCCTTCGGACAAACATGTATCTGATCATATGGCATCTTGAGTGCACGAAGGAGTTTATATGACTCGTACATGCTCTTTGGCAGAATGTGGCCATCCGGAAGCAGGCTGCCAATCACGGTCAACATACTATCGAAGTGTTCTCGACTCATGCTACACTCAGACTTCAACCCCATTAAACGTCCAATGGCATCCAGTTGAGAAACTATTGTCTGGTCATGAAGGGGTTTCTGTGCTGAAGACATCATGTTATAAAACGCCTTTGCCGTTTCCTCCATCTACTCCTCCGTACGTCCTTTAGTGTATTGTGCTTCATGAAAGTCATCTAACATATCTGCTACCTCGGCAGCAGGATCAAAATCCTCGACGCGGGGTCTCACCACCTCCTCTCTTAGACGATGGGCTTCACCATGGTGGACCCACCGAGTATAGTTCGGCGTAAATCCATTCTTCAAAAGATGTTTACCCATATCCACCTTATTTTTCCTTTTTCTATTTGCACATCTCTTGTAGGGACACAAAACTAGAAACGCTCCTTTAGCAGACTCGCCAAATGCTAGTTCCAAGAAATCATTGGTCTTCATCATCCATTCAGTGGTGAAATCACTCTGACTTGAGTGACCCGTGTACATCCACTCACGGTCATCCATCCTCTAACATATATACCAGCGAGCAAAGTAACCATCAATTGCAGCTACATGTTGTTCGTACTATCTAATAGGTGAGGATAGGTCCTAATCCCACTCGCGGATGTGTAGATGAGGTTACTTTCCATGCTCTACTCCTATCAGAGACAGAATTTCGGCAGCACCTCCCCGCTGTTCTCCTGATACACGTCCTAGCAGGGAGAGTGTGTATCCGGAGAACAACAGGGAGATGATGCCGAAACCCTGTCTCGAATCGGAGCAGACCAAGGAAACTAACTCATCTACGCATCCACGGGCTGTCCAAAATACGTGGACAATCCGAAATAGATACGGTCATAGATATACAAAGATCTGCATACCGATAACTGTATCTCTTTCGAACGGGAGACGCCTAACCGAGTTACATGAGCTACGACTATGATAAGGAAAGGGGTTATACCTAGGGTGCTGGTGGAGTCAGAATAGCGGAGCCATGGCGAGTCGGTGCAGTGGCGAGGCGACGCGGTGTAGGCAGACCCGCAACACCGAGGAAGATGATCGACGTACTCCGACTCCGCTTCAACGGGCTCTTCTTTGCAAAAAAAGAAAGAAAAATAATACTGTTAATTAAAAATTTCGGCGGAACCTCCCCTGCACGGGAAGTTTCGAATACCTGCAAAAAAAACAACGGCACGATGGCCGACATTCACATATGACAGCTCGATGGCCGACATCCACATACAACGGCTCGATGGCCGATATCCACATACAACGGCTCAATATCCGAAAACCACATACAACGACAACACATACAACAACAATTACTACTGACACGACTATTTCACGCATTACACGAATTGCATAAAAAAGAATGAACGAACCTAGTGTGTGCTCGTCGGCGTTGCGGCGGCACGGCAGCGCGGTCGCGCGGAGGCGCGGCCGTGTAGGGCGAGCGGCGCGGGCGGTCGGCGCAGCGCGGCGGCCCGGAGCGGAGCGGGGCGGCGCGGCGCGGCACGGGCGCGGCGCGGGCGGCGCGGCCGGCTTGGCGCGGGCGCAAGCGGGCGGCGCGGGCGGCGCAGGGGCGCGTGCTGGCGGGTGGCGCGGCGTGGCGCGGGGGCGCGTGCTGGCGGGCGGCGCGGCGTGGCGCGGGGGCGCGTGCGGGTGGCGCGGGGGCGCGTGCGGGCGGGCGGCGTGGGGGCGCGTGCTGGCGGGCGGCGCGGCGTGTGGGGCGCGTGCGGGCGGGCGGCTGGCGGGTATATAAACATGCTTTGCCGAGTACCCGCGATTCAGCACTCCGCAAAGATTTTATTTTTTTTTAAATGCTTTGCCGAGTGCCAGATCGTCGGCCCTCGGCAAAGTTTTTTATTTTTTTAAAAAAAATTCTTTGCCGAGTGTCGCCGATCTGGCACTCGGCAAAGATTTTATTTTTTTTTGTCCCAAATTTTTTTTTTAAATTTTCAGCATTTTTTAAATTTCTTTGCCGAGTGCCAGATCGCCGGCACTCGGCAAAGATTTTTTTTAAGTTTTCAGATTTTTTTAAAATTTCTTTGCCGAGTGCCAGATCGCCGGCACTCGGTAAAGATTTTTTTTTGCCAATTTTTTTTTAAAATTTTTAGATTTTTTTTAAATTTTCTTTGCCGAGTGCCAGATCGCCGGCACTCGGCAAAGCTTTTGATTTTTTTTTAAATTCTTTGCCGAGTGCCGGCGATCTGGCGCTTGGCAAAGAATTTATTTATTTATTTTTTGCCCAAATTTTTTTTAAAATTTTCAGCATTTTTTAAATTTCTTTGCCGAGTGCCAGATCGCCGGCACTCGGCAAAGAATTTAAATTTTTTTTCCACCAAAATTTTTTAAAATTACTTTGCCGAGTGCCCACGGCTTGGCACTCGGCAAAGAATTTTCAGCATTTTATTTTTTTAATTCTTTGCCGAGTGCCAGGATGCTGGCACTCGGCAAAGAATTTCTTTGCCGAGTGGAAGGATACTGGCACTCGACAAAGAATTTTTTTTTTTGCACCTAAATTTTTTTACAGCCCTAATATAATATTAGGAGCTACATTTTAAATTTTGGTATATTTTTTTATGTTTTTTTGATGCACTTAGTTAATTTATATCATTTACTTGAATTTTTTCGTAAAAAACAAATTTGAACTGCAGGTGCATGGAATAATGGAATTTAGCCATTCAAAAAATAATATTCATGCTTTTGAGTATATTATGAGGCGCTATCTAGGAACACACCCGAAATTTCGAACATCATGTTCACGAAACATGGGCACCGACTTACGGGCGATTTGTTTTTAAATTCTATTAAATACAAACGAAGTCCGAAAATCACAAAAATTGCCAAGATGTCGTGATATCACATGTAGATGCTATGATAAAAAATTAAAAATGTTTCGAGGAAGTTGTGACGTACGTTGCTTGAAACCCAGATATCTCCACCGTTTGTGAGTACGTCTTTGCCGAGTGTAAATCTTTGCCGAGAGCTGGACACTCGGTAAAGAATTTCTTTGCCGAGTGTATTTCTTTGCCGAGTGCCCGGCACTCGGCAAAGCGATCTTTGCCGAGTGTCTTACTTTGCCGAGAGCGGCACTCAGCAAAGAGCCTCTTTGCCGAGTGCCCGATATTTAGCACTTGGCAAAGCATATGACACTCGGCAAAGATGCTATTTCTGGTAGTGAATGTGTGCAATCGGTACATGTTTACCCAATTTGACTACGAACAAACTTGACTTTTTCAGCAACAACATCCTCTAAAATAGTTGTGAAACCAGCAATCAGATCTTGGTGCAATGAAAACTATGCAAGTCGATGAGTCGCTAAAGAAGACTGTATATATAGTATTGCCAAAGTGCCATGCTTCGGCTGCCATGGCACGAAGACGGTTAATAGTTCGTGCTTGTTGCAATAAAAAAACTTATTGTCCAATACATTATGACACAACATATCTAGGAGTCATGGTCCAAGGTGGTATAAAAACATGAGAGGGCTGAGGTGGGCTAGTTGCACTATAAGAATCCTGTTAATTCATGATGAAAATTTCTGTCAGGGATCAACAAAAAACCGTCGCCAAGCAACATCTGCGATGGTTTCAGATATTATCATGGATTGAGCGTCACGGATTAACCTGTGTTACAATTTTTCCAAACCATCGTAGGTTAACGAAATCTCTGACGGTCTTCGATTATCACAGAAGAGCCCAAAGCCTAGTTAGTCCAGCCCATGCTGAGTCACCGAGAATCCGTTATGAATTACCAGATTTATTGTAGAATTGGCACGGTCGAGGTCCTACTTCCAGATGCGGGAGTCTTGTTATGATGATCCTACTTCTAGAGATAATGGTAGGCACATACAAATGTGTTTTTGACACAAGGCACATACAAATGTTGATATTGGTTTTTAATGTTCATAGTCATCTTTTTTTATAAAAAACCTTTAACTCGTTAAGAAACAAGATGTGTGTATTTTTGGAATGGAGGGAGTACTAATCCATTGTACGTAAGAATGCAGGCGGGGTGGGTTCTTAACGTTACCAGCCCGCCCCGCCCAGCAAAATCACTCTACGCGGCAGTTGCGGCCCAGCTACCAATTGTTTGCAGACCACAGTCGTTCAGCCGCTATGCTGGATGGACACAAGAAATCCCACTGCAAACCCGCAAGACCAGCAAGAAGTGTCGCCGCTGATTCTATCCGCGTCGCCCTCTCCAGAATCCTATCGCTGCCGTCGCCACCCCTGTCCGTGTCGCCCTTCGCATTGGGGCAAGCTCGTAGCGACAAAATGACCCGATCCGCTCCCACCGGCCACTGCCCTCATCAATACTTTCATGCCATGGCATGATGACATTGTTGCTCTCGTCTCGTGGGTGTGGTCGTCAGGTCGTGCCTGCTGCTCGCCTTCTTCAAATTTCGTGGGTCGTTTGAATTTCACTGATCGCTGATTGATCTCGTTTTGAGCAGTTCAATATTTGTTTTGGTTCAGAAACTTGGTTTTCTTGTCAAACGGATAGGTATAGAGGTATAGCCATCTTCTCTTGATTCACATTTTTGGCCTTCCTCTTGTCATTGCAATTGTTGAAGCAGAGTGCAAAGGAAAAGCTCTCTAGAACCTTTCCTCCTACTTTGTGGCCGCCATGCGCTGCTTCTCGTTCACAGGTAGCGGGAGTCCGACGAGCGGACGGCCGGGCATGGCAGCGTCGACGGACGGTCGCTATCCGCACGGTCCGACAGCAGCAGCACGTTGCACAGACCTTGATGTGCTTTGCGGGTCATGCGGGCTTGCAGGTATCGCCCATCAAGCCCGCGGAACACATATGAACGCCAGAATTCAAGAAGCGAACAGCCGCAAACCCACTAGACGGGTGTTTAGTTTCCCTCGTTTTTTTAACACCTATCACATCAAATATTTAGACATATACACATAGTGTTAAATATAAACTAATTATGAAACTAATTGCACAGATTGAGATTAATTTACGAGACAAATCTATTAAGCCTAAGGCAGTGTTTAGTTCCTTCATAATTCCAAAAATTTTACAAGATTCCCCGTCACATCGAATCTTTGACGCATGCATGGAGTATTAAATGTAGGTAAAAAATAACTAATTGCACAGTTTGTCTGTAAATGTCGAGACGAATCTTTTGAGTCTAGTTAATCCATGATTGGATAAATTTTACCAAATAACAATGAAAAATGCTATAGTAACTTTACACCAACTTTTACACCATCTAAACACTGCCTAATTAGTCTATTACTAGCAAAAGTGCCCGTGCGTTACAATGGGTCATTATTTTCACTCTTAAGTAGTTAACACATTTATAATCCTCAAGTTTGTCGTCTTTGAATCCTTCGATGATAATATATGTTGACACCTTTAAAGCATTTTACAAACACATTGGTTAGTCGTCCATTTTCACCAGTATAATCGTGCATGGGTGGATCTTCATTGCACGTGCTAGCAGCTTCATCAACGTGGTTCAATGTTCATTGTCTTTCTTAGTCGTACAATAAATCTGTCTCTCTTTATGTACGCTCACGTTGAGTTGGACTGAACTCATCCATCCACATAAGCATGTTGTCCACGGAAGCTGGTGTGTTCCAGTGTTGCTACAGGATATATTTTTTATTAGTTATTTTTGCTACACACAATACATAGCCAGCAAGCTCTAAAATTAGGAATAGTTTTGCATTTGCATTGTATTCGAAAACATACGACAAGATTAAGGACGAAGTTTACTCTCTTTTTATCCCATCTATCCTCCACTTCCTTTCTCTCTCTTTCTCTCCATCCTATCATCTTCCTCATGTCAAATGTGAGACCACCACATGTGGCTGTAGGGTGAGCGGAGGTGGGACGCAGAGCAAACGCGGCAGGTAGGTGCAGCAAAGGATCATGCTATGCTATCTCTAATATGCAGCGTAGTGCAGGGTCCGCAAGTCCAGAGGAGCAGGTGCGGCTAGTGCGGCCTATAGAGTCCCAATGCACGCATAGCCGGCGAGGCCCGAAACCTTGCGCAGTTGCATAGCGAGCCTAGAGTACTCTATATTGTGTATAGTATTGGCGTATTTTACATCAAATGCAGAGGCTTTTATTACAAATAGATATTTCTTTAATCCTTCATGGATGAACTTCTGGTCCAGAAGATGCAATTCACCGTCCAATCCCATGGCGGAGGACCTTGTCTTTGGAACTGCAAACCGAGCGATGAAAGGGAGGACTTTACTCCAGAAAAAAGGAACAGAATCGGGAAGGAAAAAAACCGAACGGGTGTCAGTGATTAAGCTGGATGAAAGATTTTAATCGAGAAATTTTGCCTTCTATTGCGTCAAATCGTTTTTATTTACGTTGGAGTTCCGTTCGGTTGAGCATTTGCCCAGTTAATTTTCTTTTCTTTCTATATCTGTGTTGTGTCTGGTTTTCTGTTGGCTTTGGAAGCAGTATTTTTATCCGATTTCCAATTCCAATATCCTCATAAAGTATTTAGAAAGAGCTCGAATTAGACTCCGTGTCGCGCTAGACAATAGCTATTCTAACTTATATAAGCACGAATTATATATATAAGTCCAGACAGAAGAAACTCTGCATTGTCCGGCAGTTAGAGGGAGGTGGACCAAAAAATAGATGGACGAAAAAAAATATCTTAAAATTTTGTCTATTTAATATTAGGTATAGATATAGATATAGATATAGATATCGATATAGATTAATATCTAAATATCCTATAATTATCCCATAGTCATCTCTGTTAAAATTTAACAGGGCGAACCAGCATGCCCTGATTAGCGGCAAGTGTCGCGGCTTCGTGGCAGTCCACAGCCCGCCCCGCTTCCAAGCTGAATTGTTCGTGGCCATTTATGGTACTATTCGAATCATGGAAGTCCTAATCAAAATCATACTGTATGTATGGGATGTGACGCACAAATTGTTCCCAAGACCGAGAGCCCTCAGACTATCCGCAGTGGGTACTCTAAAAGATACTCTAAAACTTTAGAGTATAAATATAGAGTAAAAACTGCTGCACTGGGTACTCTAAAACGATACTATATTCTTTCTCTCACTCTATATTTAAAGTGGTACAATGCTTACTCTATAGTGGGCAGTGGCGGACCCCATTAGCTAAACAAAGGAAAAAATGTTATAACTCACAAACCCAAATTTCAAATTAAATTCCGATTGTACCATTAAATTCGTCTCAATAAATCCTTCAAAACTAGATCACACATGGATATATTTAGATAAAGTGACAAGTGGGTCCCACAATGGATAGATTGGATAGAGGATGATACAGAGGATGGATGAGTGCGGGAGAATTAAGTACAGAGGAAAGAATCTTGCTGACTATGACATATAGAGGATGAATATAGAGGTTCATAAGGCTATCCACACTCATGGACCTCTATATTCATCCTCTATACGTCCTAGTCAGCAAGATTCTCTCCTCTATACTCAATTCTCCCGCACCCATTCATCCTCTATATCATCCTATATCCACTCTATCCATTGTGGGACCCACTTGTCACTTTATCTAAATATATCCATGTGTGATCTAGTTTTGAAGGATTTATTGAGACGAATTTAATGGTGCAATCGAAATTTAATTTAGATTTTTAGTTTGTGAGTTATAGCATTTTTTTCTTTGTTTAACTAGTGAGGTCCGCTACTGCACACTATAGAGTAAACATTATACTACTCTAAATATAGAGTGAGAGAAAAAATAAAGTATCGTTTTAGAGTACCCAATTCATACTCTGAAGGTTCATAGTATCGTTCAGAATATCCCACTGGTGTAAGTGCGGATATCCTCATGCACTTGCCGATGCGATGGGGCCAACAATCTAGGACAGATACAGGCAAGTACAGGCGTGAGGCGATGATGGCGAGTCAGGCAACGCAGCAGGATGGGCGGTCAGATCGGCGTCAGCGCCACCGCCCGAGATCCTCATCCGACGGCCGGCGTCGTTTTGGCGGTTGGTCGCCTCGGCGGCACATGCCCGCATGATTCCCGCCACTGCCGCCGGGAACACCCCCAGCCACACGGCCGATCCTGTGGCGCACACAGCTGCCTGATTCAATTACATGCGGGGCCAACGGAGAAACGAGACCCACCGTCAGTGACGACGCGGTAGGTGGCCCTGTCGCTGTCGTAGGATCGGCTGCACTTGTGTTGTGGTCATCATGGACGGTTGGGTCCGTAGCTGGCACGCCGTACTGGTCGGTGGACTTGTTTTCTACCCAACCGTGCAAGTTGATTTCCGACGCTGGTTTGCATGGAAGCCCCTAGAGGTTTCCTAGCCTTTGATATTTCCATGCCGTACATTACAAGTATCTGTCTGTGTTTATTCGTCAGATTTTAGATGATGACATGATGCCACAGATAATAAGGTATTTAGCAAGGGCCTCGTTTAGTTCAGTGAATTAGGGAGAAAAACACTGTATCAGAATTCCTGTAGCATTTCGTTTGTATTTGGTAAAAATTATCCAAATTTTGATTAACTAGGCTTAAAATGTTCGTCTCGCAAAGTACAACAAAACTGTGCAATTAGTTTTTGATTTCATCAACATTTAGTACTCCATGCATTTACCGACATTTTGATGACAAGGAATCTTCTTTTTGCATAGTAAAATTTGGGGGAGAATTGGAGAAACTAAACAAGGGGAATATCGTAGAGGGGCAACAAACAATATCAGCTGTGTGATTAAAAGATTGGCATGCGCCATGCTAATAACAAACTCAAGCCGTCGACGTCCAAGTCAACCCCGGCACCCCCTCAAGAAGTCCGTTATAAGAGCCAGCGCGGCGTCCCCTCGGAGATAGCCCTTCCCTTGCCCGGCAGGGAGCGAGAAGCAAGCGGCTTGGCACCCCAGCCTGCTGCCTCTGCGGCTCTGCTCTCTCCGCCTCTCTCTCCACTCTTCCCTGTCCCTAGTATCGAGATTTGAGATGGACACTGTCCTCATCATGGACCGATCAGCCAGCGGCTTTGAGTTCCGGCGGTGGGCGGCCGGCGACGACTTCCGGAGCTTCGCCATGAGCGCGCTGCCGCCTGAGTCTCGCAGCATCTACAGCTCCTTCCCGTACGTTTCGCCGCTGCCTCCGTGCCAGTACGCGCCATACCTGCACTCTTCGCTCTCCCTCCCTCCGCTGCATCCTCGGCGCCACCCACCTCGCCTCCCGCTCCCGCCGGCGGTTGCGGCGACCATGGCCAAGAACGCCGCGTCGGCGCCGGCCGCTGCTGCTAAAGGAAAGCCGTCGGCGGCGGCGAGGAGGACAGGACCCGCAGCAGAGTACAAGAGGAAGAAGCCGCCGCGGACGCCGAGGACGGGGGAGGAGCCTCCGAGGGCGCAGCGGAGGAAGCCGCTGGAGCGGGCCACGCCGCTGCCGCCCGCGCCCGCGGTTCACGAGGCGCTGGACGACCTGGAGCGCCAGGTCACCAGGGGGTTCGTCGAGGACCTCATGCACGCGCTCGCGCCGCCGCCAAGCAGCCTGCCGCTGCCCACCTTCGCACTCGTCAGAGCTGCCACACCCAAGGCCGTGCCATCCTGCACTGTGTAGCCACTGGGCAAGTAGCGCGGCGAGCCAAAACCATCGGCGGCGCCATCCAGATCCAGCACCACCAGTCGTCTTCCTTTCTCCAAGACTTTTTCTTTGGATGGAAGAAAAATGCTACAATGCATTGTTTTTTTTTTTCTGAAAGAAGGGGGGCTATTTAATTACTCCCTTATTTTCTTTACAATCCGTTTTCTCCTTGTGCTGCGATGTGAAAGTGAACCTAATTTATACGGTTTGCATAACACATCCAAAGTTAACTTCTTGATGGGGGTCAGTTTTTATTGGCTTGTATCAAGAATTCAAGATCAAGATAAGTTTTACGCTTCAACATATGTACATGTGCTTTGTCATTTAAATTGTGGTCCATAATTAGTTTGTGGTTCTAGTAGTCAACGACGACTAAAAAGTTGACTGGTGGTGCAAATCGAGTATCAGAGCATCTCCAACAGTTTGCCAAATGAGATTGGCATCCTTTCAATTTTGGCAAAATGAGAAAATTTAGGTTCCAACAGCTTGGCAAATGAGGTTGGCATTCTTGGCAACTTGCCATCCACCGGCCTCGCACGCGCAAATATGCGCGCGCGGAGCGGACTTGGCATCCGTATGTACGAGAGAGGTGGAAGGGCACAAAAATAATTTTGTTTCTCTCTCAGGGTTCCTGATGTAAGTTTTTAAGAGGTGGAAGGGCATAAACATAATTTTGTTTCTCCCTCAGGGTTCCTGATGTAAGTTAGATCTGGGTTTGGCAAGTGAATTATACCAAACTCTTGGAGAGAGACTGTTTTTTTACTTGGCATATCTTTTTACAACTTGGCAAAACACAAGATTTGCCAAATAAAAATTACCAAACTCTTGGAGATGCTCTCACTGCTACATATATAAATGCATGATTTGTAAAACTGTTACATACAGAGTAAATATTTTTCAAAGACGTCTTTTTATTTTCTCCTTTTTTTTATCTTAGACATAGTCCATAAAAAACAAGCATCGATAATGGTGACCATTAAAATAGAGCCCTACTTTTTAGTAGGGCCTCCCGCTATTTTTTGCAGGGTTCTATTTTTAACTCTCAATTCCAGCAAACCCACACATCTTAGCCTCTATTGAATTTTCCCATATTTTAATATAGTATCCATATATATCCTTGGTATCGTGTCACTACAATTCAAACTTAAATATTTGTAAACAATAAAAATGAAACATATTCAAATTCATGATTTCAAATAAGATAGTTTAATTCAAATTTGTTCTGACTTAAAAATCATATTGGCATATAGAAATTGTCTATCACACCCTATAGTTTAAAAAGATTTATGGATAACTAGAAGGGGGTCGTTAAATAGTCTATTAAAATTTTCTTAAAAGACAAAGACAAAGGGCCAAGTGATTAGTACTAGATATAAACCTAATAGTAATTACTTGCTAGCCTAAACACTTCAATGCAAAAATCCTACACAAGTCTAGTAGTAAGAAATACCACTACCACTAGAGCACACAAACTACAAGAGGCTAGCTACTCAACTAACTGAACTACAAGAAAAACAACTATGCTATGCTACTCGACTAGAAGAGCTCCCACTACAACTATACAAGCACAAGAATGAAAGTAATTGCAAGTATAAAGTGAAGCAAACCAATGAGGACAAGTGAGATAAGATTTACCCCGAGGTTTGGTTGCTTGCCGGCAATCTACTCCATGTTGAGGCAAGTTCCTTAGACTACCGCTTCACGAGTCTCACGAGCACACAAGCTCGGCCCCTGATGTGGGCACTTGTGTAGAAGATGACTTGTCACCAAGGCACTCTCTAAGCCTCTTGATTCCAAGAGTTAGTCTTCATGAATATCACACGGGGATGAGCATAAAGCTCCTCACAAGCCAATATACAGAGTCTTTGCATAATCACCATCGGCACTTGACGGATCACCACCAGCACCAAGTCATCTAGATGGCCACAACCATCAAGAGTAATAAGAAATCTGCAGCAGCAACAATTCTCTAGTGCCACTAGATGCAAACTCTTAATACAGAGCACTAGAATCCTCTCCAATCTCACACAAATGCAATCTCTAGTGACGCAAAGTGAGTGAAGTTTGTTGATTGAGCTCTATGAATGCCTTAATATCAGCCAAAGGTGCCAAGAGACCTAAAATGACCAGCCACCAAGTATTTATAGCAGGTGGGGCTTTTTTTGCGAGCGGAGCGGCTGGGGGAGGGATGGAATCATGGGTCGGTCGACCAGATCTGAGCTCGTAGTGCTGTAGCTGCTAGCTTCTAAATAGAGAGTAGAGGGAGAAGTGTGAGCTGCTACTTCTAGCCTGATGTTGATCTGCTTGTGATGAATAAGTAGCACAGAGAAAGAGAGAAATTTGCCCAGGTGCAGAGGGATGTAGGGAGGTGCTAGCTTGCTTAGCTCATGTAGAAGTGAGTGGAGAAGGAATAATTGATAGAGGTATATGCTTGTGCTTGCTTGTTTAGTGCTTAGTTGGGAGCATTTTGGTCAGTTGCTTCCATCGATTTAGACGGTAAGAGAATGGAAAATTGATTTTGTCTAGATGACTAAAAATGGAAAACAATCATGGTTAGATTTCTCTTAGTCAAAGGTAGCAATGTGTATGGTGCTATGCAAGTCTAGTCTGTATCATTAAAAATCAGTACTGCCACTAATTTTCGTTATATTGAAATATTCACATTTACACATTGTGGGGCCTAGGCTTCGTTCTGTTGTCAGAGAATGATGCCCCTGGAATGATTCCACCAGAAATATTAGGCTAATTTATATAGGCTTTGATGAGATGGAATAAATCCTTGGCAGGAATCTGGCTAAACGAAGGAGCCCTTGAGAATTTCTTTAGGGCTGGTTTAGTTTGCCAAAATTTTGGTAAAATACTACTGTAGTAGTTTCGTTGTTATTTGACAATTAGTATCCAATCATAGTTTAATTAGGCTTAAAAGATTTATCTCGTGAATTTCGTCTAAACTGCATAATTAGTTTTATTTTTTATCTATATTTAATGCTTCATGTATGCGTCCAAAGATTTGATGTGACGGAGAATCTTGAAAATTTTTAGGAACTAAACAGGCCCTTAGATGAGCTTGATCAGGGAGCACGTCCCCTCTCAAAATGAACAGGAGGAATCACTGACAACACCCATGAGCCATATGAGGACGAAAGAGTAAATTTAATGTGGACGGATGGTTCGCGGAACAGTCTGAAGAGACAGGAGTGGGATCAGAGTAATTGCAAGAGAGAGCATATGCAGGTGTGCTGGCTTCAGATGTAGGTGCTTTCGTTGTAGACACCGTAGTGTCGTGTCTAGGCCAACGTATCGGTGCGGTGGCACTATACGGCACGGCACGATAATACCATACCGCATAGTATCAATGCTGTGCTAGCGTCGTGCCGCTAGTTTTGCTAATGGCCATCTATAGGACAGTGTACCGAAAGCAGAGGCTTTGGTCTGGGTCAAGGGATTATGCCTGACCACGTAATGCATGGTGTCATTCTCCGATCATCGTAGAATTGGTCTATTCGCGTATTGCGTCGACAGGATGAGAAGTTCAATAACGGATAAAACGTAGATTGGATCGGTGATCGCAGCAAAAGGAGCTCGCCCAGCTCCTAAGCGAGTGGAAGATAGTTGAAGTAAAAAGAGATTGTAAACAAGTAGCAAATGCTTTAGCTAGACCGAACATGCACTCCGCGGGTTGGTTGAGACAAACACCTACGTGTGTCTTAATATCTCGTCAATGCCGATTGTATAAACAATCATGCCTATTTAATACAACTCTTTCTTTACTCGTAAAATTAAAGAAATGATTTCTTTAGAGGTTAATATTTTTTATGGTGCAACTTGTCTACTCAGATTTAACTCATCGACTTGATGCAGATGCTCACATTTTTTTGGAATTTATTTTAGAAGTTAACGGAGACATCTTTTAGTGGTAGATGAAGTGTATGCTCTTTTTTTTATAGTGAGATGGTTATAGTAAATTGCTAATTTTAAGATTTTTCGGCTCCGTATTTAGAGGTATCTAAAGAAATAATATTTGTGCTTCTATTTATAAAGAGTAAGTATATGTGTATGTACGAACTTGAGCTTGTTTTTTAACGGATGGGCTAGAGCTAGGTTGTCCGGCCACAGGGCGCGTTCGGACGCAGCTCGTGTTCGAACAACTCCCCATGCCCCCATCATCCTGTCCCCATGTAACAGAAAACGCTCCCGTTGCACCCCGCGTGGCCGGAGCGCCAGGATATGATCGCGCCGTAAACAGAATTAGGAGCATGCCCGCGCCTGCAGCATTCTCGTCTCTGCCGTGCCTGCGACCGTGTCACGCCATGGCCCGCCATGCCCTTTCCCCTACCGCGCCGCCATCCCCCGCCATGCCCTGTCCTCCGCCACACTCGCGCCCGCATCATGCCATGGCCCCACCACGCCCCTTACCTCGCCGCGCCACCATCCTCCTGTCGTGCCCTATCCTACGCCACGCTTCACCCCCGTCTTATCTCATCTCCTTAGCAACATCGGCCCTACCATTGCAATATATGCAATATACATTTAAAACATAACTATATAGTCATTGTAACACATGCAACATTCAGATATATATACTTTTGCAATGTCTTGATGAAATACTTGCAACACTTGGATGAAACAGTTGCAACATACCTCTAAAACAACTAGAACATTTACAAGACATACACTTTCAACATACGTCTGACAAATAGCTGAAAACATTTGGAACATACAATTTCAACGTACGTGTATAGCCATTGCAATATATACAACATCTCTGATCTACTTTTGTAACATTGATATAAAATGTTTACAACGTACATCTAAACACACATGAAACATACTGTTGCAACATGTGTTTTCAGCACAACATCTAATTATTGCATTAATGAATGGAAGGTCATCAGCACGCAAAGCCAGACGCCGGCACAGTGCTCGATTCACGCCTCACGAACACGCGCGTCCGGCCAGATGGACGATCGTAGAGAGCATTACCATTTTTTTAAGCAAGCAGGTCATGGGCCACTGTGGCTCTAAAGAAGCTTCGCCGCCGCTAGTTGGATGCGTCTGCGTCCGACGAAACAAGGAATCTTGTTCTTTTGATTTGCTGTTTGCTACGTGCTACTACTTCTACTTGCTAATATACTAGTAGTTGCTAATTTGATCCGGCCGCAGCATGGAGTTTGGATAGCTTTTGTGCTCCTTTTTCTTTGAAATGTTCAACGATAACAAAAGATGAGTGCCGCCGCGCCGGCAGCCGGGCCGGGAAGGCCCTCCCTTGGATGCATATGCGCATATATAGCAAGAAATAGCAATAGCATGCAGCTGATGAGATAGATTGTGGAAACAAGTGTGAAACGTGGGTAACATAAGTAAAACACACACACACAGGTGACAGGATCATATTATTGGACAACGGATGTTTTTGTTTCCTGGAATTGACACCGCGGATGCTCAGCACTTTCGTTTCGTGGAGTTGGCAATCTACTAGTCCAGGCTCCACCTGCGGCGAGGGGATTGAACAAGTATACATGCATTTCATTCTTTCTACGGTGGAAATTTCGAATGATCCCTTCTTTCTACGATGGAAGTACGTATCCCAGGCAGCATGCATGCATTTCATTCACTGTATAAAAGCCTCGTCATTACACATGGATCGGATCATCCATCTCAGCAGTCACCACAGCTCCAACCATAGACAAGCAAGCAAGCAAGCAGACATGGTGCTCGCATGGTCATTCCTCGTCGCTCTGCTGCTCCTCCTCCTGGCCTTCCTCCTGCTCTCCCATGCCAGGCGGAGCCAGGATTTGGATATAGGGGGGCTGGGTCATCGAATGTCCATAGAAAACTATCAAATCTTCATGTGAGTTTAAAAATTATCATTTTGATGTTGGCTTAAAAAATTATAATAAAATGTCTTTAGAGCATGTCCAGAAGTTTTGTAAAACAACTCCCATTTTGGATTTTTAGAAAAAGAAAAAAGGTGCCATTCAACTGTTCGGTAAAAGAGCTCCTTAAAAATAAAAAGTTACTAAATATCCTCTACAATGTGTAAGTTTCTGTAGTCAAGTGAAACTCCGTATTCGCTCTCTGTTTAGCATTTTTCTCTGGAGATCGACGTAAATTGGACGCATGAGAAAGCGGTAAGAGACAAAAAAAAAAACTATTAAAAAGGGGTTTAGATCGTAAAATATAGTTTGGGATTCCCATGCAAAATCGTTTAGAAGCAATTATAGGAGACTGTTGAAGAAGGACAAAATTTAAGGTTCCTATTTCTTCTGTTAACTTGCTAGATGTATTAGTTTTGCAAGTAAACTATACCAAATTTATAGAGATGCTATTAATCTTTTTATTTAGAAAAATGCTAAATGTCTAAATTGAAAATAAAAAGGTTGTTCATAGGTCAACGATACGATCATATTTACTATATTTAGACACTTAACATTAGACAATTAAGAGATTTATTTGAAGAGTTTTGCTATTTATCTGTCAACAGTTTTTTGTTATAAAAATCTGTCGAATTATTGACCATTGACTCTGCTTTGAGATTTGTGCTGTGTGTCTTGTCCTTCTGAGTCTTATTGGGTCTTAAGTCTGAACCCACGGACCCGTAACCTGCCAAATCTCTCCCCCTCTCTCTCCTGTTTCTCGCGGCGGAACAAAGAGGCCGCGCCACGGCGAGGGATGCGGTCGTAGGCGAGCCGGCGCTGCTACTGGTTGACGTGGCGGCTGTGCTGTTGCTGGGCTGCGCCGCAGCCCGCCGGCCGGTGGAGGGCATAGGCGCAGAGGCATTCCGACGTGCTGCCATCGCCATCGCCGGAGGTCGGATTAGCGCTGGGGTTTTTCGTGCTTTACTATTGGTGGTGGCAAATGTAGTCTCCCCTGATCCTACACCCTGATTCAAGGTTTGTTTCGCTGCCATTACATCCCCCGTATGCAGGTATTTATTTGATGTATTCGATTTCTTGAATCTTGATGTTGTTTGAATGGGTCGTTCTTCATTTCCCCCTTTACAGGCACAGTACTACCGCACGTGTGCTCACATTTGCAGATTCAATTGATGTTTGAAGCTTCAATCTGCAGGTATTTGGTCTTGATTCGTCGGATCTGCTATGTCATTTGATTGTTTGTGTGAGCTATAAGCTTAGGTGCAGGTTGGTTTGTACTAAAACTAGTGTTAGGATGCAGGTTACTTTGTACTAAAACTAGTGTTAGGTTTTGATGTCTTCATGTAGAGGCAATAGTATTCTAATGTTTTTCTCCTAATTTGTTGTGCTCACGATTGTGAAAAAAGGAGGGTGGAGTTGGATCCCTTTGGGTGCTATGTGATATTCAAGTTCCTAGGATTTTCCCCATCTCGTTTTGCTAGGGTTAATTGCATTACATTATATTAATGTGGGGGAGATAAGAGGTTATCTATTTAGGTTGTTTGATCTGCTATTCCCTATTATTCTTGGTCTCTATGGGATGTGATTATGCTTGTGCAGCAACTTGTGAAACTCTGTGATCTAAAAATTCCATTTGCAGTCCTCCTTTTTAGTGCCTAGCAACTCCTCACTACTTTCATTGAACTCATTAATCTTTTTTTGCCTTGAGCTACACTTGTTGTTGCAGTGTGCTTGCTTCTGTACATTGCGTCAGTTATAGTACTTGTTTTTTTATATAGCTCAGAGTAACTAAGTATACACAAAAGATGGCTTTATTTTGCTCTTGCAAGAAGTTCATAAACGGATATTAATATTAGCTGCTATATACTTTTTTTATTTTGAGGTGCAGCTGTGAATGGATGCTTTTTTCTAGCACGTAAGAGGAACCATGCATATTTTTCTTAAGAGTCTTTGTATTTCTGTTATAATGACTTGTGAGGTGCATACAAGATGAGCCAGTTACCTTTACCTATACGGATGATTATTTGAGGTTCTTATTTTTCTGTCAACTAGTTCCCATCTGAGAGTGTTACCAGTTTAAAACTTGTATATGTGTGTAGAATTATTTTCTGCATTAATTTTTAATTGTTTCCTATCTCGTTTGATCAAATAATTTACTGTCTAATTTTCAAAATTCCATATGCTGTCTTTTAGTGCCCAACAAATATTGTTTAGCTAAATCTCTCGTTTCGGAATTTGTTTTTATTTATTTGAGTTCTGAATTATTTAAGCGGATCGAGTTGTTACCTCTTTGGTTTTCTGAGGCAAACGGAAGTTCAGATGATTTTTTCAGAGTTTCTGTTCAATTTAATTGTGCAACCAGCCTTTTTTACTTTGTTGATAGTTGTTGCTCTTCAGCAACATGTTTTGTGTTTTGAGTTCTTCATCGATACATAAGCTAGCGTGCATTATCTATCTGTTTCCATAGATATTTAAGTAGCTCTGATTCTGTTTTTGATGTAGTTATCTGAGGAGGGAGCATCTGAATGCATACGACAATTTTTGGAGTGGTGCCATGGGTATGAAGGCTGAATTGGACTTGTGCCCTGATCTTTATAAGTTTGGTTCACAGACTCCTAGTTCTAATTTCCAATTATTGTGAAGTTGCTTAGATAACCAAGCTGGCTTGTCTACTTTGTTTAGTTTTTAACCGTCTGCTTTGTTTAGTTTTGACTGATCCAGTTTGCCGTTTCTACATTTTTGGGAGTTATGTGTCTCTATGATCTTAGGGTGACCTATGCCATGGGTTGATAGTCGTGTCTGACTAGAATTTATATATGTGTCCTAATTTCTAATCAAGAGTTAAGTCCGTCATATAAAAAATTCGAATATAAATTCTAGGCTCCTTTAAACCTCAAATAAACCTTGCTATTGCAGTGTGTTTGTCTTTGTACGTTGCCTCAGTTGTATTTGGTTTTAATTCTAATATAATTTTTTTTTGTTTCAAGTATGATATACATTGCATGATTTTTGTTTTTTTGTAGTTTCCTGGTGGCATTTTCTTAGCTGGTGCTAAGCTGTTTTTTTCATTAGCTGAGTGTATTTTTCTTAGCTCGTAGTTTTATTGTTTTTTATTTTAAGCTCAATTGATGTTCAGAGTGTGCATTTGAGTGTTTAGGTTGTCATGTGTTTATTTCTGATGTTTAGATCAGAGTATGTGTCTGCTTGCCTCTTGTTTCTTTTGTGTATGTCTCTTTTTGGATGAGTTTTGCAGATTATTTCTTTTGAGGTGTTTTTGTTTGTAGGTTGCTTCTGAAAGGTGCAGCTTTTGTAGTTGATTAGGTTTAGTTGTATATGTTAGTGGTGATAAGTAATTTTTCTCTGTATAACTATTTTTTTTGTTTTTATATGAGCTTGTTAGTTTTTTGTTATGACTATCTCTCTGTTCTGTGTGTCTCTCTGTCTTTCTCTTGTGTGTCTTTTTCTCTGTCTGTGTGGTTGTTGGTGCACTGTTTTTGACAGCTACTGATGCTTGCTGCTACTAGTGATGATTTTAGTGTTTCAGGTCAACTATATGTTGGTCTTGAAGTTGATCTCTAGAGCTTTTGTTGTTTTTTTTCAATATATGTTGGTCTTGAAGTTGATCTCTAGAGCTTTTGTTGTTTTTTTTCAAATTAAGCATTTGTTGCTGCTACCGATGAAGGTGCTAGAGCTGTTGCTGCTGGATTTTTTTTATTTTGTAGTTTTTTTAGATATGTGTTGTTGTGTTGTGCAAATGTGCTTTTCTTTTCTTTCTTTGTCTTTTCCTTTTTATTTTCCTTTTTTCTTTTTCTTTTTCTTTTTCTTTTTCTTTTGCCAATAGCTGTATTTTTCAGAGTTGTGATTTGTCTATTTTAGTTAAGCTGAGTGTATGTTTCTAGCTGCTCTTTAGAGTTGATATATTTTTTTATATTTGACTTGTTTATTGAGCTGAGTTTTATAGCTGTTTTTTCAAAGTTGTTTGTTTGTGTGTGCATGTACAGTGTCTTTGATAGCTACTGGTGCGTGTGTTTCTCTTTCTCTCTCTTGTGTGTGTGTGTGCGTGTGTTGCTGTGTAGGTGTGAGTGGTGGTTTTTTTAATGGGCTTTATTTTGGGCTATTTATAGACCTTTCTTTAAGATTCTCTTTTTCTAGCTGTGGCAGGTTGTGTGTTTGTGTTTTTTTGTGTGTTTTTGTGGGTCTTTTTCTTTTTAATTTTTTCTAAGTCTCTCAGTTGTGTGCTAGTTGGCCTGTTGACTTGAGTTTCTGTGTGTGTGGATGTGTCTTTTTTTGTTTTCTTTGTGTGTGTATGCGTGTGCCTGCTGCTAATTGAGTTGATTTTGTTTTTTTCTTTTGTTTGGTTTTCTTTGTGTGTGCGCCAGCTACTGATTTTGCTTTTTTTTCTTTTGCATTTGATTTTGTGTAGTTGTTTTTTGAAATGTATAATGCTGGATTTAAGGATGCCGATCCTTGTTATCTTTTGCTCAATGTGTCTTTTTGATTTGTATGAGATTTGTTAGAATTTTTTCGAGTATTCTGTCATGTTTCCTTGTTCCCAGGTATCTTTGTTATTAGAGTGTTGTTTTTTTTCTATATTTTCCTAGGTTGTTTTGAGGATTTCTTTCTGATAATTGAATGTCATTAGCTCTGAATGTGTAAGAGTAGAGGATTTGTCTGAATTTGTAGGATGTCCGAGATTGGTCGTTGTTTTAGGGCTTTTTGTGCTCATGTTTTGCTAGTTTTTCCTCCTACCTCTTTGTTGTCGTTGCTTTGAATCCGTGTCAGTTCAGTTATATCTAGATTGTTTTTGCGTTTTTTTCTGGAATTTTGGGCTACTTTTTGAATTTTTGTCCTGCATTTTTTTGCTGCGTTTTGGGGTCGGATTTTTGGGGAAATTAGTGCTAGGACATGTGAGATTACTTGTTGGTCATCAATTGATTCATTCCTCTCAGGTGCACCTCTGATTTTGATTTCTCCCAATTTCCCCCTTTTTCCTAGGGTTCTTTGTGTTTCTGATTTCTGCAAGGTGTTGCTGATCTTTTTAGGTGCTTCTTTTTGCATTTGGTTTCCTATGATGATGTGATGTTGTGCCTCAATTTTTAGCCTTTCTGGATATGTCTTGATGAGAATTGGCGCAGATCAGTTTGCTACCTGTGTATACTCTGTAGTAGTTCTGAAAAGTTTGATTTTTCGAAACAGCAACAGTGTTGCCTAAACGTGATTCAGGGTTTCAGCACATCTCATTTTTTTGTAAGCTTGAGCTCAGCCTTTTTGTGATTTATTCAGGACCAAGCTAATTTCTCGGTCACAGTTCCTGAAAGAGCAGCAAGCTGTTTGAACTGTCTGCAATTTGGTTTGCACTTTTCTGTCAGTACAGTTCCATCTCATTTCTGCCTAAAACCTCTCTGATTTGTTGCAGTGGTTGTCTCTGAAAGTTTCTTCCATCAACTCACGTTCTTGACTGCTAATAGGTGCATATCTTTGTTTGTGGCTCAGATTTTCAGTTTGGACCACTTTTCATGTATCTTTTCAGTGTGGTATTGTTTGCTTTTTTGTTGTTTTATGGACCAAAAGAGTAGGGAGGATGTGTATTGTTGATGACTTGATGAGCTGATGAATGTTTGGCTTTATGGTTTCAGGGTCAGCTTCAGTTTGGTCCATTTTCTTTTAGCTTCTTTTGACTTACTATTTGCCTGTTTCGGGTTTTTTTTGTTTTTAACTTTGCTTTCTTAGTTAATTGATAATAGGTGCAGCCATGTATTACATTACTAACCTGGACTTAATTACATCTTTTTGAGTCAGCAAAAAACCATGAAGGCAATCTGAAAAAAAATCGATTACATCGAATTGATTGTTAATGTGCTGTCTGATGGATGTAGGTTGGATTGATTGATTGTAAGCTAGGGAAGCAGGCTGTGATGCCTAGCTTTGGAGGCAGTGATGTTTACTCCAAAGAGGTATATCTTTTTCTGCTGCTCAATACTCTTGTGGAATTTTCAAACCAATTCTTTGTTGAACACTCTTATTGATTTCCATGGCGCTGGATCTAAAACTTACCTAGCACAAATCCTAGTTTAATTTTACAGTAATCAACACCTATCAGCTCTCTATATTTTATTCCATTTCATCAAGATTTTTACCAACAACTTATGGTATTTGCTTTTGTCTAGTGTTTGTTTTTTCCTCAGTCTTTTTTTTAGTTTTTCTTCTTATGTTTTTTCAGTGTGAAATCATAGAATATGCATCTTTGAATGGTAGTGCAGATATTATAGAGTACATTGTGTTCAAAATTTTTCATTAGTTATAGTGCTGCTTCTCTGATCTGATATCCCAACATGGATCTAGGTCTGTATAAAGGAGAAAGGAGAGAAAACACTGCAGCTTCTCCAACTAGAAAAGTGGACAGATTCCTAGACTTCAACAGCAACGTGGCTGCTTCTCTGAATGGGCTTCCTTTTGTTTTCTGCATGTCTCTGAATGGGTTAACCTGTGTATTCTGACGGGATGCAGTTCTGTTAATGGATGTTGGGTTTGGGAACCCGTTATGGGATGTTGATCTATTTATGTTTTAGTTGACAGATTTCCTAATGTTTTATCTGTCAGTTTTTTTTTCTGCTGAGCTGTCTACTTTTGATTGGGCCCAAATCTGACAGATTTGAGGTTGAAAAATCTGTCAACAGTTGTCTAGATAGACCCTTGAACTTATTTGAAAAGACATTTTAGAATTAACTAAGAAGATTTGTTTATTTAATGTCTAGTGATATGTAATAACTAATGAGAGGTACTAATGAAAATTGTGCATGATTAGGAGGGGCCAGGCCCGTGCCCGCCCCCCCTCGTCTCCGCCCCTGCCAACAGCCGCCCCTGCCTCCGGGTCCGGCGGTCGTGCCCGTGCTCAGCAACCTTCTGTGGTTCAGGCACCAGGGGATGGACGTCCTGCGCGCCATCCGCCGCCTCCACGCGCGCCATGGCCCGCTCATCGCGCTCCGCATGGGCTCCCGCCTCCAGGTCACTGTCTCCAACCGCCGCCTCGCGCACGTCGCGCTCGTCCAGCGCGGTGCCGCCATGGCCGACCGCCTGGAATTCGCGTCGCGGGAGTTCCTGGGCCTCGAAGCCTCCGCCATCACCACCTCCAGCTATGGCCCGCTGTGGCGCCTTCTCCGCCGCAACTTCGTCGCCGAGGTCGCGCACCCGGCGCGCCTCCGGTTGTTTGCGCCAGCTCGGGCAGCGGTGCTCGCCGAGCTCACGGACATGCTGCGGCGCCGCGACGACGTCGACGGGCTTGGCACTGCCGCTGCCTCTGCCTCCATCATGGAGACGTTCCAGTACGCCATGTTCTCCCTCCTCGTGGCCATGTGCTTCGGCGAGCGCCTCCATGAGCGCGACGTGCGCGACATTGCCGAAGCGCAGCGCGACCTGCTGCTCTACACCAGCAAGCTCGGTGTCTTGGCCGTCCTTCCGGCCATCACGACGCGCCTCTTCAAGGGTCGCCTGCAGGCATTGCTCACCAAGCGCCAACGCCTCAAGGACATGTTCATGCCCCTCATCGATGCGCGCAGGGAGCGCAAGAAGCTCGGAGCCGCCGCCGGACTCCATGCTCCGCTTACGTCAGCGCCGCAGGACCAGCAGACAACGACCACGATGACGTTGCCGCACTCTTACGTCGACACGCTGCTGGACATCCAGCTCAACGACGACGGCGGCCGCGCGCTGACGGACGACGAGATGGTCGCGATGTGCTCCGAGTTCCTCAACGCCGGCACAGACACCACGTCCACGGCACTGCAGTGGATCATGGCGGAGCTTGTCAAGAACCCGGATCCGGACATCCAGGACAAGCTCCATGACGAGATCAAAGCCACCATGGCCACCACCGGTTCGGATCATATCTCCGAGGACGACGTGAACAGGATGCCGTACCTCAAAGCCGTCGTGCTGGAGGGCCTCCGGCGCCACCCGCCGGCGCACATGGTGCTTCCGCACGCAACGGCAGAGGACATGGAGCTTGGCGGGTACGTGATCCCCAAGGGCACAACGGTGAACTTTATGGTGTCAGACATGGGCATGGACGAGCAAGCATGGGAGCGGCCGGCAGAGTTCACTCCTGAGCGCTTCCTCCTGGGCTGCGACGGCGAGGGGACGGACATCACGGGGATGAGGGAGATCAGGATGATGCCGTTCGGGGCCGGCCGGTGGATTTGCCCCGGGCTCAATGTCGCCACGCTGCACCTCGAGTACTTCGTGGCCAACATGGTGCGCGCGTTCGAGTGGCATGCGGCTGACGGGGAGGAGGTCGATGTCGACGGCGAGAAGGCAGAGTTCACCGTCGTCATGGCCAACCCGCTCCGCGCGCGGCTCGCTCCCAGAGAGGTGGCTTTAGTGTGACTAGGACAGACTGTTCTGTAATTTTACTGTAAGTGTGCATGTAGTAGGTAAATAAGTGGTCTGTACGTAACTTTGGTCTGTAAAGTAGTTTGTTGTTGGTCTGTAGTAATAATTTTCCTGGCTTCATGTTTCTCTTGTTTCGTCTGTAACTTTCTTCTTATGTTTTAATAAAATTCTAGTAGGGTCTCGACCCTTCCTTTTCCCTAAAAAAAGCTCAAAAAAAACTTTTCTTTAGTTAAAGATCATTATTACTGAGGGTCTATTTGGATTCACCCATTTAAACTTTAGACCTCTAAACTTTTTTAAAGTTAAAGTCTCTAAACAGGTAGTCTAAAGTTGGCTCTAATTTAGTTCACCTCACGTTAGAGCTTTAGAGTTCAAAACTGAACTAAAGTGCTCTAAAGTTTAGAAGAGAGAATCAAAATAGACCCTATGTATTAGAAAAACACACATGTATGTAGCTCCCTAGCTACAACTGATGAGTCAACACAGTGACTCAAACAAAGGTACTTAAAAACAAGATACACTGAGATACTCGAGTGATTTAACCACTTCCATCACACGAATTTTGCATCGTGAGATCTTTCAATCTGGCGCTGGATTCTTCTCTTCATGGCTCTCAATCTCAGTGGGACGTGGCGACATTTGAGCACCTCTACAACTCTGCTGTAGAGTGTGGAGTGGACTGTAGCGTGCGGTGGGGAGTATGTGGAGATGAAAAGGTCGAGAGCTCCTTGTCAGTGTCAGAGCGTGTGAGATTGCTAGCCCTATTGCTCAATGCTGATTTCATACTTTCCATTGGTTTTCGCATATATTAGCTGCATGTTTTGATAAGCTAGCTAGAGTTTTAGCTAAAAATTAGCTAGCTAGTAACTAGTCCCATATATCTAAATGAGGTCTTACACTATATATTTATATTAATGTCTTGTTTGGCACTGCACCACTTTATTAGTAAATCTGTTATTTTTGCTTTCAGCTCCATGAACAGCTCAATCGGTGAAGCTAGAGTCATTTTGGTAAATCGTTTGGCAAAACAGCTCCACATGTAGAGCTCCTTAAAGCATGTTCTCACAAAACTCTATACAAGGCCCACCAAGGAGAGGTGAAGCCGGGTGAGACTACTATTTTTGGCTTCACTCTTTACATATCCTTTGTGAGAGCATAATTTAAGAGGCTCTTTAAGTGAAGTCGTTTGGTTTTACCCCATTTAGCACAAAAAGGCTCTAAACGCCTTCAGGAGCCAGTGATGAAGCCATGCCAAATGAGTCCTAAATTTACAATGATTATTTTGGTGTAATTTATTGATAGAATTGTTGTAACTAGAGACTATCCTTTGTTTTGTTTCACAAGCATATGTTTTATTAATGTTGTTATATGTTTGCATGTATGTCTAAGTTTGAACCTATATGGAAATCTTTTCATCTGCAATTTATCGACATTCAATTTGGTTTTTTAATGGTTTTGTCCATATTTCTAATTTTGAATCATTTAGAGATCTTTTACTCAAAATTCATAGAAAATATCTGGTTTATTTTATTATCTATATTTTAATTTATTTAATTTTAATCCAATGATCATGGCAATCAAATGTTTTATGGATTAAAACACTTGATTATGTTTTTGTTCTCAATCGGGTGTTTAGGTGGCATCCAAAACTCAGGTGTCAGATGCCCCTAAAACACCCAAGTGCTGAGTAGACAACTTCGACCTAAATATCAGATATTTCTCTTCTGCTATAGCAAACAAAGGTATGGATTGAAACGGTGGCAAGCAATCAGGAAAACCCTCTAATAGCTTTCGATTTCATATTTTTACATGGAAACTGAAACAGAATCAGAAATGCTTGCCAGAAAAATGGAAATAGGAAATATAGAAAATCGAGAACAATATAATACAGTAGGATGCATGTCGATAACAGTGAGAATCGATAATTTAAATGGGAAAGATCATCATACCGAGCTATACATAAAACAATTATGATTATCATAGTTACGTATTTCGTGCATGAGTGTACGATTTTAATACACTTCATGTGGCATCTACAGGAAACAAACATCAAATTTTATTTTTTAATTGCTATAAAATATTTAGAAATAAACCAAGTGCAGAAAATACAAAGAAAAAATAAAAATAAATTCGAATCTGTTGTATTTTTGGTCCACGGTACATAGCGCCGCTAGCTCCTAGTCCAAGGCATGTGCATGCCCTAGTAGTGGCTCTAAGCGGGCAAATAGCAGTGCGTTGTACAGCTAATAGATCAGTTGGTTGTGTTACTTGTGGTGAAACTTGCCCACCCAGGTTTAAGTCCTCGACTTGACATGAATGCTCGTATTTTTCTGAATTTTTAAAGGATTTAACGGCACTATGCTTCCAATGGTAGGCGGCGTCCCTGTCGATAGCGAGGCGTCTATGGTGACTTCGTAAATCTCAAGATCTACCGGCTCAATCCTTCGGAGGTGCTCATAGGGGTAGAGTTTGCATATGTGTGTTCATAGGGGTGAGTGTGCATGCGTGTTTTGAGGGTCTACGTTGTATTGTGTGATTTAAAAAAAAGGAGCACGTCAGTGATGAGTCGCACCCTGGCAAGGCAACAAGTATAGACGCCCAGGTGAACTTGGCCTGTTTAGAACCCTAGACTAGGGTGGCCTACTGGCCTGCATGGCCCATCCCAGCAAGGACCACCAAGGCATGGTTCCCAATGGCCAAATAGCCATGTTTGTTTCTCTGGTGGAGTTGGGCATGCCCCCTCCCATCCTCTATTTGTTTGCTCGAGCCACCAAAGGGCCAAGGGCCAACTACCATAACTAACTAGGAGGTCCTGTTTGTTTCTCAAGGTGTGGTGGTCACCTACAACATGCAGCTACAAAGGCCTTTGCCAGCAACATAACATTGATTAACAACACATAAACAAGGCAAACAATGGCATGTTTACCAGCTAATTTAAATGATACTGACAACTTAGGTTCATCAGTAAGCACCTAAACAGGATTACTACTAATAAAGCCTTAACAAATATAAGATGAGGTGGTTAATAGCTTGTAGAGTAGCACTTAAACAAGGAGGGCAAGGAGATCAATGACTACATCTTTTCCACATAACATAATAGGTTTTGGAGTAGAAACTGATGGACAGATAATTTCAGCACTTGTACAAACTGGTTTTGAGTTGTTCCTCGAGTTGAACTCAAACAATGCCTCTTCAAAAACTTTTGAATTTGCACCCGGATTAAACTCTAGGTTTGCGGCCCTTGAAAATGACATACCAACCAGCCATTTGCAACTATACCTCAATGTCTTAGTTCATAGTAAGGTAAATATGTAACATGTTTAACACATCATTGGCATCCATGGCAAAAGTACATGTTGCATCAGTCATTTATATGGAGAACATCAAGCAAAGTGTTTGCTTAGGATGCCTTTACCTTGTTTGCAACATGAAGAAATACACTTGTTGCTAACAAGGAGAAGACACAGGAAGCAAACATCGGCAGCTGCTTGTTCAAGCATACACTAACAATTTTGACATCATAGGTTAAAGAATGTGGCCTTGGAAAGTAATGAGCTTTATATAACTGGACTCATTGGTGGCACTAGTGCTACAAAATGAATAACACAAAACCAAGTGGGTTACATGAAGATCAAAGTATTGTGGTCTCAAGAGCTAATATGATTGAACATTGGAATGATTCAATGGTGGTAGCAAAAAATAAAAGTAATTATGTAGTACTAGTCAACCAAAAATAGATGTGGAGGGCCTATTTGTTTCCCTGGTGCACTAGAAGATGATAGAAACAACAATTAGAAACGAAGAATGCAAAAGAACATAAAGAACCAGCTAACATTAGTGCCAACTCATCCTATCAAAGTCATCATCACTGGCCAAGAGTTTCCAAAAATTGTAGAACACAATAGTGTCAAGTTATAGAGCATAATATGTACTTAGCCACTTCATCACTGCAAACTTGCCATCATAGGCCTAGAAGACAGGAAGAAAATATGTGAAGTCCACAAAGAGGGACAACGAAGTATGAAATGAAGTAATAGAAGTTACAAACCTAAAATGGTATGTGGTTCATAACCATGGGACACATCCCTACACTACCACCACAAAAATGATAATGATGGCAAAGAAGGGACGTGTCCCATGGAACTTGACCAACAACCAACAAGACATGAAAACTGCAAGTACACAGATCTAGAAATAAAATAGGAACTTAGACCCATGGAACCATAACAGTAGCATCACATAATTTACAAGCATTGACCTGCATTAGGCATGCTTGGCACACAAGGTGCCTCTAATAGTCTTATGACATATCTATAAAGATGCTGGTAGCAAGTCAGTACCAGGCCATCACATACATCAACCATCATTTAGTTAGCCACCCCTAGATGAGAGAACCGAACAAACCCCAAAAGGATAGGTGCAAGTCAACTTCCTACTGAGCTGCACAAGCATCACCTAACATAGCTGCACAAAAGTTAGGGATGGAGAGTGGTTAAGGAGGGTGGAGAAAATATTGAGCTCAACTACTTCCCTCCTCTAAGTAGTTATATAGAAGCTACCTACATGATGTAGTGCTTGGCCAGGAAAGTCATAAGCCAAAGAACCATGTGGTTGTGTTCCATGCTCACATACCCCCTGCCCTAGAACTTGTTGCCCAATAGGTGGTTGAAGGCCACAATGAGGGCCCCCTCTGAGGGCATGTCAATAATTGCATGGTACAGATCACCATCAACATGTGCTGACCCAGTATCGTCCCTCAAGGCATTAGCAATGTTGTTCATAGCATCAGTCATATTGGTCATGAGAAGGATCTCTCTCCCCATGATCAACCTTGTCCTCACCCATTGGCCCCCAAGATCCCCACCATCTTCCCAGCAGCACTATTAGACTAGGTGCTATTGACCCCAAGAGGCTCGTTAGACCCAAGAGCAAACCGACTAGTAGCACAAGCCCCACCAAAGATGGTCCCCATTTGCTCATTGAACCTAAGTAGGGTATTGAGGTACTCAGCATCTGTGGGATGATCTACAACCATAGAACAAAGCAAACAGAAGTGAGTTAGTATTGGCCAGCAATTCAAAGAAACAGACAACAATAGAAGTATAACAAGTGTAGGTTGCAAATTGAATTTACCTTGACATGACCAACATAGTGGTCCTAGTCAAGCATGATGGCCTTTGTGTCGTCATCCCAAAGAGCCCCACTCAAGTCCTTGAGCATGCAAATCTTTCCCCACTTCTGCCTCCATTTCCTAAGGTGGTTATACACCTGGGTTGCTGACATGTCCTCCCCACCATACTCCTTAAGGACCTTGACTACTTGGTTGACATCCTTCTCTTTGAAGCCCTTGTCAGCCCTAACCCTAGTTTGGATGAGTTGGCTCATCCTACGTAGCACAAAGGCGCTAGTGTTGTTGGTCCACCTATATGGTGGCCTAGCACCAGTAGGGGCCTCAGCTGCAACAGTTAATGCAGGAGGCGGACATTTGCAACAGCCCCAGCAACTAACCCAACCCCAATAGAAGACCCATTCCCACAATAGTAGCAGCAACACCAGCAGACCCACCACCATTGGGCAGCCAGGAGGAGGCATTCACAAAACTAGGAGCTGGTGCATCAATACCAGCCATCCTATATTTTTGGAACCAGTAGGTACAACATATGAAGGACAGATCATAGGAGAAATGAAAAATGACAACAATGAAGCAAAAACAATAGGAAGAGAACATATTTGTCTCAACATACAGCCCACATCAAGATTATTGTCATAAGTACTGAATAACATGGCACCATACAAGCTAGCTTATGTTCTCAAATAAGTACAAGTTCAAGATTACATAAATACATCAAGTCCTAGAAGTCTACCTATTTGCCCACATGGATTGAGAGATTGCATCTCTCATAGCTGCCATCCTAGTTGACTCTTGGGTTTCAATTTTAGAGATAGATTGACTAGGGTCAGCACTAGGTTTGGTTGGCAACCTAGTCATCCTCAGAAGGAACAACTAGATCAGGACCAAAGGACAAGATCCAGTTATGCAGAATGCAGCAAGCTAGGACTAGCTTCACTTGAGTCTTATAGGTGTGGAAGGGCTTGTTGTCTAATATGTAGAAGCGGTTCTTCAAACACCCAAAAACTCTCTCAACAGTTACTCTTAGGGAAGAGTGGCACAAATTGTATAGTTCTCTTTCATTGTTAGGGTAATGACGGCCCCCGTACTTAGAAAAATAGTAGTGGACACCCCTGTAAGGTGACATAAAATCTGTTCGACATGCATAACTAGCATTCACTAGGTGGAACTTGCCTACAAATAAAGTGCAACAATGACAAGTGTGATTGTGTGAGACATATAAATGGTTGCAAGTATGGTTTATGGACAAGTCCTTTACCTTCAGGCACCTTCAACCCATCATGTCTTTTAATTACATCGGCCAAGACTAATGCGTCATGTGCAGACCCTGCCCACCTAGCCAGGACATAAGTGATTTTTTGGTCAAAATCAATAGCTGCCATAACATTCTGTGTGGGGTTTGATTTCCTACCCCTGAAGGCAGCCTACATGTGCCTAGGAACCCTGGCTAGAACATGGGTTCCATCTATAGCACCAACATGTCCTAAAGTGAAAGAACAGTGCCCATAACAATAGTGTTGCATGATGATTTAGGCCTACAAAAGGTACCATGCATGTGATAGTTACCTTGAAATAAGGGTTCCATCTTTGGTTACCCACGATTTTGGGGTGCACAGCATTTCTTGGACCCCTAATCATCTCATCTCTCAATTCCCCCACAGCATACAAGACTTGGTGGAAGTGGCAGCTAACTGTTTCTATGGACCTCTTAAAGCTATATGATGGATGGCCCTAAATCTTTGGTTATGGCCAACAACATGGAGTAACATAGAAAATTGTTCCTCAACACTAGCATTGATGTTGTCCTAAACCAAAAACCTCTATGCCTAAAAAGGTTACAAAGGGAAAAGAAAGGTGCTCTAGTCATCCTTAGCATTGCCAAACACTATGTCAGTTGAGTTGTAAATCAACTTGAGGTTCTTTTGTCTATACTCATCAGAAGCTAGCCTAGGACCATACAATACAGGTTTTATGTCCCTCTTAATCCTCTTCATCCTGGTGGATAGAAAAGCTATCAGAACAACCAACAAAGCTGCAGCTTGTGAGACCATAGCAGACCTAATAATCTCATTTGCATCCATCTACATGAACCATTGAAATGTACAAATGTTAGAACACACGCATGAATTGATGTATATCTTTGCCACATTTTACAAATTTCTCAGAAGTAAATAAAGGTAACTGTAAAATCTTAGAATCATCGACTTCAGACAACATGAAATGACACTTTTTTGTGAGTAGGGTGACGGTTTCAACATCTTTGAACATTAAGTTGCATGTAACCTAGCCATCGATTCTGGTCAGTAATCAATATTTGAAGGTCACACGTTCCTAGTATTCTAGTATATGGACCTTTCTAGTTAACTGAGACAGGGTCAGATCCATGATTTCACACAAGGAATCTTTGTTGTCCGTCTGAGGTCCTGTTTCTTTTTTTTGACTCATCGAGCGAGGTCCTATTTGGTACACAGAAATATGTAGACTATTGGAATTTAGATGGGCTTAGCCCATATAAGAAATTCCTAAAAATTTCTAAGAAATCTCAAAGGCCCATTCATGTGTGCAAAGTGGGGATGTAGGAACTCTTTAGTCCCACCTTGTTTGTGGAAGTGGAGGTAGCCATACTTGAATATGGGAGTCCTCTCCACTTCCTCAAGTCTAGTGTGAGGAGGAGAAAGGGAAGTCCACATGTGCGCGCTCGCTCGCCTCGCCAGGCGGGACGGGGCTACATGTGCGCGCGGCACCTGCGTGAATGGTCCGCCAAAATCTAGCTCCTCGCCTTGCGGGGGTGCATTTCCTGTTTTAGTTTTAGTTTCTTGGCTGTCAAGTCTGCAGAATCCTAAACGATTTAGATCGTGATCATGACATGAGATCGGTTTGGTCAGGACTATATAACAGCCTATCGGCCACGCCAAAACACATCCAATTGAGCTAGGATTTTTGCCTGTTCTCGTTGCTGCACTGCCACCATAGTTTCTCTAGCTAGATCGCTTGTGTGCACCGGTGACCGGGTGAGCAGGTCTCTGGAACCTTCGTCCTTGTGACCCTGCACCGGGAGAGGATGAATAAGGTTTTTGGGAAGCGCTCTTCGCATAACTGCTCCCAACTTTCACGATGAGTCGTCTTCTATCCAAGTCAGACGGCGCTACGTCCTAGCATATCAGTTGTCAACTGCTCCGATCTCTTTCTCCACCGGTCATCGATGACCTTGCGCCACCACCACCAGTAGTGTCACCACCTGCATCTTCATCACCGGTGACGTCGTCTCCTTCTGCAGTCAATAGTTATACACCTCGTGATTCAATATCTTTGTTCATGATATTTAATATGGTGGCTAGTGTACGAGCTATGTTTACACATTCCTTTGTTCATGTTGTTAGATCATTCTAGTATACAAGCTATGCTTAATCTATTTCTTGAATTTGTCATGATTTATATTCTAGTTTTAATCTAGAAACCGCCTATTTATTTAACATAGACTTCCCTAAACCCTAAACCCGCAAGAAGCTCCATAGGGAAATAGGGAAAAAAGGTCTTCCTGTAGAATTCCCTCGCAAATTTTATGTTCTAGGAAGTAAGAGAAACTTTTTATGTATTTTTTGTTTTTTATTAGGCACAACTAAAATTGCTACGGTGGCAACACTACTCCATAGCGGAGTTAGAGGAACACTATGTTATCTTTTTTTTTTGTACTTCTTACAAACATGTTGCACCTATGCAACTTTCTGTATATAAGAAGGTGACATTTTACAAGAAATACGTAGCCCACCAGAATGGCTAATGATGTGAATAAGGTATCAGTCATCAGGTGTGTAAGTTCTGAACAAGGCCGCATTGGCTGGAAAAAGTTGTGGCAAGTTAAGGTGCCATCCATGGTGAGTGCCTTTGCTATGAAGGTTGCTAACAATGGAGTGCCAACCTGAGTTAACAAGAAATATCACCATCTTGAGCAGTAGGACGAATGTCAGATATGTGGTCAAAATGCTGAAGATGCACACCATGCCTTGTTGGTCTGTCTGCATGCTTTGGCTCTTCGGCAGGCTATGAGGGAGCACTGGATCTTGCCAATAGAGCAGGAGTTAGCCATGGTTGGGCTGGATTGGTTGCTTTTGTTGGTGCACAAAAACTCAATGGAGGTTTTGGAAAACAAAATCATGCTATTATGGCATACATGGAGTGTGCATAACAAGATGATTCATGAAGGTGCTTCTCCTTTCATTGCAAGCTCGATCACGTTCCTTACTAGGTACATGGCTCCGCTGTCCAATATCTAGCAACAGGGTGATTACATTGACTCAAAAGGGAAGCGCAGTTTGGCTCCTGTTACCAGTAACACTCAGGTCCGGCCAACAACTCAGAGGAGTAAACGTTGGGTGTCTCCACCACAGGGTTCCTTCAAGATTAGTGTTGATGCCATGTTTAATCCTTTGTCATGGGTGGCTGCGGTGGGAGTTGTCATTAGGGACTAGCAGGGGTCCCTAGAACTAACGGCTAGCTGCATTATTTCTCATTGCGGGGACACAGAAGAGGCTAAAGCAAGAGCGTGCCTGGAGAGTGTTCACATGGACCTGAGGTGGCCAGAAATTCCAATGATCCTTGAGTCCGATTGCCAAACGGTGGTCACCAAGTGTTGGGGATTTGACTTCACTAGAGAGTGCAGCCCCGAAACTTTGAAGTCTACCTACAACAAAGTTTGCCTGCAAGAAACAACAAAGCGAAGGCGAAACTTCGACTTCGCTACGGCCAAACAGAAAGATACAGAAGGTTCAAGGGCGAAGATAACTTTTGACTTCACTCGACATGCGAAGTCAAAAGAATCCAGTGCAAGAAGTCTCAAGACAAAGATGCAAAGATAGTACTAGTCGACATGATCTTGATGAATGGCAGAACAACATGAAGAATGAAGACTGCAAAGAGTAAAAGTACAACTTCACCCCTATAGTTTAAAGGGGTGTATAGATTAAGAGAAGGGTATAATAGTCATTTGTATATAAATTGCGAACGCTAGGACCTCTATAAATACCCCCTCTGACATGTACGGTACGATTATGAAATGAATACAACTTTACACTTGTGTTCAAAATCAATGTTTGTGTGATTGTTTTACCCAATATCTAGCGCCCACCATTTGTGTGTGCTCAGAGACTCCCATGACCTCAAGAAACCAATGGGCAGACCTAGCAAGAAAGTTACCGCCGAGGCAACCAAAGATGAGCAACCGATAACTAGTGAAGAATAAAGTCTTGAGAAAGAAGCACCTCAAGATCAAAACTCTTTAAAGGTAATGAAGCTGAAGAACAAAAACTTAAGGAGTTAAAGGACCAACTACAAGCCAATCAAAAAGAACTTGAAAAATGCGGAGCAAGGGCAAGAGAGAAATCACTAAAGCAAAAGGTAGAAGAAGCCGAAGCCACTCTTCGCCATCTGAACGAACAAATTCAAAGTGCAAGCCACGAAGTCATAAATGTGGACGACCCAAATTTAGTAGCAAAAGCCTCGCAAGAAAGAAGCTCCCGAAGATCGTTCATATCAATTGATACAAGCTCTCCTCTATCAATGAACTTGCAGCTAGCACAATGGTCCTTGGTGTACAAGTTCAACACGCTACCAACATTTGATGGTCAATCTGACCCAAGACAATTCTTGATGAGTAGGCTGCAGGAATTTTTGGAGGTGGTGATGAAACCACACTAGCAAAATCACTCGTTATGGCAAACAAAGGCCCAACCCAGCAATGGTACTCTTCACTAAAGCAAAGTCCATACATTCGTGGGACCAGCAAAAAGCAAACTTGCTCATCGACTTCTAAGGATTCCAGCCCACCGGCCTTACAACCACAAATCTGTTCAATTGAAAGCAACAACTAAAAGAGCCACTAAGTCAATACTTCAAAAGATTTATCCAAATCAAGGCGCAAATTCCAAATGTTCCAGATGATGTAGTAATTACAGCCGCAATCAAGGGGCTTTGAGTGGGTCAATGTGCATCACATTTCGCCCGAGAACCACCAAGCATAGTTTCAGAGCTATATGAAGTCATGCAAAAATTTTATGGAGTGATTTCGTGAGTGGGATGAATCTGATGTGCATGCAGCCTCATCTATGATCTCTCATTCGGCTCAGGGGTTGGCCCCTGAAGCCCTTCAGTCTATTGACAACCTAGCGACCTACTTAGACTGTGCAGCAAAGTTTGTCTTAACTGTGTTTTACCTTTTTTCTTGTGTTGCAGACAGTAGTGTCATCTTTACTGGAGCTGACCATTTTGGAGATATCTGGGCTACAAGAAGATCTTGGCGGTTTCATTATGGAGACCATCACCTTATGTAATCAAGGTGCTACAGTTCCTAACCTTGGAATGCCAGTTTTATTTTGGACGTCTATTTGAGTTCTGAAGCTGCTGCAACAAAAGTATTTGATAACTTTCTTTCCCTCGACCATTTTTTTACCAAATTGTGTATGCATCTCATGAAGAGCACAAAAGGCCTTGATGTCTGGATTCACATCTTCAGATTTAACAGCCCCTACAAACAAGGCAATTTTAGCAATGCCATTGGGAGTTAAATGATGCATCTCAATGTTGTAAGCCTTCAAAATCTCTTCAACTAAATCTTGGCAAGGAAAGCAAAGTCCAGGACTAAATTGATCCTTAAAAACCAAGTGTTCATCTGGCTGCGCATCTGGAATCACTTCATCCTTGAGCAAACGAACAGAAACCCTTTCCACCAACCGATTATTAACCATCCACTTCAATTATTCTTTGTCCATTAAAGTCTTACCAAACCACAAAGATTTGGTGTCATCTCCAACTAATTATGATTCATATCATCCTCTAAATCATCATTAGATCTTGTCTTCGCAGAAGACTGATCCGACTCAGAAGGAATTCTCTTGTTCAGACATCAAAAGTTAAAAAAAGAAAGAAACATTACAAAAGATAAAACACATATATAAAATAAACAACAAAACAAAAACTAACCTTAAGAGACAAAGGAAGAAAAACTTCAATTTTGGACTTTGAAGAACTTTGAATTCGCAACAAAGTTGACTTCGCTTCATGGAAAAATTTCAGCAGCACCTCCTCGCCTTCAACAAAATGATTAATACAGGGGGGAGCACAATATATATAGGTGACTTCGGGTCAAATTTGCCCGTCAAAGTTGACCGTTACAATTCAAAAACTCAATTGTTCATAGTCTAACGAATATAAACGGCCAATTCCAAAGTTTGGGACGGCGTTTTCTATCTTCGTTTTCAAATCAAAACTTCGCGGGATTCAGACATTTGGAGCAGGCCTTCGCCTGTAAGGGGCTGCTGTGGGGATTTGACTTCGCCAAAAAGCGCAGCCCAAGAACTTTGAAGTATACCTCTGATTATTACAGCAAAGTTTGCCTGCAGGAAATGACAAGCGAAGGTGAAACTTCAACTTTGCTATGGCCAAATAGACAGATACTGAAGGTTCGAGGGCGAAGATAACTTTTGACTTTGCCCGACATGCAAAGTCAAAAGGATCAGTTCAAGAATTCTCAAGACAAAGATGTGAAGACAGTACCGGTCGACATGATCTTGAAGAATGGTAGAACAACATGAAGAATGAAGACTGCGAAGAGTAAATGGACAACTTCGCCCCTATAGTTTAAAGGGGTTGTATAGATTAAGAGAGGGGTATAATAGTCATTTGTATATAAATTGCAAATGCTACGACCTCTATATATACCCCCTCTGACATGTATGATCATGAAATGACTACAACTTTACACTTGTGTTCAAAATGGATGTTTGTGTGAATGTTTTACCCAACACCAAGCTCCTCGTCAAGGGATGTGATCGATCAGCACTATGGCAAGTCATTGTGGAGATACAGGACGATGTTGGGAGCCAGTTGGGTAAGCTGAAGATATTCAAGATTAGTAGAGATTAGAAAAATGTGGCGCACGAGTTGACACAGCATGCTATTAGGTCTAGGTCATGTCCATGTTTTTTGCTTGTTTTCTAGAGTGGGTTGTTTCCCTCTTTTGGAAGGATGTTACCTTCCTCGGCAAAGAATAATGCTATCCGGAAAAGCACAGACGAAGGGGCTTACACCCTGTTTGCTGGATGGTTTCTACGGCTGATAAGCCGGCTGATGCTATTTTGTTGTGAGAGAAAAACACTGTATCATGGCTGATAAGCCGGACTGATAAGTTCAAACGAACAGGGTGTTAATTTTTAATAATGTTCTTTCTTTCGCCCAAAAAAGTCATCAGGTGTGTAAGCACTGATTGGATGTATGCTCAGAAGCTTCGTTTCCTTCCCGTCGAAGCACACACAATATAATCAAAGCAAAGTCAAAGCGCAGCTTCGTTTCCTTCCCGTCGAAGCACACAGAACATAATCAAAGCAAAGTCAAAGCGCGTTTTGTTTTGGAAAAATCAAACTGTATTAGTCCTGAATCCAGATCAACGACAGTCACGCTAAAATGTATCTGGTGCATAGAAGTTATACACATAGATCAACATATACTTTGCTCTCCTACATGTTCGATAAAAAAATACTTTTTTTTATCTCACAAGTTCAGGTTCCACGGCCTTATATTAATAATAAACCCAAGCTTAGCTAAATCGTGAGCGACCATACCGTGTACAGACTGGGAGCGAGTCCGTCCATACATATGATTGGCCCGGTACCCAGCTCCTACTAATCTTAGCATGCTCGTGCGCAGACGAGTTACATATGTTGAGATATTCAAATATATTGTAACCAACGTGACGTGATTGACTTGCACCGGTTTAGGATATATATAGAATTGTATAATATATTGTTGTACTTTTAGGAGGATAATTTTTTTTTGTAAATAGGATCTAGACTTTCCTGTAACCGGCAAGCAATCTCGGCAACTTGTAAACCAGGCGGGCACGGCAAAGGTGCGACGCTTCAATCCCTGGAATTTTCACATGGTACCGGAGACCCTCCTCTAAGATAATAAAAAAAATCAAGAGAGTTGTGAGATAGCTATCCCATCTACACCAATTTTCATGGCAAGTTCATCCAACAGTCTTGTGAACGCCGCCATCGGCCATCCCGTGACTGAACGGCTCACCAAGACGAACTATCCGATGTGGAAGCTTCAGGTCCTTCCTGCGCTTCGTGGTGCCCAGTTGTTCAGGTACGCTGACGGCACGGTCCAAACTCCGGCCGCCGAGATTGATGATGCCAATGGCAAGAAGAAGGTGCCGAACCCTGCATACGTGCAGTGGCTGGCACAAGACCAGCAGGTCTTCAGCTACCTCGTGTCTTCTCTTTCTCGAGAAGTGCTGACACAGGTGGCAAGGTGCACTTCATCTGCACAACTGTGGAAGGCGCTCGAGGACATGTACGCCTCCCAGACGCGTGCACGGGTTGTTAACACCCGGATCGCGCTGACGACGACTCGAAAAGGCAACATGACAATTGCCGAGTATGTCGGCAAGATGAAGACACTCGCCGACGAGATGGCCACCGCTGGCAAGCCTATTGATGACGACGAGCTCGTGAGTTATATCATCACGGGCCTTGATCTGGAATATAATCCGGTTGTCTCTGCAGTCCTTGCTCGTGTTGAACCGATCACGGTCAACGAATTGTACACGCAGCTGATAAATTTTGAGCAGCGTGTTGACCTATGGCATGGGGAATCGTCCTCTTCTGTTAACACGGCTGCACGCCGTGGCCGTGGTGCTGGCCGTGGTACTGGTGTTCGTGGAAGAGGTGGCAACCGGGGACGTGGCAATGGTGGCCGTGGACGTGGAGGCTTCCTAGGCAACAACAACAAGAAGAATCGGCCTGCCAACAATTTCGTCAACAATAATGGTGATAAGCCCGTGTGCCAGGTCTGCTTCAAGGAAGGTCATACGGCTGCTGATTGTTGGCACCGTTACGATGACACTTATGTACCTGATCAGAGGCTTGTTAATGCTGCTACATCAGCATATACTGTAGATACCAATTGGTACGCGGATACAGGAGCTACAGATCACATCACGGGCGAGTTAGAGAAACTAACCACCCGTGATAGGTATACTGGAGGCGATCAGATTCATACTACTAGTGGCGCAGGTATGGACATTAATCATGTTGGTCAATCTATTGTTCATACCCCTGATCGCAATCTTTACTTGAAAAATATTCTTCATGTTCCAAATGCTAAGAAAAATCTAGTTTCAGTTCATCGTTTTACTACCGATAATCATGCCTTTATGGAATTTCACCCTGATTTCTTTTTTGTCAAGGATCAGGACACGAAGAAAACTCTTCTGCAAGGCAGATGTAGACGTGGCCTTTATCCCCTTCCTTCTACATCCATTGATGCCAAGAGACATGTTTTTGGAATTAATAAAGTGTTACCATCAAGGTGGCACAGTCGTTTAGGCCATCCGTCATATTCTATTACTCAGCATGTTATTAGTACCAATAGCTTGCCATGTTCTAGTGAGTCAAATAAACAATCTATCTGTGATGCTTGTCAAATGGCCCAGAGCCATCAGCTTCCGTATCCAAAATCCACTAGTATTTCTTCTGCCCCTTTACAACTTATGTTTTCTGATGTTTGGGGTCCCGCTACTGATTCTGTCGGTAGAAACAAATATTATGTCAGTTTCATTGATGATTATAGCAAATTCACCTGGATTTATCTACTCAAGTATAAATCCGAAGTCTTCCAAAAATTCCATGATTTCCAGCAACTTGTTGAGAGACAATTTGATAGAAAAATTATAGTTGTTCAAACAGACTGGGGTGGAGAATATGAGAAACTAAATTCTTTCTTTACCAAAATCGGTATTTCTCATCATGTTTCATGTCCTCATGCTCATCAACAAAATGGATCAGCAGAGCGTAAACATCGCCATATAGTTGAAGTGGGTCTAGCTATCCTTGCTAGTGCGTGCATGCCTCTAAAATTTTGGGACGAGGCCTTTGTCATTGCTGTTTTTCTTATTAATAGAACCCCTAGCAAGGTTATACATTTTTCTACACGTTTTGAGCGCTTGTATAATCAACAGCCTGATTATTCATCTCTTCGTGTTTTTGGCTGTGCTTGCTGGCCCAACCTTCGACCCTATAGCTCTAGAAAACTCAAGTTTCGCTCAAAGCGTTGTGTCTTTCTTGGATATAGTAACCTTCATAAAGGTTACAAATGCCTTGACATCACCACTGGTCGAGTCTATATTTCTCGAGATGTTGTCTTTGATGAAGAAATCTTTCCCTTTAAGGACCTACATCCTAATGCTGGAGCACGACTTCGCTCTGAGATTCTCCTGTTACCCTCTTCCTTACGCAACAATTTTGGGGGTGAACAATTAGATGACCACTTAACTAATGTTCCGGTTAATTTGCCACAAAATTTGGATAACAGTGATGGTTTTCGCTGACAAATGATGCTGAGATGGTACAGGTACAGCATTTTCCAAGAGCTATACCACCCGAGGTGGATTCATCCTTGTCTGCACCAGTAGCACCTGCCGCGACGATGAGCTCGACGTCGACTTCTCCTTGCATGGTGCGTGGGCGAGAAATGTGTCCTGCTGCTGTGCTGAGCCATGGGGAGGAGACAGCTGCCTCAACCCAAGCCTCCATGCATGCCACGAACGAGAGGGCAGCAGGGACACCTGCCTCAACGGTTGAAGACCAGACTCAGCATCCTGCATCTCAATCTGGATTATCTGCGGAGCCAACTCTGGAAGCTTCTGTGCAACACAGGCCTGTCACAAGACTTCAGCATGGGATTAGACAACCAAAAATGAGAACTGATGGCACAATCAGGTATGGTTGTTTTACTAGTACGGGTGAACCCCAAAATCTAGAAGAAGCTTTAAATGATGAAAGGTGGAAAGCGGCTATGGATAATGAATATCATGCACTTATGGAGAATAAAACTTGGCATCTAGTTCCTCCAAAGAAAGGTAGAAATATAATTGATTGCAAATGGGTTTTTAAAATCAAAAGAAAGGCTGATGGCACAATAGACAGGTACAAAGCCCGTCTAGTTGCAAAAGGTTTTAAACAGCGATATGGTATTGACTATAAAGACACATTTAGTCCAGTTGTCAAGGCTACCACTATCAGAACAGTGTTGTCTATTGCAGTTTTTACTGGGTGGTCTCTTCGCTAGTTAGATGTTCAGAATGTGTTTCTTCATGGCATTCTAGAGGAGGAAGTTTATATGAGACAACCTCCAGGGTATGAGAAGCAGTCTATGTCACAGTATGTATGCAAGTTAGATAAGGCTTTATATGGTCTAAAATAGGCACCTCGAGCTTGGTACTCTCGGCTGAGTAAAAAATTACAAGATATTGGTTTCCAAGCATCAAAGGCCGATACTTCATTATTCTTCTATAGGAAAGGTCATGTTACAATATTTTTGTTAATATATGTTGATGATATTATAGTCGCAAGTTCGTCACCAGATGCTGCGGATGCACTTATCCAAGATTTGAAGAAGGATTTCACACTGAAGGATCTAGGGGATCTACATTATTTTTTGGGCATTGAAGTAAAGAAGGTATCTGATGGTATTTTATTGTCACAAGAAAAATATGCATCAGATATGATCAAACGTGTGAACATGCAGCACTGTAAATCAGTAAGCACCCCATTATCTACTTCTGAAAAGCTCTCGGTCCAAGATGGAGAACAACTCGGACCAGCAGATGTCACACGTTTCCGCAGTATTGTTGGAGCACTACAGTATCTTACTTTGACTCAGCCTGATATATCTTTTCCAGTCAATAAAGTTTGTCAATTTCTACATTCACCCACTACCTCACATTGGTCAGCAGTTAAAAGAATTTTGAGATATCTCAAGTCTACAGTAAGTACTGGTCTAAAGATAAAAAGATCAACCTCTGTACTTGTTAGTGCCCTTTCTGATGCAGACTGGGCAGGATGTGTGGATGATCGTCGTTCTACTAGTGGGTTTGCAGTTTTCTTAGGATATAATTTAATATCCTAGAGTTCAAGAAAGCAAGCCACGGTATCACGATCTAGTATAGAGGCTGAATACAAGGCTATGGCAAATGCAACAGCTGAGGTTATCTGGATTCAAACTCTCTTGCGAGAGTTAGGCATAAAAAGTCCACCGGTAGCACGTCTTTGGTGCGATAATATTGGAGCAACATACCTTTCGGCAAATCCAGTATTCCATGCTAGAACAAAGCATATTGAGGTGGACTATCATTTTGTCAGAGAACGGGTAACTCAAGGAGTATTGATATTCGACTTATATCTACAGATGACCAAGTTGCAGATGGATTCACCAAGTCTCTCACTATTCAGAAACTACGAAATTTTCGGCACAATCTTAACTTATGTAAGTTATGATTGAGAGTGGCTGTTGTTGAGATATTCAAATATATTGTAACCAAGGTGACGTGATTGACTTGCACCGGTTTAGGATATATATAGAATTGTATAATATATTGTTGTACTTTTAGGAGGATAATTTCCTTGTAAATAGGATCTAGACTTTCCTATAACCGGCAAGCAATCTCGGCAACTTGTAAACCACGCCAGGGGTATTTTCCTGGCCTATATTAACATGCAGGCGGGCACGGCAAAGGTGGGACGCTTCAATCCCTGGAATTTTCACAACATAGACAGGGTACATGTACAAGATGGAGACAAACAAAACGTTCATACAAGAGTTCCCGAATATCTCCAACAAATTTCCACTTGGGGCCAAATCTCTTATTGTCGTACGGATTGCCTCATCCATCTGGCTTGCGTCCGTCTCCAGAATTATGCGTGAAATACCATGAAGATCAGCTGCCTCAAGGGCTTTCAAACATGCCACCGCTTCCGACATAAGTGCGTCCTGAACTGGACCTATGCATCCGGCTCCAGCCAGGATCGGAGCCCCCATGTAATCCCTGATGATAAAGCCCCAGGAGCCGAACTTGGACTCCTTGCAGAAAGCACCATCGAAGTTGACCTTCAGCCAATCAGGAGGTGGAAGACCAGCATCTTCTTGTATTAATGCAGTTTCGATCTCTCTCCCCTTTCTCCTCTTTCTGTAAGTCACTAGTCATTGCAACAACTACATGAGCAACCTCATGGCAAGACTGCTGCATCTCCCCCGCATTCACTTTGTTTCGGACGTCCCACCATTTCCATATTAATAGCACAACAACTAAGCAAGTATTCGGCTGCAAATTCAAGATCGCCTGAATGAACTCCCTGGACGACCGCATCTCAATCAAACTCAGCCTCACATCCTCAAGTTGCAGCACTCTCCAACATTGTCGCACATATTTGCATTTAACAAAGCAATGGCCTCCATCTTCATCAAGGCGTAAGCATACTGGGCATCTGGTATCCAGATCAATTCCCCTTCTCTTAATATTCGTCTTCAATGGCAAGCTGTTATGTGTTACTCGCGCACAAGAACTGCTTGACCCTTGGTGGATATGGAAGCCTTCAAATTTCCTTCCATACATCGTCGGCCTCTGTATTTCGCCGCTGGTTTGAAACTCACCCTTCTGCCATTGTTTATTTTGTTCTTCTCCATCATCCAATACATGAAAGGCGGACTTCACTGAGAAAATACCCCTTGGATCAAAGTGCCAGGCCACTACATCATCTCGATCAACTCTGGTTGGGATGGCCAGAATATTCACAACATCCTCCTCCCAGAAAATATCCTTAATCAGCTCAGTATCCCACGAGCCTGTCACCGGGTCTAATAGTTCTGAAACCTTGGACAGCAACACTGTCCCTTTCGGCGTGCGTCGCTGTCTGGTCATCCCGTCAGGTATCCAAGGATCATCGCATATTCTTATCTAAGTACCATCCCGCAAAGCTTGCACACCCCTCACCCTGATACAATAGGACACACTTGTTATGCATTTCATTATCAGCTGGACCCACCGAGAACAAAAAAAAACCCATCTTTGTCATCATTTTCTCTAGAAAAATCCACTCTACTCTATAATATGCTTTGCTCATATCAAGCTTGAGAGCAGCATACCCATCACCCCCCCCCCCCACACACCACCCCCCCCCCTCTCTCTTGGTCTGCAGATAGTATGTCAACTCATGACCCGGCACAAAGGCACTTTGATTATGGGAAATAACTTCAGGCAAGATGCACTTCAACCGGTTAGACAAAACTTTGGATGCCACTTTGTAAATCACATTGCAAAGAGTAATTGGCCGCAGGTCCTTTAGTTTATCAGGGTTCTGTACCTTTGGAATTAGAACCACTACTGTTTCATTCCATCTCTCTGGTATATCTCCACCATTCAAAAAACCCAGGACCTCTCGAGTAACGTCAACACCCACCACATCCCAGTATTTTTTATAAAATAGCGATGACATACCATCCACCCCCGGGGCCTTGAGATCACCAATCATATCGAGGCCTTGCTTGACTTCCTCCTTCTGTGAACGGTGCAAGAAGCATATTGTTCATATCTCTTGTAACTTTCATCGGAACATGCTGTAACAATTCGTCAAATCGTCCACCTGCATTGGATGTAAAGAGGTTCTTATAAAAGTTAGAAATCATGCTCGTGATCTCCCTGTCACACCCATTTTTAAGGAGCAAATGGAATACATAGTCTTATGTGCGCCCAGAGATCAATCACACATAAGATGACAAATATAAATAGTATCATCACAGATGTTTATTACATAACGAATAATATCACAGAGTCTTCACGTAATTAAGCGGAAACATAGTATAAATATTGTGGTAGCTAGCTCCATAGCACAGGCACGTCAACTGGTTGACCACAAGTCTAGTAATCTTCAGGAAAGTAGTAGTAGTAGTCACTATTTGCACTTTCGGGATTCCATCCTGTGGTGGGGGAATGCAAGGGTGAGCACAAAAGTACTCAACAAGTGTAACATGGGGTTCATATAGCTCAAGTAGGTTAGACACTGGTTCAACTGCACGTAGCTTTTAGTTGATCATGTTTTAAGCAATTGAGTAGCATCAAATAGGTAATATTCCCATAATCAACACATGATCATGTAAAGAGAATAATGAGTAGCAAGAACAAGTAAATTAATAGTGATCTCTATTCCGTAAGGGTCCAAGGCCGCTCGTGTCTGTGAGCACGGCTGATATACCAGTTTTACACTCTGCAGAGGTTGTACACTTTCACTGTGAGTCGTGATCCCAAAAACCCGAGGTCATGACTCCCCATTGGACAATCAAGTTTCACTATGAAGTCTTTCCAAGGTTCGTCTAACAAGTTAGGGCCGCTAGGTTTCTGTGGCCTGCAAATGTAGAGCCCCCTTCCGTATGGCACAATGACACGCAGTCTATACTCATAGGGACAGGAGCCGCACTACACCTAACCCGGAACACAACCCCTTTTGCGCCATAAAGGTAACAACTAACAAGCTAGAAAAGGTTCTCTTATATGACTAAAGCCAGAGCCATGTAGCCCTCACAGCTGTACTGTAAGTCCCGGATGTTCGCTTACAGATAAGTCCTTACGGAGAGGAATCTAGAGAAAACTCTAGCCCTCTTGTTCCCTGTTGCTAAAAATCATCTTTTAGAGTTATTGCATATATCATTAGTCAAATTACAAGATCATTGTTTATGTGAGCACTAGCCACTACCCAATGCCAATAACCATAGGATTCAAGGAACAAGATCAATACTAAGGCATCCTTAACAAGGAGACACATGCAGCATGAATTAAGTGAATTAAAGTGAGTAGGTAACAAGGATAATCCCATGCTATACTTGCCTTGATCTAGCTAATCCTGTTGATCCGACTCGTAAAAGTTCTCTTGATCACCAACGAACTGATCACCGTCTATTCTCGATTAGCACATCAACAACAATCATCCAAGGGCAATCATGCAAAGCAAACAAAGCTACAATTAGAACAGTACACCAACAATGGTAAAATAAGATGAAAAGTTTTTAAAATAAATCTACATCGCTCTAGGATCACACAGACGCGAAATTCACGCAAATCGGAGCTAAAACGGAAAAGTTATGATTTAAACAAGATTTACTTCATTAAAGTAATAGATTAAATCCAACCTCGAATTTTAAAAGTGTAAAATCTACTATACAGCAGTACTAATAAGTAGAGTATGAAACTATGAACCTAACGCAACTTGAACGGATCAATTCGGAGTTAAAACGGAGATTTTATGACCTAAATAGATCTAGTGGCAATTCTGTAAATAACTGAAAGCGTATTTTCATTTAAACCGACGAAATTTACGTTTTCAAAACAACAAGACGTATTCAGCAAATACGCCTTGGACTACGGGTTTAAAAACGAAGAAAGCCAGGGGCTCTTAAGCAAAATCGCTAGGCGAAGGGGTATCGGCCGATCTCATTCGTTAGATCCGAAACCGATGGCTGAGATTAGCTTGAGGGAGAGAAGTAAAGAAATTTCGGCCGGCCACAGTGACCCGCACGGTGGAGGCCATGGCCGGCGGCGAAGACCTCGCCGGCGTTCGCTGTTCTCGCTATCACGGGCACCATTGACGACGGAAAAAGCACAAAACGAAGGAGGAAGGTATCGCGGACTCACCAAGACGACTCGCGGCAGCCGAAAACGGACAAAGGTGGCGCACGGCTTCTCCAAGCGGCGGCTTCCGAGTTGAGCGGTGGCGGCACGGTCTACCTCTCTACCCGAAGGCGTGGATTGAGATTAGGGCGGCGTGGGGAGGGATGGTGCGACCGCGGCTGCTACTTATAGTTGGCTAGGCGTGCGGGCCAAGGCGGAGGGGAGAGGAGACGGGGCAGCGACGGACTCCGTCGAGTGACCGGCTCGGTTACGAGCGGGAGGTGGAAGACGCCACTGTTGCGCGGGCCTGACGTGTCAACGAAACAAAGAGAGGAGAGGCGCGGCGACTTGGGCGGCCACCGATTTGGGCTGTGACGAGTTGGGCTCGGCCCACCATGCGGCGCAGCCGTCAGGGAAAAGGCCAACGGGCCAGCAGGGAAGGGAGGTCAGGCTGGGCCTTCGGGCCGAAACCGAGAAGAGTTAAATTTCTAGTTTTTTTCCTTTTTCTAATATCTCAAATACATTTTCAAATGATTCTTAAAATAATTTTCTTCTAAAAATAAACCAATCAAAACAATTAAACAAAATGCAACGGCATGTATGCACAAACACTCATTTAACCCTATATTTGATTTTATTTTAAACAAAATATCATTTGACTAGATTAAAATGCTCACGAAATTGCGTAAGTAATTCAAATTCCCTATTTAAAAATATTTAAAAATTTAGGGTGTTACAATTCTACCCCCTTAAAATGAATCTCGTCCCGAGATTCGGACGATGCTTACTCAAACAACTGTGGGTATGCTTTTCTTAAATCTTCCTCTCTTTCCCACGTAGCCTCTGCTTCCGAATACCGGCTCCACTGAACTTTACACATCTTTATAACTCGGCTCCTGGTAACTCTTTCCGCTGTCTCCAAAATTTTCACGGGATACTCCTCATAAGTAAGATTTTCCTTAACAGTAAGTTCTTCCAACGATATTTGTTCTTCCGGTACACGCAGACATTTCTTTAACTGAGACACATGGAACACATCATGCACACCTGCTAAACTCTCAGGCAATTCCAACTGATATGCCACTTCGCCACGTCTCTCCAAGATCTTAAAAGGACCGACATACCTCGGTGCTAACTTTCCTTTCCGATTAAACCTTTTCACACCTCTCATAGGCAACACCTTCAGATAAACATAATCTCCCACTTCAAATGTCAACTCTCTCCGTCGAGTATCGGCATAACTTTTCTGCCGAGACTGAGCTGCTTTCAAGTTATTTCGAATCATTCTTACTTGTTTTTCAGCATTCCTAAGCACATCAGGACCAAATACTTGACTCTCTCCCGTCTGATTCCAAAACAATAGAGTTCTACACTTCCTACCATACAAAGCTTCAAAGGGTGCCATCTGTAGACTTTTCTGATAACTGTTATTGTAGGAGAACTCTGCATACGGCAAACTTTTGTCCCAACTTGTACCATACTGTAAAGCACAAGCTCTCAACATATCCTCCAATATCTGATTAATCCTTTCTGTTTGCCCATCCGTCTGAGGATGATACGCTGTGCTAAAATTCAGCTTAGTCCCTAATGACTCTTGTACTTTCTGCCAGTAATACCTCAATCAGACACTATCTTCTTTGGAACTCCGTGCAAACTTACTATTCTTTCCAAATACAGTTCAGCCAACTTTGCACTGGAATACGTAGTTCTAACCGGTATAAAATGAGCAACTTTAGTCAAACGATCCACTATAACCCATATGGAATCAAAACCCCTCTGAGTGCGTGGTAATCCTACTATGAAGTCCATACCAACTTCTTCCCACTTCCACTCAGGTATCTGCATCGGTTGCAACAATCCTGCAGGTCTTTGATGTTCAGCTTTAACCCTCTGACACGTGTCACATAGTGCAACATACTCTGCAACATCTCTTTTCAAACCATGCCACCAATACCTTTCTCGTAAATCCATATACATCTTAGTACTTCCAGGATGAATAGAGTAAGCAGACTCATGAGCCTCCCATAGGATTGCTCCTCTTATAGCTTTGTCCTCAGGCACACATAATCGTTCTCCAAACCATAGGGTTCCCTTATCATCCATCCGGAATCCAGGTGCTTTACCTTTCGGTATATTCCTCACTATCTCCTTTATCTTGTCATCCGTCAACTGACCCTCGCGTATTTGTTGCTCCAACATAGGCTCTACTACTAATTCCACTGCATTAATAGCAATACCCAAGTTTAGATGCTCAAACTCAGCACATAACTCATTTGACATAGGCATTACTTGCACCTCGTTAGCATAGCTCTTTCTGCTAAGGGCATCTGCAACCACGTTAGCCTTACCCGGATGATAGTGTACCTCCAAATCATAATCTTTAATCAACTCTAACCAGCGACGTTGTCTCAAGTTCAGATCTGATTGAGTGAAAATGTACTTCAAACTCTTATGATCAGTGTAAATATCACTTTTATGTCCAATCAAATAATGCCTCCATATTTTCAAGGCATGCACCACTGCTGCTAACTCCAAGTCATGAGTAGGATAATTTAACTTATGCTTCCTCAACTGTCGAGATTAAGGATGAAAACGGTCGGAAACGGTCGAAAACGGACTTACGATATAGAAAAACGAAAGCGGTCGGTTCGGGATATTTCTACATTTAGCAATTAAAGAATACAAAAAATGGTTGAAAATGGTTGTGAAATCAATTGAAACTGACAATTTTTCATGTTAAAAAACGGTTCATAATATAGAAAACGAAAACGGTCAATTCGAAATATTTCTGTTCCGTTTTCATCCCTAGTCGAGATGCATATGCTACTACTTTGCTGTAACACCCCTGGTGTTATAGTAACTAAAAACCTGCCATGTCATCATTTGCACTGCAAATCATCCATGATTAGGTTAACACTGTTATGCATTAACTAAAATGAGTTTGAATTCTTAGGTTTGATGTGTTTCTCGTTGTGTGGTTCGAAATCCGAAAACCCTAATTTCGTTATCACCGCAAATACTTAGTTTATGCCCTGCGTAATTTGAGGTGTATGACAGTGTTATACACTAGTGCCAAGTGTAGGGTATAAGCTCAAGTCCAACCTATAAAATAAAGCTTCAAGTTTGAGTTAGGGTTTGGAATCCAAAGCTTGTTACAAGTTTTCCGATTCGAATTCGAATTCAAATTTGAGGAATTACTAAAAGAATTTCTTAAGTCAAATTGGTCAACCTAGGGAGCCATTTGGTCAACCATGTGAGGCTTGACTCAATGATGTCCTAGGGTGAAGGTGTGATTCCTAAGTAACCAAAGTTAAGAAAGAATCAAGTTTCAATTCAAAACTTTTCCGAAAACATTGAAAAACAAAACCCTAGTTTTACCCCTTTTGATATAAATCAAAATCTAAGCAAAATTTGGGAAAAAGTGTAAAACCAAGTTTGTAGATCTTTTCTAGGGCTACAAGTTTGATGTTTTGAGTTTTCAAAGTTTCAATGTAAAATTTAAAGTAATTTTGAAAAGATTCAAATCTCAAAATTGTCCCCTTTTCATTTTCCCTACCCAATTTTAAAATGCAGGCATAATTTGGAAATATTTTGAATAGCAAAGTTGTAGGTCTACCCTAGATGTACAACTTTGGTATTTTGAGTTTTTGAAGTTTCAATACAAAATTCAAAGTAATTTTGGTTTTTCAGATTTCCCAAAAATGTCCCTTTTTGAATTCAAATTCAAATTTCAAAAACTAAGCCGAATTGGAAAATGTTCATATTGAGAAAGTTGTAGATCTTTGAAAATTGAACAACTTTTGTTTTTACAGATTTTCAACTTCTATTGAAAATTTGAGAGTAATTTGAATTTTGATTCCAGTGGCAATTCTGTAAATATTTTGAAATCATCGTCAATCACCGCACGCCACCTCTCCCGACGCCGGCGACCTTCGCTCCGCTTCCAGGCGCGCCCGCGGCGTCCCGCGACCGCCTCGTCACGGCCGTTTTCTCCGCGTGTCGCCACCACACCGTCTGGGCTCGGCTATAAAAGCCACCGTCGTCGGCCAAAGCCGTTTCTCTTCCTCCTCCGCTCATCGCCGCGACCGGCCACCGCCATCCGCCGCCCAAATTCGCCGCTGCTGCTGCGTCACCGCCCCCTAGCTCTCGCCTCCAGCTCCGCAGCGCGTACGCGCAGCTCCTGGAGCACTCAATTGCGTCTCATCTCCACCGCACTAGCTCGCGCATCTGTTTCTTCCTCGCGGCCGGCAGCAACGCCACCGTGACCGCCTCACCGTGGACCGGCCACTCCAGCGCCTCTCCGTCGTCACCGAATCGCCCAACGCAACCTCTGTGAGCCCCTGATCATGATGCTCCTCTTGTTTTAGTCTCTACCGTACCGTAGTCGCGTTTTGCTCGTCGCGTCGCCGTTCGGGTCGCCGCCGAGACCGCCATGGCCGCGGTAGGGTCTCCTCCGTGCGGTAGCAGCTCCAAGTCGTGTCACAATTGGGTTCGCGAGGTTCGGGTGGTGATGTTGGGACGTTTGGTAGGGGTCCGATTCACCGGAGCCTCGTCGACGGTGAGTTCCCGTCGGTGATCACCGCGGTGGCGAGTCCGCGCGCGCGGGAGAGAAGGAGAAGAGAGGGAGGTGAGGATGACAGGCGGGTCCCGGGCGTCAGAGAGAGAGGAGCGGGAGCGGACGCGTGTGCAGGCCGGGCCGCGCTAGTGGGCCGAGCGGGCCGCGCGTGGGAGAAACAGGCCGGGCCGAGAGAGAGAAAAGGAGAAAGGCAGCCCGCGTTGGAAATTTTGTTTTTTTTTTCAAAAATGTAAAATGAATTTCAGTTTTATTATTTATGTTATAAATTATTTATAATTCCAAAAATTATGAAAATTTTTGAGTAACCCTTTTTCACTGTACACTATTTAGTAAAAATAAATAATATCAATTTTGAGTACTGTTTATAGATTATTTAATTAATCCATTTAATTCTTAAGTGGTTCTTAATTAGTTTTTCTAGGCTTATTTATGTATCCAAAAATCATGAAAATTATTTTATCATCTAATTATGATATAACCTTCTTAAATTAAAAAATTTTAGCTTAATTGGATTAAGTTAATTTTTATTCTTAGATTATGCTTTAATTAATTAATTAATTAATTAATTAGGTAATTAGGGCATGATAATTAATGTTGTTTGACTTTATGATTGAGTGTTGACTTTAGGTCATTAACCTTTGATGACCTTTAGCTTTAGTAATTGGTTGCTTAAGCTTTCCTAATTACTGTCATTTCATGTGTTTAACAATTGCCGTAATAAGTATTTAGAGTAATCGGACCCTAAATTAGGGTTAGGTTAGAAACCTTTGTTGTTCAGTTGTACCGTGAAGGGAAGTTGTACTCCAGTTGTTAACTTTGATAAGCATCCATTGAGCATCATATTTATTATCTCATCGTCCTAAAGCATGCATTATCATTACGTATAGTTCCCATAAAAGAGGAGGGTACCGAAGCTGAACCTGTCCCCGCCGAAGAGTCACCGTCCGTGGAAGTAGGGTTTGACATCTGCGGTACTGAACCCGAGCCTGAGTATCCCGTCGACCAAGGCAAGCCCCGGTTACATCTAAACTTACCTTGTGATTTTAAAAAGTGTCATTTAACTTTTATTACGGCTCTATTGCATTAAGTGCTAGGAGTTGAATGATAACCTAATTACTGCATTATCATCCTTGATATTCCAATACCATCCTAGTTACTGTTTTGATTTAAAAATGCTTAGTATGCTTAGCATTGCTTAATGAGAAAACTTTAAAACTTTTAAACAAAGTTTGAAGGGTTGTTGGACAATTACTTGATGAATGTTAATGTTGATAATTGGGACCGGTCGGTGGACTTGCATCGGGAAAGGAGTCCCCTTGTAGTGTCTCCGACTGAGTCAGTTAAGGACCGTACCGTTGTCTGAACTGTGTGCGTCGAGACTTTGTAACTGATCACATGCTCCGGTAAGCCTAAGACCTCGGTAATACCAATATGTGAACGGCCAACCGCGCACTGGGAGTGGAAAGATGGCGAGAGTAGTGTGTACCCTCGTAGCCAAGGGCTGGATTGGAGGTGTACTATACTCTCGGGTGGCGCTGGACCCGGTCATGTTTTGGAGGATCCGAGTGAAGGTTGATATATGTCGGTTAGAGTCCTACATATGTCGTGTGATTGGGAATCCCCAGCTGGGTCTAATCGATTCGAATCGTCGCTACTCCTCGGTTAAGGAGACTCGATTCTCTGTTCAACATCGTAGATAAGAAATGGAACTTTGGTCGAAGAAACAGAAAGATATTGAATGAATTCTATGATCTAGATTAAAATCACTTACATTCTGTCAATAAGTAATACTGAAATAAAATTGTGATCTTAAGGATTCACCATTAGTCGCTTTTATGCAAAAGAACTTGATTTCCTGCTGGAACCTCACCTTGATTCCCCTAGCCTGCATTCCTGAGTCGTTCCACTAGTTTTGTCGGTTAAGTCTTGTTGAGTACTTTCGTACTCAGGGTTTGTTAAACCCATGTTGCAGGTGCGTCGCATGAGCAGGTGTGTTTTGGACCCTGTTGCATGACTGTCTTTGCGGCCAGCGACGACGAGTAGAGATGTTTGGCTCTTGGGCAGAGCATCGCGTTTTGGTGTTGTAATAATGTTAATAATGCTACTCCACTACTATGGTTGTAACACTAAACTTAAGTTTTATAAGTTTGGAACATCAAGTTTGTAAACCTATGTTATGTAAGACTTCCGCTTTTGTACTCTGATGTAATTTATTATATAAACTGTTGTAATACTATGATGCCTCTGTAATGTGATCCTGCTCGGAAGATTGTGGATGATTCGGGTTTCCCGAGGACACCCGACAGACTTCTTAAGATCTGTGGTACACTTGTACAGTGGTTAGAAGTCTTTAAGACAATAACAAGTACAGGTGGGCCATGGTAATTAGGAGGTTCTGCCACATTTGCCTTCCTGCATAAGCACACAACCAAGACCCAAACGGGATGCATCACAATAAATAGAGAAGCTCTTATTCAAATCTGGCAAGACTAACACCGGGGCTGTTGTCAATCGTTTCTTCAGCTCCTCAAAATTAACCTGACACTTATCAGACCACACAAATTTGGCATTCTTTTCCAACAGCGCTGTCATTGGCTTGGCAAGCTTAGAAAACCCTTCAATAAATCTTCTATAATATCCAGCCAATTCCAAGAAACTACGAATTTCTCCCACATCGGTTGGTGGTTTCCAATTCAACACATCTTTTACCTTGCTAGGATCCACTGATATTCCACCATTAGAGACCACATGACCCAGAAAAGCAACTTCCTTTAACCAAAACTCACATTTGCTACGCTTAGCATAGAGCTTGTGCTCCCTGAGCTTTTGCAGGACCAACCTCAAATGTTCCACATATTCTTCCTTAGTCTTAGAGTATACCAGGATATCATCGATGAACACTACTACAAACTTATCAAGATACTCCATAAATACCTTATTCATCAAGTACATAAAGTATGCAGGAGCATTAGTCAAACCAAAGTACATTACTGTATACTCATACAAACCATATCGGGTGGTGAATGCTGTCTTTGGTATATCCGTGGCCCGAATTTTCAACTGATGATAGCCCGAGCGAAGATCAATCTTAGAAAACACACAAGCACCTCTCAACTGATCAAACAAGTCATCAATCCTTGGCAGCGGATACTTATTCTTGATGGTTACCTCGTTGAGTGACCGATAATCAACACACATCCGTTGAGAACCATCCTTCTTATCAACAAAGATCACAGGAGCTCCCCATGGTGATGAGCTAGGACGAATAAAACCTTTCTCTTGCAATTCTTTTATTTGTTTCTTAAGTTCTTCTAATTCGTTAACCCCCATTCTATATGGACGCTTAGCTATAGGTGCAGTTCCAAGCAATAATTCAATAATAAACTCAATGTCGCGGTCGGGTGGCATACCTGGCAAGTCGTCGGGGAACACATCCGGGAATTCATCCACAACTGGATCCTCTTGATTAGCATTATCATCAAGTCGATTTACTGTAGCTGTCTGCGGCTTCTGCACTACAATCTCCACACTAATTCGATCTCCCTTCGGTGTTGTCAGGGCTACCGCCTTTTCCTTACACTGAATCACTGCCTGATTTTGCTTCATCCAGTCTAATCCCAGAATAAGATCAATCCCAGCTGTTCTCAACACTATAGGACTCACTTTGAACTCTACCCCCCTTAAATTTAAACTAATAGGGAGGCATCGATAGGAAGCTTGCATACTACCCCCGGGCGAATTGACTAGTATAGGGTTTTTCATGGCACACAAAGGAATGCTATTGGTCTTAACAAATATTTGAGATATGAATGAATGCGAAGCTCCAGAATCAAAAAGAACAGTGGCAGGGATGGAGTGGACATCGAACGTACCGAGCATAACTTCAGGTTCCGACATTGCAGTCTCCTCCGACAAGTGAGTCACCTTCCCGTAGTATGGTGGCTTCTGATTACTGTTCTGCTTCTGAGGAGTTTGCTGGTTGGCCTTCTCAGGACAGTTATAAGACAAGTGACCCTCCTTTCCACAACGGAAGCACTTGGTTGGAGTATTAGGAGCACTAGTCTTCATTGGGGTGTTGTTAGGGGTACTTTGTCGCTGATTTTGGTTCCCATTCTGCTGTTGAGAGCGTTGATTGCCATTCTGCGACTGATAAGGAGGACGTTGCAGAAACTGATTACGTGGAGGAAGTTGACCACGATTCCATTGGTTGGGCGGATACCTCTGCTGAAAACCTTGTTGATAACCAGTACGTTGACGAGTGTTGTTTCCAGATATCTATCCCTGAAGTCTCTTTCTTTTAGCATCCATCTCCTTGCGCTTATTATCCACCACAATAGCGCGATTCACTAGAGTTTGATAATCTGGGTAAGCATTAGACATTAGCTGCAGTTGAAGACCATCATGTAGACCCTTCAAGAAAAGTCGCTGCTGTTGATGGTCCTTAAGTATCAAATATAATTGTCAACTAAACATGGAAAAGGATCAATATGCACCAAACATCTAGAATTAGGGTTTTATCTGACAGAATTCCACGAGTTTTGGTGTTTATCTATTTCTGCAGGGAGTTATCAGATAATATGGAAAAGAGGTCCACATGTCGGGTTAATGACGGGAAAATTACTTGGCACGCAATTATCTTATGTCAACATAGCTTTGATACCAATCTGTCACACCCATTTTTAAGGAGCAAATGGAATGCATAGTCTTATGTGCGCCCAGAGATCAATCACACATAAGATGACAAATATAAATAGTATCATCACAGATGTTTATTACATAACGAATAATATCACAGAGTCTTCACGTAATTAAGCGGAAACATAGTATAAATATTGTGGTAGCTAGCTCCATAGCACAGGCACGTCAACTGGTTGACCACAAGTCTAGTAATCTTCAGGAAAGTAGTAGTAGTAGTCACTATTTGCACTTTCGGGATTCCATCCTGTGGTGGGGGAATACAAGGGTGAGCACAAAAGTACTCAACAAGTGTAACATGGGGTTCATGTAGCTCAAGTAGGTTAGACACTGGTTCAACTGCAGGTAGCTTTTAGTTGATCATGTTTTAAGCAATTGAGTAGCATCAAATAGGTAATATTCCCATAATAAACACATGATCATGTAAAGAGAATAATGAGTAGCAAGAACAAGTAAATTAATAGTGATCTCTATTTCGTAAGGGTCCAAGGCCGCTCGTGTCCGTGAGCACAGCTGATATACCAGTTTTACACTCTGCAGAGGTTGTACACTTTCACTGTGAGTCGTGATCCCCAAAAGCCCGAGGTCATGACTCCCCATTGGACAATCAAGTTTCACTATGAAGTCTTTCCAAGGTTCGTCTAACAAGTTAGGGCCGCTAGGTTTCTGTGGCCTGCAAATGTAGAGCCCCCCTTCCGTATGGCACAATGACACGCAGCCTATACTCATAGGGACAGGAGCCGCACTACACCCAACCCGGAACACAACCCCTTTTGCGCCATAAAGGTAACCACTAACAAGCTAGAAAAGGTCCTCTTATATGACTAAAGCCAGAGCCATGTAGCCCTCACAGCTGTACTGTAAGTCCCGGATATTCGCTTACAGATAAGTCCTTACGGAGAGGAATCTAGAGAAAACTCTAGCCCTCTTGTTCCCTGTTGCTAAAAATCATCTTTTAGAGTTATTGCATATATCATTAGTCAAATTACAAGATCATTGTTTATGTGAGCACTAGCCACTACCCAATGCCAATAACCATAGGATTCAAGGAACAAGATCAATACTAAGGCATCCTTAACAAGGAGACACATGCAGCATGAATTAAGTGAATTAAAGTGAGTAGGTAACAAGGATAATCCCATGCTATACTTGCCTTGATCTAGCTGATCCTGTTGATCCGACTCGTAAAAGTTCTCTTGATCACCAACGAACTGATCACCGTCTATTCTCGATTAGCACATCAACAACAATCATCCAAGGGCAATCATGCAAAGCAAACAAATCTACAATTAGAACAGTACACCAACAATGGTAAAATAAGATGAAAAGTTTTTAAAATAAATCTACATCGCTCTAGGATCACACAGACGTGAAATTCACGCAAATCGGAGCTAAAACGGAAAAGTTATGATTTAAACAAGATTTACTTCATTAAAGTAATAGATTAAATCTAACCTCGAATTTTAAAAGTGTAAAATCTACTATACAGCAGTACTAATAAGTAGAGTATGAAACTATGAACCTAACGCAACTTGAACGGATCAATTCGGAGTTAAAACGGAGATTTTATGACCTAAATAGATCTAGTGGCAATTCTGTAAATAGCTGAAAGCGTATTTTCATTTAAACCGACGAAATTTACGTTTTCAAAACAACAAGACGTATTCAGCAAATACGCCTTGGACTGCGGGTTTAAAAACGAAGAAAGCCAGGGGCTCTTAAGCAAAATCGCTAGGCGAAGGGGTATCGGCCGATCTCATTCGTTAGATCCGAAACCGACGGCTGAGATTAGCTTGAGGGAGAGAAGTAAAGAAATTTCGGCCGGCCACAGTGACCCGCACGGTGGAGGCCATGGCCGGCGGCGAAGACCTCGCCGGCGTTCGCTGTTCTCGCTATCACGGGCACCATTGACGACGGAAAAAGCACAAAACGAAGGAGGAAGGTATCGCGGACTCACCAAGACGACTCGCGGCAGCCGAAAACGGACAAAGGTGGCGCACGGCTTCTCCAAGCGGCGGCTTCCGAGTTGAGCGGTGGCGGCACGGTCTACCTCTCTACCCGAAGGCGTGGATTGAGATTAGGGCGGCGTGGGGAGGGACGGTGCGACCGCGGCTGCTACTTATAGCTGGCTAGGCGTGCGGGCCAAGGTGGAGGGGAGAGGAGACGGGGCAGCGACAGACTCGGTCGAGTGACCGGCTCGGTTACGAGCGGGAGGTGGAAGACGCCACTGTTGCGCGGGCCCGACGTGTCAACGAAACAAAGAGAGGAGAGGCGCGGCGACTTGGGCGGCCACCGATTTGGGCTGTGACGAGTTGGGCTCGGCCCACCATGCGGCGCAGCCGTCGGGGAAAAGGCCAACGGGCCAGCAGGGAAGGGAGGTCAGGCTGGGCCTTCGGGCCGAAACTGAGAAGAGTTAAATTTCTAGTTTTTTTTCCTTTTTCTAATATCTCAAATACATTTTCAAATGATTCTTAAAATAATTTTCTTCTAAAAATAAACCAATCAAAACAATTAAACAAAATGCCACGGCATGTATGCACAAACACTCATTTAACCCTATATTTGATTTTATTTTAAACAAAATATCATTTGACTAGATTAAAATGCTCACGAAATTGCGTAAGTAATTCAAATTCCCTATTTAAAAATATTCAAAAATTTAAGGCGTTACACTCCCCCTCTTGCTCCACCACATCACCGTTTTCCTTCACCAGACGACTGATGGCTCCGTCGTTTTCTCTCTGTTGCAAACTAGTGAAAAAAAACGTGTGTTCAGGTCACCACCTTGCAACCAGTGAACCTTAGCTCTTAGCAGCTCCTCCTTTGCTACATTATGGCTATTTATTCCCCTCCGCCTATACTCCTCTAAAGATTTTCTCGCCTTCTTGATACGTTTCTCAAGGTCAACAAGGATATTTCGGCTCCAGTCACCTAAATCTGTCGCTACCCCTTGGAGCGCATCCTCCACCTTCCCTCCTCTCCCATCCACCGTTCTATGCCAAGCATTTTCAACTATAGCCGCACAGTCCTCCTCTACTGTCCAGCTTGCTTCAAACCGGAACGTTTTGGTCCTTGGAGGGCCAAGAACTCTCTCCCGATGCTCCATCTCCACGATCACCGGCCTATATATGGTCAGAGTGCCTCGGCTCGCCATTGATCACTTTATGCAGCGGAAAACGGATCCTCCACTCTTCATTTGCCACAGCACGGTCCAGTCTCTCACGAATATAAAGTGAAATACTTCAAATTTATGCTTTTTCGCACTGGTTTTCCAGCTCAAAGTGGTATATTTGATGCAGAACCAATGGTCAAAACCGAGTCGAGGGCACAATAAAACATGCCCTGTACTATATATTGAACGCATGGAATGGTACTCTATCGATCCTCAATTAATTCTTGCTAGGGTTGGCTCCGGTTGTCTAAACGTCTGAAAGATCCAATATTCATATTCGTTTTAGCATTAATATAGATATGAGGATATATGTATTTGTAATCAATTTTGATATAGATGCTGAACGGATGTTTCAAATCTGATTTTACGATTCCTTCTCTATTTGATTCCAAATCCGTATTAAAAAATATGAAATATCTGACATTATCTGTATTCGTAAATAACAAAGTACCATCTAAAACTTATATTTATGAATAATTACAATGTGAATGATAATTAATTAATGTAGCTCATTTAAGTTATTTAAAAGTTATCTATATGGCTAATCATAAAGGTTAAATTTAATTTATGATGGTTTTAAAACTTATATTTATGATAGTTTAAACTATTAGAACCTTATATTTATGATAATTATATAACTAAGATATACAACGCTTAAGTTTAATTAACGTTAATATGACTAATCATATTATTTTAAACTACTTTAGTTTATTATATATTTATGAAATTTTATATAGATAGAAAATTTATTTATAGATAAATATTTATGTGTATTCAAATCTTTATCTACACTTTTGTTGATTTTTATATATTTGATTATTGATTTTTTTATTAATATATACATGTTATCCACACTAATATTTGAAAGGATCTAGATGGCTAAGGTGTGGTGAATATCCTATAAAAATTCTCCTTCAAAAACAAACACACTAGACAAAGGCAATTAGCAATTCTAATAGTCACTAATTTGTCTAGCCTAATTCACTCAAAGCAAGTCCCTAAACAAGTATAGTAGGAAGGGTTTCAACTAAACTAGAGCACAGACAAGACATCGAGGCAAGCAACCTTACCGAGCTACAAAAGTAAACCAACTAAACGGACTAAGCTACTCGACTACAAGAGCTACAACTAAACAAGCAACTATAACTGCACAAGCACATGTATAGGAATGTAAATTCACAAGTGTAGACAGGTAAACCAATGGGCAAGAGAGACACAAAGATTTATCCCTAAGGTTTAGTTGCTTGTCGGCAACCTATGTTCTCATTAAGGCAAGGCCTTCGGTTGTTGCTTCGCATGCTAAGCAAGCTACTCAAGCTTGACCCTTAACGTGGGTGCTGCAACAAGCTAACCAATCGAAGTACTCCAACTAGCCTCTATGATTTCACTAGAGTTGCCCTTCACGATCTCTCATGGGGTGAGCACAAAACTCCTCACAATTTCTTGATCAGAGCCACTAAACAATCACCAACAAGGTGCTCAACTATCCAACCAGCTCCAAGTCATATATGTCACACCCATTTTTAAGGAACAAATAGAATGCATAATCTTATGTGCGCCCAGAGATCAATCACACATAAGATGACAAATATAAATAGTATCATCACAAATGTTTATTACATAACGAATAGTATCACAGAGTCTTCACGTAATTAAGCGGAAACATAGAATAACCCTTGTGGTAGCTAGCTCCATAGCACAGGCACGTGAACTGGTTGACCACAAGTCTAGTAATCTTCAGGAAAGTAGTAGTAGTAATCACTATTTGCACTTTCGGGATTCCATCCTGTGGTGGGGGAATGCAAGGGTGAGCACAAAAGTACTCAACAAGTGTAACATGGGGTTCATCGAGCTCAAGAAGGATAGACACTGGTTCAACTGCATGTAGCTTTTAGTTGATCATATTTTAAGCAATTGAGTAGCATCAAATAGGTAATATTCCCAAGATAAACACATGATCAGGTAAAGAGAATAATGAATAGCAAGAACAAGTAATTTAATAGTGATCTCTATTCCGTAAGGGTCCAAGGCCGCTCGTGTCCGTAAGCACGACTGATATACCAGTTTTACACTCTGCAGAGGTTGTACACTTTCACTATGAGTCGTGATCCCCAAAAGCCCGAGGTCATGACTCCCTATTGGACAATCAAGTTTCACTATAAAGTCTTTCCAAAGTTCGTCTAACAAGTTAGGGCCGCTAGGTTTCTGTGGCCTGCAAATGTAGAACCCCCCTTCCGTATGGCACAATGACACGCAGCCTATACTCATAGGGACAGGAGCCGCACTACACCCAACCCGGAACACAACCCCTTTTGCGCCATAAAGGTAACCACTAACAAGCTAGAAAAGGTCCTCTTATATGACTAAAGCCATAGCCATGTAGCCCTCACAGCTGTACTGTAAGTCCCGGATGTTCACTTACAGATAAGTCCTTACGGAGAGGAATCTAGAGAAAACTCTAGCCCTCTTGTTCCCTGTTGCTAAAAATCATCTTTTACAGTTATTGCATATATCATTAGTCAACTTACAAGATCATTGTTTATGTGAGCACTAGCAACTACCCATTGCTATAACCATAGGATTCAAGGAACAAATCAATACTAAGACATCCTTAACAAGGAGACACATGCATCATGAATTAAGTGAATTAAAGTGAATAGGTAACAAGGATAATTCCATGCTATACTTGCCTTGATCTAGCTGATCCTGTTGATCCGACTCGTAATAGTACTCTTGATCACCAACGAACTGATCACCGTCTATTCTCGATTAGCACATCAACAACAATCATCCAAGAGCAATCATGCAAAGCAAACAAAGCTACAATTAGAACAGTACACCAACAGTAGAAAAATAAGATGAAAAGTTTTTAAAATAAATCTACATCGCTCTAGGATCACACAGACGCGAAGTTCACGTAAATCGGAGCTAAAACGGAAAAGTTATGATTTAAACAAGATTTACTTTATTAAAGTAACAGATTAAATCTAACCTCAAAATTTAAAAGTGGAAAATCTACTATATAGCAGTACTAATAGGTAGAGTATGAAATTATGAACCTAACGCAACTTGAATGGATCAAATCGGAGTTAAAATGGAGATTTTATGACCTAAATAGATCTAGTGGCAATTCTGTAAATACCTGAAAGCGTATTTTCATCTAAACCGACGAGGTTTACGTTTTCAAAATAACAAAGCGTATTCAGCTTTTATGCCATGGACTACGGGTTTAAAAACAAAGAAACCCGAGGACTCTTATGCAAATTACCCAACCGAAGGGATATCTTATGATCTAAGCCGTTAGATCTGAAACGGACAGTCGGGATTGATTGGAGGGAGAGAGGGAGGGGATCTCCGGCCGGCTACAGTGCCGAGCACAGTGAAGACATGGCCGGCGGCGAGGTATTCGCCGGAATTCACCGTTTTCGGTGTTTCGGCCACCATTGATGACGGGACAAACGCAAAAAGGAAGAGGGGATCGTTGCGGACTCACCAAGGCAGTTTTTGGCAACGGAAATCGGGCACGGGCGCGCGGCTTCTCCAAGCGGCGGTTCCCGAGCTCGAGCGGTGGCGGGTCGTTTGCGGCGGCTAACGCTCTATCCGAGGGCGTGATTCGCGATTGTGGTGGCGTGGGGAGGAACGGTGCGGCTGCGGCTGCTATTCATGGCCGGCTTAGGCGTACGGGACAAGGCAAGGGAAGGGGAGCTGTAGCCGCGTCGGATTCCCGGTTCGAGTCCAACCCGAGCACCAGGTTGAAGAAGGCGCTGTGGCATGGGCCCGGCATGTCAGCCAGAGGAAAGGGGAGGGAGGCGCGACGGCCCGGTGCGGCAGCTGCTGGCTGGGTCGGCCCACCATCGCGGCCCACGGCCAGGAGAGAAGGGGAATGCGGCTGGGCCAAAAAGAGAGAGGGGGAGCTGGTTTCGGCCCGAAACTGAGAAAGAAATCATTTCCTTTTCCTTTTCTTTTTCTAATACTTCAAATACATTTTTCAAATGATTTTTGAAATAATTTTCTTCTGGAAATAAACCAAATCAAAACAATTAAAAAAATGCAACGGCATGTATGCACAAACACTCATTTAACCTTATATTTGATTTTATTTTAAACAAAATATTATTTCACTAGGTTAAAATGCTCACAAAATTGCGTAAGTAAATCAAGTTCTCCTATTTTAAAATAATGTAAATTTTAGGGTGTTACAATTCTACCCCCTTAAAATGAATCTCGTCCCGAGATTCGGACGATGCTTACTCAAACAACTGTGGGTATGCTTTTCTTAAACCTTCCTCTCTTTCCCATGTAGCCTCTGCTTCCGAATATCGGCTCCACTGAACTTTACACATCTTTATAACTCGGCTCCTGATAACTCTTTCCGCTGTCTCCAAAATTTTACGTGATACTCCTCATAAGTGAGATTTTCCTTAACAGTGAGTTCTTCCAATGGTATTTGTTCTTCTGGCACACGCAAACATTTCTTTAACTGTGACACATGGAACACATCATGCACACCTGCTAAACTCTCAGGCAATTCCAACTGATATGCCACTTCGCCACGTCTCTCTAAGATCTTAAAAGGACCGACATACCTCGGTGCTAACTTTCCTTTCTGATTAAACCTTTTCACACCTCTCATAGGTGATACCTTCAGGTAAACATAATCTCCCACTTCAAAAGTCAACTCTCTCCGTCGTGTATCGGCATAACTTTTCTGTCGGGACTGAGCTGTTTTCAAATTATTTCGGATCATTCTTACTTGTTTCTCAGCATTCCTAAGCACATCAGGACCAAATACTTGACTTTCTCCCGTCTGATTCTAAAACAATGGAGTTCTACACTTCCTACCATACAAAGCTTCAAAGGGTGCCATTTGTAGACTTTTCTGATAACTATTATTATAGAAAAACTCTACATATGGCAAACTCTTATCCCAACTTGTACCATACTGCAAAGCACAAGCTCTCAACATATCTTCCAATATCTGATTAATTCTTTCTGTTTTCCCATCTGTCTGAGGATGATATGCTGTGCTAAAAGTCAGCTTAGTCCCTAATGACTCTTGTACTTTCTGCCAGTAATAGGATGTAAACTGAGTACCTCGATCAGACACTATCTTCTTTGGAACTCCGTGCAAACTTACTATTCTTTCCAAATACAGTTCAGCCAACTTTGCACTGGAATACGTAGTTCTAACCGGTATAAAATGAGCAACTTTAGTCAAACGATCCACTATAACCCATATTGAATCAAAACCTCTCTGAGTGCGTGGTAACCCCACTATGAAGTCCATACCAACTTCTTCCCACTTTCACTCAGGTATCTGCATCGATTGCAACAATCCTGCAGGTCTTTGATGTTTAGCCTTAACCCTCTGACACATATCACATAGTGCAACATACTCTGCAACATCTCTTTTCAAACCATGCCACCAATACCTCTCTCTTAAATCCATATACATCTTAGTACTTCCGGGATGAATAGAGTAAGCGGACTCATGAGCTTCTCGTAGGATTGCTTCTCTTATAGCTTTGTCCTCAGTCACACATAATCATTTCCCAAACCATAGGGTTCCTTTATCATCCAACCGGAATCCAGGTGCTTTACCTTTCGGCATATTCTTCACTATCTCCTTTATTTTGTCATCCGTCAACTGACCCTTGCGTATTTGTTGCTCTAACATAGGCTCTATTACTAATTCCACTGCATTAATAGCAATACCCAAGTTTAGATGCTCAAACTCAGCACATAACTCATTTGACATAGGCATTACTTGCACCTCATTAGCATAGCTCTTTCTGCTAAGGGTATCTGCAACCACATTAGCCTTACCCGGATGATAGTGTACCTCCAAATCATAATCCTTAATCAACTCTAACCAGCGACGTTGTCTCAAGTTCAGATCTGATTGAGTGAAAATGTACTTCAAACTCTTATGATCAGTGTAAATATCACTTTTATGTCCAATCAAATAATGCCTCCATATTTTCAAAGCATGCACCACTGCTGCTAACTCCAAGTCATGAGTAGGATAATTTAACTCATGCTTCCTCAACTGTCGAGATGCATATGCTACTACTTTGCCTTCCTGCATAAGCACACAATCAAGACCCAAACGGGATGCATCACAATAAATAGAGAAGCTCTTATTCAAATCTGGCAAAACTAACACCGGGGCTGTTGTCAATCTTTTCTTCAGCTCCTCAAAATTAACCTGACACTTATCGAACCACACAAATTTGGCATTCTTTTCCAATAGTGCTGTCATTGGCTTGCAAGCTTAGAAAACCTTCAATAAATCTTCTATAATATCCAGCCAATCCCAAGAAACTACGAATTTCTCCATATCGGTTGGGTGGTTTCCATTCAACACATCTTTACCTTGCTAGGATCCACTGATATTCCACCATTAGAGACCACATGACCCAGAAAAGCAACTTTCTTTAACCAAAACTCGCATTTGCTACGCTTAGCTAGAGCTTATGCTCTCTGAGCTTCTGCAGGACCAACCTCAAATGTTCCACTGTTCTTCCTTAGTCTTAGAGTATACCAGGATATCATCGATGAACACTACTACAAACTATCAAGATACTCCATAAATACCTTATTCATCAAGTACATAAAGTATGCAGGAGCATTAGTCAAGCCAAAAGACATTACTGTATACTCATACAAACCATATCGGGTGGTGAATGCTGTCTTTGGTATATCCGTAGCACGAATCTTCAACTGATGATAGCCAGAGCGAAGATCAATCTTAGAAAACACACAAGCATCTCTCAACTGATCAAACAAGTCATCAATCCTTGGCAGTGGATACTTATTCTTGATAGTTACCTCGTTGAGTGACTGATAATCAACACACATCCGTTGAGAACCATCCTTCTTATCAACAAAGATCACAGGAGCTCCCCATGGTGAAGAGCTAGGACGAATAAAACCTTTCTCTTGTAATTCTTTTATTTGTTTCTTAAGTTCCTCTAATTCATTAACACCCATTCTATATGGACGCTTAGCTATAGGTGCAGTTCCAGGCAATAATTCAATAATAAACTCAATGTCGCGGTCGGGTGGCATACCTGGCAAGTCATCGGGGAACACATCCAGAAATTCATCCACAACCGGATCCTCTTGATTAACATTATCATCAAGTCAATTTACTGTAGCTGTCTGCGGCTTCTGCACTACAATCTCCACACTAATTCGATCTCCCTTCGGTGTTGTTAGGGCTACTGCCTTTTCCTTACACTGAATCACTGCCTGATTTTGCTTCATCCAATCTAATCCCAGAATAAGATCAATCTCAGCTGTTCTCAACACTATAGGACTCACTTTGAACTCTACCCCCCCTTAAAATTAAACTAATAGGGAGGCATCGATAGGAAGCTTGCATACTACCCCGGGCGAATTGACTAGTATAGGGTTTTTCATGGCACATAAAGGGATGCTATTTGTCTTAACAAATATTTGAGATATGAATGAATGCAAAGCTCCAGAATCAAAAAGAACAGTGGCAGGGATGGAGTGGACATCGAACGTACCGAGCATAACTTCAGGTTCCGCCATTGCAGTCTCTTCCGACACGTGAGTCACCTTCCCGTAGTATGGTGGCTTCTGGTTACTGTTCTGCTTCCAAGGAGTTTGCTGATTGGCCTTCTCAGGACAGTTATAAGACAAGTGACCTTCCTTCCCACAACGGAAACACTTAGTTGGAGTATTAGGAGCACTAGTCTTCATTGGAGTGTTGTTGGGGGTACTCTGTCGTTGATTCTGGTTCCCATTCTGCTGCTGAGAGCGTTGATTGCCATTCTGTGACTGATAAGGAGGACGTTGCAGAAACTGATTACGTGGAGGAAGTTGACCATGATTCCATTAGTTGGGTGGATACCTCTGCTGAAAACCTTGTTGATAACTAGTGCGTTGACGAGTGTTGTTTCCAGATATCTGTCCCTGAAGTCTTTTTCTTTTAGCATCCATCTCCTTGCGCTTATTATCCACCACAATAGCACGATTCACCAATGTTTGATAATCTGGGTAAGCATTGGACATTAACTGCAATTGAAGACCATCATGTAGACCCTTCAAGAAAAGTCGCTGCTTATCAGCATCATTAGCCACCTCATTCGGTGCATAACGTGACAACTGAGCAAACTTGTCTCTATACTCTGTCACAGGCATAGATCCCTGTGTCAAATTGCGGAATTCTTCTGCCTTCAGTGCTATCACCCCCTCTGGTATATGGTAGGACCTAAAACTCTCTGTAAACTCCTGCCAAGTAATGGCGGGAGCATTGGCAGGATGACCATACTGATATGAATCCCACCAGTCTTGAGCTGCTCCTTGAAGTTGTCCCGAAGCAAACAACACCTTCTGTTGATCATTGCATTGAGCAATGTTGAGCTACTTCTCTACTGCACGAAGCCAATCATCGGCTTCCGATGGGTCAGAGGCATGTGTAAACATCGGGGGATGACCCTTCAAAAATTCCCCACGCTTATCCCGTGCAGGTGCTCCCACAACTGGCTGATTTTGCGGATTGTTCACCAGAGCTTCCATCAACTGTGTCTGTATGGCCAAAAGCTCATGAATAGTAGGTGGTGGACCAACTCCACGACCACGGCCTCGACCTCGTCCTCTTCCAGACATCTGTTATCCAATAAAATATCAAATCTTAGAGATCACCATACAATAAACAATTCTGGAGATAGAGATTAGAATCTGATAACTTTCTGGACATATCCCAATTTTAGCTGTTCGGTAAAATAGACCTATCTCGAGTTACAGATATCCAGTAGAGGTGTACTTTATATGGTTGGAAAGCTTATGAAATTATCTATAACTTTTATTTAACTCATACTCCAAGATTCTGTTACGAAGTTACCCAAAAACAGGACACAACAGAAACTATTTCTGACTTCCAGACTGCACAGTAACTTCATCTTGTAACGATTATATCTCATGATCCATAATAGATAAAAAGGTGATTCTAGAGGCATTGGAAAGGTACGTGGGTCTAGATTCTCTCATAAAAATTTCAGAATTTTTCGCTAAACATTTAATTTTAAGCATAAAAGGAAAGACAGACCGCTCCAGAAAGGACAGAACAAAGAGAAAAGTTAACCCAACTAAATTATTTATTTATCACACTAAAACTTAGTATTATATAATTAGGAACTTTTGTAGACAAGCCCACAAAGCTCCAGCACTCATTACATGGAAAAACCAACTCACACATAAGCACAATAATAACTCAACTAACCACACAAAGTTCACACGACACCACAAACTCAACTTAACTCGACACTACTCGTACTATCGTATTATTACATAAATGGTATTCCGACTCCTAGGGACGGGCTTGATGTTCATGATAATCATAGATCGCTTCCATGCCTTGGTCAATCCTTAAGCCATCTATCACTTCTTGATACCTCTTGACGTCTTTTCCCAAAGCTTTAACTAGGGCTACCAACCGACGATTTGTCACCATCATGTCATGACCAAAATCCACCATGACCCGAGGAACTAAATCCAAATTCCCAGGGTTCATCATTACCCATCCTTGCTCTGGATCGCCACGGGGAAAATAGCGATATTGATCATCTTGCATAACCTCATAGCGAAGGTGACGAAGTCCCAAGCATGCTTCAAAGGCCGCATCTTCTATGCCATCTTCTATAGTGGCACGACGACCACTATGGGAAAAACACCGGTCCAGCAAAAAAGTACCCATCTCATTGTTCTTAACGAAGATACGCACATTGCACTTCGAATAAGTAGCTTCCAAAGGGTGCTTATGCTCCCAGCAGACATACTCAATTGCAGGATCCCAATCTGTGAAGTAGGCATTAAGCATGTCAACTAGTCGGTGGTGTGACGGAGTGTCATGGCTTGACTTGTGATGGATCCTCGTATCCAGCCCATAGGAAGGGACGGCACACCAATTTCAGCGGAACCACCTTGTGGAGGCGAAGGGGGCTGTCCTCCATTATGAGCAAGCTCAATATCTTCATCATCACTCAAATAGATAACCTCCTCTTTAGGTTCAATTTTCTCTTGAGGCAAAACTGGTTCTAGCGCTTGATCTGGTGTTGATGGCGGGGTTGGTGTAGTGTCTTCCAGTTCCTCCTGAAGCTTTTCTGGTTCCTCATGAAGCTCTTCTGGTTCCTCCTGAAGCTCTTCTGGTTCCTCCTGAAGCTCTTCTGGTTCGTACAGGGAACGGGGTGGATAGTAGCCTCCAGTGGTGATACGGGCAGTCTTGCGGGCACGAGGCATCTACAGATTTTAGGCCAAGGGTAAGTTGAAATTAGAGGCAATATTTTCACAATAGAATGAGGCAAAATAAGCATAATAATTTAGCAATTATCAAGAGTAAAGTGATAAGCATGAAACAAGTGAAGAAAAGAGAACTAAAACGACCATTGCTAACTAGGCTTGCGTCCTACAGTCAACATAGCTCTGATACCAATCTGTCACACCCATTTTTAAGGAACAAATAGAATGCATAATCTTATGTGCGCCCAGAGATCAATCACACATAAGATGACAAATATAAATAGTATCATCACAAATGTTTATTACATAACAAATAGTATCACAGAGTCTTCACGTAATTAAGCGGAAACATAGAATAACCCTTGTGGTAGCTAGCTCCATAGCACAGGCACGTGAACTGGTTGACCACAAGTCTAGTAATCTTCAGGAAAGTAGTAGTAATCACTATTTGCACTTTCGGGATTCCATCCTGTGGTGGGGGAATGCAAGGGTGAGCACAAAAGTACTCAACAAGTGTAACATGGGGTTCATCGAGCTCAAGAAGGATAGACACTGGTTCAACTGCATGTAGCTTTTAGTTGATCATATTTTAAGCAATTGAGTAGCATCAAATAGGTAATATTCCCAAGATAAACACATGATCAGGTAAAGAGAATAATGAATAGCAAGAACAAGTAATTTAATAGTGATCTCTATTCCGTAAGGGTCCAAGGCCGCTCGTGTTCGTGAGCACGGCTGATATACTAGTTTTACACTCTGCAGAGGTTGTACACTTTCACTGTGAGTCGTGATCCCCAAAAGCCCGAGGTCATGACTCCCTATTGGACAATCAAGTTTCACTATAAAGTCTTTCCAAGGTTCGTCTAACAAGTTAGGGCCGCTAGGTTTCTGTGGCCTGCAAATGTAGAGCCCCCTTCCGTATGGCACAATGACACGCAGCCTATACTCATAGGGACAGGAGCCGCACTACACCCAACCCGGAACACAACCCCTTTTGCGCCATAAAGGTAACCACTAACAAGCTAGAAAAGGTCCTCTTATATGACTAAAGCCAGAGCCATGTAGCCCTCACAGCTGTACTGTAAGTCCCGGATGTTCGCTTACAGATAAGTCCTTACGGAGAGGAATCTAGAGAAAACTCTAGCCCTCTTGTTCCCTGTTGCTAAAAATCATCTTTTAGAGTTATTGCATATATCATTAGTCAAATTACAAGATCATTGTTTATGTGAGCACTAGCAACTACCCATTGCTATAACCATAGGATTCAAGGAACAAGATCAATACTAAGGCATCCTTAACAAGGAGACACATGCATCATGAATTAAGTGAATTAAAGTGAATAGGTAACAAGGATAATCCCATGCTATACTTGCCTTGATCTAGCTGATCATGTTGATTCGACTCGTAATAGTACTCTTGATCACCAACGAACTGATCACCATCTATTCTCAATTAGCACATCAACAACAATCATCCAAGAGCAATCATGCAAAGTAAACAAAGCTACAATTAGAACAGTACACCAACAGTAGAAAAATAAGATGAAAAGTTTTTAAAATAAATCTACATCGCTCTAGGATCACACAGACGCGAAGTTCACGTAAATCGGAGCTAAAACGGAAAAGTTATGATTTAAACAAGATTTACTTTATTAAAGTAATAGATTAAATCTAACCTCAAAATTTAAAAGTGGAAAATCTACTATACAGCAGTACTAATAGGTAGAGTATGAAATTATGAACCTAACGCAACTTGAACGGATCAAATCGGAGTTAAAACGGAGATTTTATGACCTAAATAGATCTAGTGGCAATTCTGTAAATACCTGAAAGCGTATTTTCATCTAAACCGACGAGGTTTACGTTTTCAAAATAACAAAGCGTATTCAGCTTTTACGCCATGGACTGCAGGTTTAAAAACAAAGAAACCCGAGGACTCTTATGCAAATTACCCAACCGAAGGGGTATCTTATGATCTAAGCCGTTAGATTTGAAACGGACGGTCGGGGTTGATTGGAGGGAGAGAGGGAGGGGATCTCCGGCCGGCTACAGTGCCGAGCACGGTGAAGACATGGCCGGCGGCGAGGTATTCGCCGGAATTCACCGTTTTCGGTGTTTCGGCCACCATTGACGACGGGACAAACACAAAAAGGAAGAGGGGATCGTTGCGGACTCACCAAGGCAGTTTTTGGCAATGGAAATCAGGCACGGGTGGCGCACGGCTTCTCCAAGCGGCGGTTCCCGAGCTCGAGCGGTGGCGGGTCGTTTGCGGCGGCTAACGCTCTATCCGAGGGCGTGATTCGCGATTGTGGTGGCGTGGGGAGGAACGGTGCGGCTGCGGCTGCTATTTATGGCCGGCTTAGGCGTACGGGACAAGGCAAGGGACGGGGAGCTGTAGCCGCGTCGGATTCCCGGTTCGAGTCCAACCCGAGCACGAGGTTGAAGAAGGCGCTGTGGCGTGGGCCCGGCATGTCAGCCAGAGGAAAGGGGAGGGAGGCGCGACGGCCCGGTGCGGCAGCTGCTGGCTGGGCCGGCCCACCATCGCGGCCCACGGCCAGGAGAGAAGGGGAATGCGGCTGGGCCGAAAAGAGAGAGGGGGAGCTGGTTTCGGCCCGAAACTGAGAAAGAAATCATTTCCTTTTCCTTTTCTTTTTCTAATACTTCAAATACATTTTTCAAATGATTTTTGAAATAATTTTCTTCTGGAAATAAACCAAATCAAAACAATTAAAAATATGCAACGACATGTATGCACAAACACTCATTTAACCTTATATTTGATTTTATTTTAAACAAAATATTATTTCACTAGGTTAAAATGCTCACAAAATTACGTAAGTAAATCAAGTTCTCCTATTTTAAAATAATGCAAATTTTAGGGTGTTACAATATAGGTGGCGACAACCACCAAGAGTAACAAGAAAACCAAGGCCGCCATGCTTCTCTAGTGCCACAAGATGCAAATCAATTATGTAAATGCACTAGAACACTCAATCCCACTCGAATGTGATCTTTTATGAGCAAAGTGAGTGGAGTGTGTTTCTCAGGCTCTAATGGGTGTGGGCATCACCAAGGAGGTACAACAGAGTAACCAAGGCTAGTCACAAGTCCTATTTATGGCCCCCACCAAAGAGCCAACTGTTATGCACTTCATGTGCTATGTGTGTGCACCAGATACCTCTAATGGTGCATCGAAGTATGCCCACTGATAGCTAGTTTCCAACGATTTAAAAACTATCCACTACAATCTAGAACCTATGGCGCTATCTTCGGTGAGGCACCGGAGCGATCTAGTGAGCATTAAGTTCTGAAGTGCTGAAATACAACCTCTTTGTACCGAAGGTCCAGTGCAAGCTATGGTGAGCGCACCAAACGTATTCGGTGAGTCGCTTTGAAAAACCCATGCTCTAATTACCTTTCCGGTGGGCACCAGATATTAAGGTGCATTCATTATTTTTTCAACTAATTTTAGGAATTGTTAGACAGCTCCAATGCACCTCTCCAGTGACCACTATAGCACTCCGGTGAGTGCCAAAAAGCCTCACCAAGTATTGCTTCAAACCACCTGCCACCCAGACGGTCATGAGCCCTACATAAAGATGCTTCACCTCGACGCAAGACTCCAATGACGCCACATGCCACCCCGAGATCCTTCCCCAGGTTTTGAGGACCAAACCTGGCAAACCACCCATGGTTTTGAGGCCCAAACCGCCAACCCACTTGGAGTCGCATAGTCGCTATGCCTTCTCCACGATGTGGACCCATGTCCCACTTGTCCTCGACCGTCTGATCACCAAGTGGTCACTCGCCTGCCTTGACTTGGTCCGATCATCGTCTTGACTTCGCTTAACACCGTCTTCACCACCATCATGGCATGTACATTTGCTTGTCAATGTGTCCAAGTGCTAGCTATCCACAATCCATCCTCCGGCCCTCAGTCCGAGCTTTCGTGTCTGCCCTTCACCACTCCTGGTCCATCACGGATAGGCTTGCTCGTTTGATCTTCTCCATCATCGTCGACCGTCAAACACTCAACACTTGCACATCACAAGAAAAGAGACATGTGGAGACACACAACTCATGCCATGGTTAGTATCAACACACTAAACTAAAGCTCTAATCATCTTTTCATAATCACTCATCACTCACACATGAGCACATATCAACATATGTTCGCACATATTTGTAGAGGCTGTTGTGATTTACATCCGTCTCTAAATCAATTTTAGAGGAGATTGTTATTCCCAGCCACCCGGCTGTTGTTCCTAGCCTCCTCTAGAAATCCAATTTCTAGGGCTTTGGGCAGCCGCCTCAACAAATTGCTGATTTCCAGCAGGGCCAACCACCTTTATAGATGCTTCCCAGCCGCCTGTAAAGATCCTGGCTGTAGTACTGCTATTTTTGCACAGAAATACTATCAATGTATTCATATTTGAAACTATGAATATCAGATTGTTGCTAGAAACATTCTAGCATAACCTTGAAGACCAAGTTGAGTGAATCAGCACCTTATAAGTACTAATCTTCAGCTTATCTCTACGTATGAGAAGTCACACTAAAGAGCCAAAGAATAATCTCCTACACTAATCCCTTCTCTATCTAATGGAGCAAGTAGAATAGTCATCATTTCTCTTCTCTATAAGCATAATTTGGCATGATTTTGGTAGATTGACAATCAAATTGACTAGACATAATTTCTTACTAATGCAGTGATGGTGCATTTGAAAACTCTCCATTCTTTTTACAAAAGAAAAAAAGAGATGAAATCTTCTCTTGGGGTAGGGGAAGATCCATTTGATGCTCTTCCAATACTTTAGTTAGGTGATTTGGGACAGCAGAGGCAAGAACAAGAAGCAGCACCAGTGCCTCAGATAGATTAATTGGAACCCCAAAGGCAAGAAGATGCAAAACACACACTCTTGTTTTTTAAATTCGTTTGCCTTATAATTTGCTTCACCCTCCACCACTAGAATCGAGGGCTCCATTGGTGCATTGCCAAATAGGGCTTCAATGATTACGAGTGAAAGGTGCTGTAGAATTTTATTCATTCATCTGTTTTCCAATCTTTATCTTTTTTCTTTGGAGTAATTATTATTATTATCATCACCATCATCATCATCATTGTTTTTGTAGTTATTATTGTTTAATTGTTTTGAAGAGACTTTAGATTTTCAGGTGGAAAAAATGGGGAAATAAAGCATTCAATGCACTTAATTTTCAATTGCATGTTCCAATAATACCTAGCTGGATGAGAACACAGAAGACACTTGGAGATATAGCTTGAATTCAGATTCCTATTCTTTAAAAAAAAAGCTTTTGCTCAGCTGCAACGTAATTTGAGAACTTCGCCTTTGTTCTCTTGGCTTTTGGTCATCCAGTAATCTAGGTAAACATAATTTTTTTTCTGGTTACTACTCAGAGATAGGCTAAACAACAGGAATCTGCTGAGAGGAAGAACAAAGACCTAGAGGATTACAATTGTGTGCTTTGTAATACTAACTGTGAAGACCAGCTTTCACCTCTTCTTTGAATGCCCTTTTAGCTCCGCCTGCTGGAATTCCGTATCTATACACTGGAACCTGAATCTGCAACCCTTGGATATGGTGATCTCAGCCAAAACAACCTTTGGCAGTCCCATTTTCAGAGATCTCATAATCACAACTTGTTGGATTATATGGAAGACAAGAAATGGTGTCAGTTTTGATGGAGAAGATTATAACCTCTGTCGTTGGAAGTTCAGTTTTAAGGAGGAGCTTGGTTTGGTATGTATCAAAGCCATGCAAGATACGAAAGTACAACTAGAGCTTTGAAAGATGCTCTGTATCTTGTACATATTGTTACCCTTTTAGTACAATACTATAGGCAGGGGTCTCCCCTGTTGAGGGTTTCAAAATAAAATACCTGAACACTGACGATGGTTATTGTTTATCAACGCTAGGTTTCTATGATGTTGAGCAATGATGAACATGGATGAACACTACTACTTCGGTTTTATTTTCTAGTACCCCTTGAAAACTTCATAGAAAACATGAAGTTGGCCTCCAACTTTAACTTTTTTTCTTAGAATAAAGTTTATGAAGTCGTCGTGTTAGATTGGAGCAGAGCAGTGCCCAATGAAATGTCACATCAAAGAGGCAAAGAATAATCTCCGAGATTATCCCTTCTCTATCGAATGGAGTAAGCAGAATAGTCGTCATTTCTCTTCTCTATAAAACCTCACCATCAGATACGATCTCTAAAATAAAATCACAGCATCATCGACACTAAAACAAATGGAGCTCGCCTGGCCTTTCCTCGCTGCTCTCCTCCTTCCTCTCTCCTTCCTGCTGCTCTACCACGCCAAGAACGGTGGCAAGGCCAGCCGCCGCCTGCCCCCGGGGCCAGCCGCCGTGCCGGTGCTCGGGAACTTGTTCTGGGTGAGGCTCCATGGGATCGAGATCCTGCGTGCCATCCGCCGCTTCCACGCGCGCCATGGCCCGCTGCTCACGCTCCGCATGGGCTCCCAACTCGAGGTCACCGTCTCCGACCGCCAGCTCGCGCACCTGGCGCTCGTCGAGCGCGGCGCCGCTCTGGCCGACCGCCCGGCGTCCGCGTCCCGGGACCTCCTGGGACTGAACGCCTCCACCATCTCCACCTCAAGCTACGGCCCGCTGTGGCGGATGTTCCGGCGCAACTTCGTGGCCGAGGTCGCGAACCCGGCGCGGCTCCGGTTGTTTGCGCCGGCTCGGGCGGCGGTGCTCGCCGAGCTCACCGACAAGCTATGCCACCGGCAGGAAGGGGACGGCACCATAGTGCAAACGTTCCAGTACGCCATGTTCCGCCTCCTCGTGGCCATGTGCTTCGGCGAGCAGCTCGACGAGCGCGCCGTGCGCGACATCGCCGCAGCGCAGCGTGACCTGCTGCTATATTCGTCAACCAAGATGAGGGTCTTCGCCTTCCTGCCCGCTGTCACGAGGCGACTCTTCCGCGGTCGCCTGCAGGCCATGATCGCGATGCGCCAACGGCTCAAGGACACGTACATGCCGCTGATCGACGCGCGTAGGGAGCGCAAGAATAACCTGCTGGGAGCCGCCGAGCCCGGAACACAAACAACGCTGCCGCACTCGTACGTTGACACGCTGCTTGACATCCGGGTCAACGACGACGGCGGCCGCGAGCTGACGGACGACGAGATGATCGCGCTGTGCTCCGAGTTCCTCAACGGCGGCACGGACACGACGTCCACGGCGCTGCAGTGGATCATGGCGGAGCTGGTCAAGAACCCGGTTATCCAGGACAAGCTCCACGACGAGATCAAAGCCACCGTGGCCACCAGCGGCGGCTCGGATCACATCTCCGAGGAGGACGTGCAGAGGATGCCGTACCTGAAAGCGGTGGTTCTGGAAGGCCTCCGGCGGCACCCGCCGGGGCACATGGTGCTGCCGCACGCGCCGGCCGAGGACATCGAGGTGGGCGGGTACGTGATCCCCAAGGGCACGACGGTGAACTTCTTGGTGGTGGACATGGGCATGGATGAGCGTGCGTGGGAGCGGCCGACGGAGTTCGCGCCGGAGCGGTTCCTGCCGGGCGGTGACGGCGAGGGCGTGGACATTACGGGCACTAGGGAGATCAGGATGATGCCGTTCGGGGCTGGGCGGAGGATCTGCCCGGGCCTCAACGTCGCGACGCTGCACCTCGAGTTCTTCGTGGCCAACCTGGTGCGCGAGTTCCACTGGCGGCAGGTGGAGGGGGAGGAGGTGGACGTGGAGGGCGAGAAGGCCGAGTTCACCGTCGTCATGGCCAAACCGCTCCAGGCGCGCCTCGTCCCCAGAGCAACAGACTAGGCTGCAGTGCAGGCGAGGAGGCCCTGTTTACGCGCTTGCTTCATTGGTTGGACACTTGGACTGTGTCGTGTATGGTAGCTTATCTGTGTCTGTATATTGGCAAATTAATTACTATACTAGTGCCTCTGTCGGAAAAAGAAAAGGTAATTATATTATAGGTTCAGTCAAAGTCAGAATATTAAGGTTCAGCAAGTTTGTATAAAGAATAATATCAGTACGAGTATGTGTAACTCTAAATAGATATATATTATGAAAATATATTTCATAAAAATATAAGGTAATGACTTAATTACGGCCCGCTCTTTTTTTTTCATCTGCACGGCCACTCTGTTCTCTCCACGCCGTGCCCATCTTCCACCTCTCTCTCTCAAATTCATGGCGGCCTCCTCCCAGGCGGCCGCGCCCGCGCCCGCATGCCCACATCCACGCCTCCACCGCTCCCCACCCCATTCTTTCTCAACTCCGGTGGGCTTAGAAGAAGAAAGGGTCTTAGGGAGGAAGGCCGGCCAGGCGATGGGAACGGTGGCTAAGCGGTTTAGGGGCCCAGCGGCTGTGGAGGTAACTGGACCAGCTCGGGGCAGGGCGTCACGGCGATGCTGGCCAGCGAGCATGGCCATGGCGGTTGGGCGGTCAGACCTCGGCGGCATGGCGGTGGGACCATAGGAGGAAGAAGAAGCAAGTGTGCAGGTGGGAGGAAGAAGAAGCAAGCATGCGCTCGGGCTGTGCGGAGCAGCCGGCGTGCAGCTGGCCAACGCACGTTAGTCCTATCCAAAATATAACGGGATTATTGGTCAGCGTGCATGCGCTAGCAGCGTTCCCAACGCACGCGCATCGGAAGAGAAAGCAGCGCGCCTCGTGACGTCGTGGTTTCCCAACGAGAGGAAGGCAGGCGAGTGTGTGTGGGTCGTGAATAATTTTTCTTTCTTTCTTCTCGTGTCTAATTTCAGCCCAGTTTTCTTTCTTCCTTCTCATGTCTAGTTTCCATACGTGTTAAATTGACCCAATTGTCATTTTATATTTCTCTTGTCTAGATTCAAGGTCTAGTATTTTAATTCTTCGAGCTTTTTATTTCTCTTTGGGATAGCGGGTACGTGGGAGATAAAACGGGCGGGGGATGGTTTTACATCTATATGGATGCAAAACAGGTATATACAAAGTTAATATTATTTTATGCTCTATAAAATTTTCTACCAGCTTATTCGATTTTAAATTCAGGAACTTTATATTAGCATATTTAAAACTTTGTATTTTAAACTTTAAATTTTTATAATTTCAAACTTAAATTTTAAATTTGGGAATTTTATACTAGCACATTTAAAACTTTCTACATTAAAAATTAAAACTTTGTAATTTCAAATTATATTTTTAAGATTTAGAAACTTTATACTAGCATATTTAAAATTTTGTATTCAGCTTTAAAACTTTATAATTTCAAACTTAAATTTTAAATTCAGGAACTTTATACTAGCACATTTAAAACTTTCTATTTTAAAATTTAGAACTCTGTAATTTAAATTTTATTTTAAGATTCAGGAACTTTATACTAGCTTATTTAAAGCTTTGTATTTCAAACTTAAAAACTTGTAATTTCAAACTTTACACTTTAAATTTAGGAACTTTATACTAGCACATTTTAACTTTTTACTTTAAGATTCAAAACTTTGTAATTTAAAATTTAGGAATTTTATGTTAGCACATTTAAAACTTTGTATTTCAAGATTTGAAACTTTATAATTTCAAACTTTAATTTTAAATTCAAGAACATTATACTAGCATATTTAAAACTTTTCACTTTAAGATTCAAAACTTTGAACTATCACATTATAAAATTTGTACTGTTATATTCAAAACTTTACACTCAAAATTTATAAAATTTTGAACTATGACATTACAAACTTTGTTAGGTTCAAAACTTTGAACTATCACATTATAAATTTTGTACTACTAGATTTAAAACTTTATACTCAAAATTTATAAACTTTAAATTATGACATTACAAACTTTGTACTGTTAGATTCAAAACTTTGAATTATCATATTATAAACTTTATACTGCTAGGTTCAAAACCGTACAGCCAGAAGCTTCAAGAAGCACATTTCCAGACTTTGCACTTCTAAAATCATGCACTTTGTACTAGCACATTTAAAACTTTCTACTTTAAGATTTAAACTTTATAATTTTAAATTTTATTTTTAAAATTCATGAAGTTTATGCTAGCACATTTATAGCTTTGTATTTCAAACTTTAAAACTTCATAGCTTTAAACTTTACCTTTTAAATTCAGGAATTAGCACGTTCAAAACTTTTTTCCTTTAACATTTAAAACTTTGTAATTTCAAATTTTATTTTTAAAATTCAGAAACTTTATACTAGTATATTGAAACTTTGTACTGCAAGCTTCAAAACTTTGGGACTTTAAAACTCTACACCTAAATTTAGGAACTTTATACTAGCTCATTTCAAACTTTGTACACCTAAAAAATGGAACTTTGTAATTCGAAACTTTGCACTCTAAGTTTTGGAAATTTGTACTACAACATTTAAAACTTTATACTCTCAGGCTCTAAACTTTATCGTCACAAAAATTATTTCAAAACATATCCAACATGGATCTACTTTTGTAGATCTCGTAATAATGAACGTAACGGTGCAAACGGAATTAAAAAATATGCTTGACAAGAAAGTTATCATATTTTTAAGTTTTGTGTACCATTTGCATATTTCGCATAAGCAGGATCTGACACATGCGTGCGCCTCCCTCCCCTCCCGCGCGTTCACCCTCCACGCTCAGTCACACTGAAAAAGAAAGCAGACTTAAAAAAAACAAAAAGTGTATATGTACTCCTTGCGGATGTAAAAGAAAACGGAGCTAGAAATAGAAAGCGTGCGTCGGCAGGGCGACGGACGCACGCGCGCTGAATAATGTTTGGGAAAATATAATGATACTTATTAGATTGTTTGACCTTAAGTTATTTTAAAATTGTATTCTTTCTTGGACATGCCATATTTGCTGGTGAAATTTTTTTTATAACAGATAGAAATCTCGGCTAGATGAAAACAAAGAACACTCATCCACGTATTTTATATTGAACAGATAGTTTTTTTGAACGAAACAGCATGAGAACATGTCGAATTTCTTTTCATAAAGAAGAAAGAGTTGCAGATAGAAAAGCTGAAGAGAATAGAGCAAGCCTTTGTCAGCGGGAACTCGCTAAATCGCTTCGCCCCGCATCACCCAGCAACGTGCAGCCTCGTCCTTAGCCTTACAATACATAGAATAGAACTATAGAAGGAGGAAGACGTTTGTTGTGATGTATATACTCCTATACTTCATGGAACCAACCGGTTGTTCTGTGGCAAAACATCTAAAACCGTTCTTTTCTTCCTCCTGGAGAGCAGGAAGACGTTTGTTGTGATGTCCTTATGATCTTCTCTATACTATATAAGTTGAATAGCGGAATTATTTTCTAAAAAATATATATTGAAATTCCGGTTAAATGCTACTCACTCTACTCCTAATTTTAGTTTACTTTAGCTTTATTTCTAGTCAAATTTCTATAATTTTCACTAAGTTTTCTCTACAACTAAAACATTCATAGAGGAATCGTCCCCCAGGTGAAGCGAAACCGCTCGCTCGCTCCCCCGTCCCCCGGCAACTTCCGCGGTCTCCCCGGTCCCGCGCCTCCCGGCTCCCTTCCCCCAATTAAGGCTCTGTAAAAAGGAAGAAGCATTCTCCACTCGCACTCCCATCATGCGCCGCCTGGTGAAAAAGGAAGGAGATCCCACAGCCCTCGTGTCGCCATCACCAGATCCCTCGCACCCGCCCTCGCGTCCGCGCGTGCGCCACCGTCGGTGCTGCCAGCACCACTGTGCTTGCCCCGACCTATCTCCCATACCGCACCAGGGCAGACGTCTCCGCACCACCTGCGTTGCGGCTCGGGGCAGCCGGACGACCTCGATGCACTCGCCATCCACCAGCACCATGCCATCTCTAGGATGTGCCGCCGGAGCCCTTCACCGCCGCCATGAGGGTCTTCGGCAAGACAGACGACTGGACGAGCCATCTCGATGATGACCGCACACGTCCTCGATGGAGCAGTCTGCTGCCCTCGATTGAAGTGACGTGTTGGCACTTGGTAATGGAGTATGAATGGCGGTAGGAGCGTCCTTTGACACCATTGGCGCGTCCTTCGACTCTGTCGCTCCCCGCCTTTCTGCGCCCACGTCCGCGTCACCAAGGCCGGCGCCCACGTCCACCACTATTGCGGCGCAGACCCGCCTGATACGGGCATGTTCAACATACTGCTGCTCGAGTTCATGGACGCCGGACATGCACAGATGCTAGACCTCTTCAGCTCTTCTACCATGAAGTCGTGATACGGGGCTTCGTGCATGAGCCTGACAGGGCCGGCTCTAAGGGGAGGGCAGGCAGTGCAACCGCCGGGGGCCCAAGGAGCAAGGGGGCCCAAGACCATATAGGTAATTAGTACATATAATTTTTTATTTGGCATAATAAACATTTGAATGCCCATCACAAACCAGCCCAAGCCGTAGCTATCTCTTCCCTCCAGTCCTATTCTACGTAACCTGATCCATTGAGCGGAGCACAAGCAAAGTTTCATTTGATCGTTTCCTGTCACCGCCCATCGACGCGCTATCCTGCCTAAGGAGAGAAGACGCCGACGCCCATCCAATTTGCTCCTCAGTCCTCACCCGGCGACCGGCAAGTGACCACGGCAAGGACGCTGATCCGATTCGCTCTTCACAGTAAGCAACACCAACACACCGATAGATTAGTATTTTCCAATTTATTAATTTGCCTAGGGTTATAAATTTCTAATTCAATGTATTTATTTGAATATGATAAATGTCGCCTAAGAAGCATTTGTCGGGTGCTCAAAAAAGAAAAAAAGAAAACATGAAGAAGAATATTTTAGACGATATTAATCTTGATTCTGCTCTTGAAGATTTTGCATCAAGAAATGCTAGAAGACGGTTTTTTATAAGGCACTGAAGCATTATGTTTTTATTTTAGGTAATCATAATGGTTACTGTTTCTAGTTTTTTGTTACACTATTGTTATGTTTTATGAGCTATACATATATTGCAAAGTAATTTTTATTATTCGTACTATAAACTGTAATTTTGATATTAAAAATTAGTTCAACGGACCCTTATCTTCTTAGTTGCCCAAAGGCCCTTAAAATTTTAGAGCCGGCCCTCGTGCCTGATGCCCTAGGATCAGTGCTTACTGCAACAATGGTAGGTTGCTAGACGTCCTCAAGCTGCTCGATGAAATGCACACCAGAGCGAACTGCAAGCCCACGTTGCAGCCTTGCACATGTTCACCGCATTGACATATTCAAATTTGCATTTTGCTCATATAAATGCACACTAGGCACAATGGACATTGATGGTCTGTAGAACTTCTCCCATCTCAATTACGATTCCAGTCTATCAACTGTCTGAGTCACTGATCCATTTATTACATGTTTGATCTGTCATCTTCTTCGGCCTGATGGTTTTAGGCAATTTGCTTCTAGATGAGCACCACGACGATGCTTAGGGACATGGTGTTTTGGGAGGTTCAGGTGACCACGACGCACAAGATTATGGTGGTGATCGACCCTTTGTCGTTGCAAGGCCAGCTGGTGGTCGTTATGCATGGACAGACCACTAGGTCGTCATCAGGAATGAAGTCCAGTTTCCTGGCGGGCTTTAATGCTCCTTGTTCACTATGCAACTTTGAATTTGGTTGAGAAATAGATAATATCTATTTCCTGGGACAACTTAAATCATATTACAACTGGGCACAACACCACAATCGATGGCATGATGTGGCTCAACATTATAGTTTGGATGTCTAAATTTTGTTTTTGAGCCAATATAACTATCTACTCCCTCCATACTATAAATTTGTCACCTGTTCTTTGTGTTGGCTTACTGCAACATCTGTGTAGTCTCTTTTTACTGTAACAATTAAAAGTTTGAAATATTTCTTCTTGTTTTCAGCTTCAAAGTTTCAAATAATTTGATCTGAAATTTGAATAAAATTCTTGCGTCAAGCTGCAGATGTGGAGAAGGTTTCCAAGAGATTGCAAGAATGTGAGAGGTACCGTTTTGCAATTAACTGATTATCATCATGCTATTATAAAGATTAATGTTACAGAGTTCCATTACTTTTTTTTTCTTCCTACTTGCCCACTATCTGAATGTATACATGGATGATGTATCTACAAAATGTCTCTGTCTTATCCGGTGACTTCCTGTTGTACAACATTTTTTGAAGCTTTTTGTATGTGTTCTATTAATGTTATATGCATTACTGTGAGTCTAAATTTCTTCCGCCACTGAACTACTCTATTTTATAGAACCAAATATGTCCTCTTAAACAACCGCTATCACATTCAATTGGTACAGCCTCACCAAGATGAGGAGGTGCGGAAGGGTTCCCTGGCAACAACGGATGATCGGGAACATCAACGGAGCCACTTTGGTCAGGGTGAGAGGGTGTACAAGGGACAACAAGATATAGGTAAGTGTTGCTCACAAAGTCATTATATTTGTATAGCTGTATAATATCATGATAGTTAACAAGCATGCCTCCTTGGTTGTGGAGGGTGTTGTCTACTTGTCCTATTTGGACTTAGTGACTATAACTCTATTACTTGAGCTGTTGTATTTATATACATCTTTCCATCCTGTCATGGCCAATGCTTAATTCTGTGTATTATTCTGCAATGATTAATTGCGTGCATAGTTCTAATTTGACTCCACTCTTTTTGTTCAGATCACAGCGAGTACAAGAAGAGGAGAGAAAATTTTGCCAAAGAGATTGATATTGTCATAGCTGATGTGGTACTGCGACGATCTCGTATCCTTCGACTTGCTTCATTATGCCTTTGCTTTGTTAGTAGTTCTCAACTGATAACTTTAGCTTGTTAGTAAGGAATAACAAATTAACAATTTGTTGTTCTGCGCTATCATCTTAGCAGAAACTATATAAAGTTTGGAACTGTCATCAATGATTTTTGTCTTTTGAATTGAGAAGAAGTTGTTGATCAAATTAATTGAGTCATGGTTTTTTTAGAAAGGGTACTATCACCTCTCTACTTATCTCAAATTAATAATACTAGCTAAATGCTTCCATTTTTATCCATCAATTTTCCAATGGAGGGAGAGTGAGGGAAAGATTTTAGAGGGTTTTTTTAAAAACAAAATTTACTTGTGGCTCTATTATCCCATGAAGCATCTAGGATAGTTATTCCAGTTAGATGTTTTGTACAATTTAGCTCTTAATAACGAGCCTGTTTCAATCAAAATGTGTCATTGCTATTGTTTAGCCCATATATAACAGTTTTGTGATGTCATAATTAAAGAGCATGTCTCTTAGGTGTAGGTGGGGGTGCGGCACGGTGGGGGCTGTGGAGAAGGCCTAGGGCTCTGATGTGTCCGCTCGGACTTAAAATATCAAGATCTATTTTTTCCCGTAGCAACGCACGGGCATGATCCTAGTTAGTAAAAATATAGGAACATCTACAAGTTCAAATAAAGGCACAGTTTCATAGGGAACTTAATGAAACCAAAAGATGTTGTAGATATTAGTGGATTTTTCTATAAACTTGATTCAAAATTAAAGCTGCACACTTAGGATAAAGTCAAAGTGAATTATAATTTAGAAACGAGGGAGTAGTAGATATCATAACGACTCAAGTCTCGTTTGGATTGCTTTGGATTGTTATAATTTAGATTATGAGATTATGAATTGGGATCATATAGTTTGTGTAACGACCCAAAATCGTTACAATTGTTCACAAGCACCCCGAGCATATAGTGCAGCTAAAAATTCCAATAATCAAAAATCTTGCATGTTACTTGTGGACTTGTTGAGCATCATGTGCATTTTAATTCAAATTAGAAATTGACTAGTGCCTAGACCAACCAAAACCGAGCACTGCTTGTTTTGGCGGATAGTCCGTCATCACCACCAGACCGTCCGTCAGGACATCTCACATACTTAGAGTAATTTTGGCCAACCCGCGCACTGACGGAGTGTCCGCCATCACGGCGGAGTGTTCGTCGAAACCCTTGCACAATCAGCCTCTGTCAGGCACACCACTGGATCGTTCGTCACCCTGGAGGACTGTCCATCAAATTCGGTCGACAGCTGTCCCATGCAGACGATGTGTTGTCCACTTCTCACCACCTCTGGACCCACTCGTCAACACTCCATCACACACATTACCACCAGCAGCCCCCTCTCCCTCTCCCCATTCACTCTCACGTTCTCTCCCTCTCCCCCATTCTCACCACCAACAAGACAAGAACAGAGAAGAAAGAAAGAAGAAGGAGAGGAAGAAAGAAGGAAGCAGGAGGAGGAGAAGAGGAGGAGAATGGCACCACCCCTGTCCGGAGGACCACACCGGCAACGTGCTGCATCATCACGGCACCCACAACCTCGCCGGAGTTGGAGGAGAAGAACCCCAAGACTCCATCTTCTTCCTCAAGCATGGAGGCTCCCCAAGCTCGATCTCTCTCCATGGAGCATCTCCGGCCGAGCTGCTGCAGTTGGAGGTTCCCAAGGCACGGTGAGACTCCCCACAGCGTTCAACTTCAACCTCTCTAACCATAGCAAGCTTCCTCAAAAGCTTCACCTCTCATACATGGCCACCATCACCATGGATGGGGTCGAGCTTTACACACTGCATGCATGGCACATCTATCAATTGTAGAAACTTTCTCACATCACTAGTAAGTCATAGAAACAATCGCATTCGATTTGGAGCCCGAATGCCCCGGGAATCGATCTCTACATCTTTGCACAGTTGATGTTCGTTATTTTGACGGATGGTCCGTCGTTTTGGCGGAGTATCCATTGAAATATAGCCAAACCCGAGAGCAGCCTTGATTTGACGGAAGGTTCTGTCAATTGACGGAGGGTTTTATCAGAAGGTTCCGTCAGTTGGCTGAGGGTTCGATAAAGTCTACATAGCCGCACAGCCCAAACTTATAAAATTCATGGAAGACGCAATTGAACTCCAAAAGTCATGAAACTTGTTTTGTTAGCTTCTTTTAAGCATGTGTTGCTTATGAAATGTGTTTGGATGCACCATCTCATTGTATTTATTTACTTAAACATGTCCTTTGTGTCTCACATGTTTATTCAACACTAGAGATATGTTACCTTTTTGCACAATGAGCACAAGCCCATGGTTAAATTGATTCCTAAGCACTTTAGGGACACGATAGCATGATATCACACACATGCAAGCACTTAGGGTTAAAGTTTGGATTTCGAGTTGCTAAGTTGTGCACTGTTAGTCAGCTGACGGATGGTCTGCTGCATCTGGCAGAGGGTCCGTCAACTACTGATGTTGTTTGTCTGCACTTAATCAGAACATGTTATAATTCACTAGAGAGTCCGACAAGTTTAGCAGAGTGTCCGATGAATTATAATAGAGAACAGTAAGGTTTCCCGAGAGCACACACTTGGTACCGGAGAGTCCGTCATCCATGACGGAGAGTCCATGAGGTTGGACCACCATAGTTTTCACTAAGTCCCTAGGTTAGCGGACTGTCCGACAGTTGCACCGGATTATCCGATGACTCAAACCGACAACCCAATAGTGTTGCACTCCAACACTTATTGCATGTCATCAATTGCTAGTCAAGTAATATCATTGCATGACATCTCGTGACATTTACTTTATGCATTGTACTCATCAAGCATCATGTTTATTTGTTGCACCATGCACTCATAGGGGTTGAACCATTTAGCTCCTCTCATCTCTCCTGCATATTTCATATATGTAATGCATACATAAGTATCTCATACATGGACATACGTATAGGCACGCGATATCGGAGAGACGTCCAGTGGTCTTCCAAGCTATGGGAACCTTGCTCATCCAACAGGCAGGCACCCCACTACTATGAACACTATTTTGGATACTTACTACTTGTCTCATTATGAGTATGCATTTCATTTGAATATGAGTAATAACTTAATGATGCTTCGCTAAGTTAGAACTACTCACTAATTGCTTAGAGCCTTCTTTAATCAATGGGTTTGGTAATGTTTAGTTGCTTACTTGCTTAGTACAGTAGAAGTCAAGTATGAGAAGGGAACTCATGCTTTTGCGTGTAAGATGCTACACCGGGTTAATTAACTATTAAAATGAATAAGGGTTATAACCTGTGTATCTTCCCTAATCTTGATTAAGGACTCAACCTAATCTTGATATATGAACTTGATGATCAATTTGGCTAATCTTGCTCAAGCGAGGGGTAGGCCACTGTGAGTGTGGGATGGACCGTGCATTGGGATAGTGAGTCCGAGTAACCACCCGTACAGACCACATATCACAAATGGGGGTGGTAAGCCGAGTAACTACTTGCGACCGGTTTGTCTGTTGAACTAGCAAGAGGGTGGCGCTTGGAAGATGGTGGAAGCCTGACCCGAGAAACTAGGAAGATGGTAGAAGCCCGACCCGAGAACTAGTCGAACCTTCCATGGACACTCGGGCCGGATTAGGGAAAGGTTGGGAATCATGGGCAACCCTTATTCCAGGATCCGAAATATGGTGGTTAGTCCTATATTTCTGTGTGGGCACAGTTGTACACCTCTGCAGAGTCTTGAAAGCCTGAACTCCTTCGGGACGGAACCAGTTGTTCTTTCTTCTATACCCATTGTAGTGCTGGAAATGAGACTAGTTTATGGGACGCATTACGATATTGATCACTTAATTATGTTACTCATTATTACACGTCATTTCTTTTACTGAACTTTATGCACTTTTATGCAAATATACAAACACCTATTATTTCCCTTTGCATCCACCAAATATTTATGTTGAAATTAAGTCCTGCGAGTACACAATGTACTCAAGGTGCTGCCGTTAAGTTGTTTTGCAGGTAAAGGGCATTGGCGGCCATCTCACCCCGTCGTTGGTGGCAAAGTGGGTGAATGGCAAGAGCCATCCAAGCTATGGTAGTGACGCCCATGGGCAAGGTGACTACTCGTTACTAGAAAGAGTGTATATCTTAGTGTATGTTTATTCAGTAAGATGGTTGTTGGGTTCACACTACATTCAGTCCAATGTTGTATAACTAATTCATAATATTCATCAAGACTTATAATATATGTCTTCCGCTTATTTATGTGCTCCGATGATGAGATGCGATCTTAATCTGTGGAGGCTATCATGGTATGATACTCAACTAGGTCCTGGTAGTGGAGATGTGTTGCATCTCCAGAGGAGCCACCAATGTTGGTTTGCTTAAATTGAGCTGGTCAAGTGAATGACACTCGATTTAGGTAAATTAACACGGTGGGTCCTCACAACAAGTACCGGAGCATATGGTTGTCTATCATACACTTTAGCCACGCGGTCAAGGAACAACTTAGCATGGGAATACATGAGCATCGGAAACTTAACTAAAATATGAGGTCCAAGGTAGTTAGCTAGTTGGGTGGGCAACTAAAATATGAACTATTTCACCTAAAATCTTATTGGAGTTATAATTTAGGTACTAGTTTCACTCTCCCCTTGTGCTTAATTAATTTTGTTAAGCTACTCTTTAGCTCATCTTGTCTATCACTGGAAATGGGTTCGTATAGAAAACATACCCCAACCCATAACCTTTCTAATTTGGTGACTTATCTGCTCCATACTCTGATGCTCGTCTTGCATCTCAACTCCCTCTTGGTCCACTTCTCTCTAAGGTCATCTCCTTCTTTTGCCCATAAAGTGTCACAAGGGTAGATAGTGGTTTAAACTTAAGGACCTTGGCTTGGCGCCAACACGGAATTTCTCCGTGGCCGGCTTAAAGTGACCACATATGCCTTAGGAATGGGTCGAATGAGAGCTAAGATTAGGATCTTTTTACTAGGTTTTGAGAGTTGATGTCGGTTAGAATCGAGTGAGAACGAGAAGTTACTAGGAAATTTTTATAGCCCTATGTTTTATAAAATTTCAGATTCATGTTGCGTGACTTGGGATTGCATATGGGTGTTAGTAATCTAGAATTTCAGCAAGCACTTGTAGTTATCTTTGCCTTGATTTAGTATATGAGCTCTTGCTATGATTTAATTCCTATATATTCCTGTTTTGCTGCTCTTATGGTACGCGTTGACATACTTAATTTCATATATAAATGTCTTGTTTTATTTGACGCATAGCTCATTTCTTGCTTTATCTTTCATACAATATGTTCATGCTTGCTGTCTATTCACACTATTTAGCAAGGCTGATCTTGCGTATGCTGTTGTATTTACATTTGTGAATATTACCTGCTTATATATATGTGTATCTCTCCGTACCTGTAGATGCAAATCTTGTTTAGCTTTTGTATATATATGCTGCTAGTACCATGTACAGGAAGTGAATACGTTGGCAACAACTTATGGAACATTGTCCATGCAGCGTTAATCACATGGGTGCCACTTGTGCATGTTTACTTGGTACAAGTGGTAATGTATAGATTTGAATTTATGTAATTTATTCTTATGCTAGCTTGCTGAAATTTTGGGGAACCCATGTCTGTATGCAATCGGTGTTTACACTTAAGTGTGTCTCATTGCTTACCAAGTTTTACCATAGATCTGTAGCACCTAGTTTTAAGAACAAAACCAGATACACACCATATGTGAGCCCAGAAAGTCAAATCTCACATATGGCTACAAATAAGGGATAATATCAAAAGACAATGCTTAAATATAACATATTTAGTATAAAGAAGATAACCTTAGTCACAAACAGCGGATAGGCAACTCTGATCTTCGGTTAAAATCTCCACTCCACAAGGACAAACTGACTGGTTGATCACAAGCCTAAACTCCTCCAAACTCTAGCAGTCTGGTACCTATCCGGAATTTTTATCCAAAGTATAGAAAAGTAAAGCAAGCATAAGTACATATCATACTCAACAAGAATAACATGGGGTTCATGAAGCTCAAAAGGCAAGACTCGGGTTTAACTGCATGTAGCTTTTAGTTGGCAAAGTTTTAGCATATGAGTAGCAACAAGTTGTCTTAAACCCATAGTAAACATATGATCATGTAAAGTGAATCATGAATAGCAAAAACATAAGCATAATACAATTCAATAGTGATAATCTATTCTATAAGAATTCTCAAGGCCGCTCGTGTCCGTGAGCACGACTGATATACTAGTTTTACACTCTGCAGAGGTTGTACACTTTCACTGTGAGTCGTGATCCCCAAAAGCCCGAGGTTTGCAAGGCCCCAATGGGCAGACAGGTTTCACTATGAAGCCTTTCAAAGGTTCGTCTAACAAGTTAGGGCCATTAGATTCACTCAGCAAGCAAATGTAAGAACCCCTTTTCAAATGGCATAATTCCATCCGGGCTATACTCATAAGACTAGAGGTTGTCCTACACTCATTGTGGCAAGCCATTCTTACGCCGTAAAGGTAACCACTAACAAGCTAGAAAAGGTCCTTCTATATGACTAAAGTCAGAGTCATGTAGCCCTCACAGTTGTACTGTAAGTCCCGGATGATCACTTACAGATAAGTCCTTAGGAAGAGAAACTAGAGCACCAAAAGCTAGCATCTTGCTCTAGCCCTCTTTAAACATAATGCTAAAATGTCATCTTTTACTTTTATTGCATATTCCATTAGTCAAATTACAAGATCATTGTTTATGTGAGCTCTAGCAAAAGCTACCCAAAGCCATAACCATAGGAATCAAGGTACAAGATCAATTCTAAGGCATCCTTAACCAAAAAGACACATGCAGGATGAATTAATGAATTAAAGTTGATAGGAAATAAGGATAATCCCATGCTATACTTGTCTTTTACTCTTGCTAACATTTTCCTCATACTTTGCTTCTGGTCAACACCTTCTGATCTTTAGTGCTCATAAGCGGTTCTCATTCTACTCGTAGCAAACACCACGCATAGGTAAACATACAAGCAATAGATAAAAGCAACTAAGAATAGTATACCACTCAAGATAAAACATCGTACTAAAAGAGAGCTAATTCTAGGTTACGAGATCACAAGAAACACCGATAACAGAACTATCGTTAAAAAGAAACGACTATCGGGAGTTTTATATTATAAAAGAAAAGAGACAACTACAAGCTGGATGTATTTTAATTAAGAAAAACCATATGTATGACATTAATTCAAATTAGAAAAATTATATTTTAATATAAAACCGAGTTGAGGTTAATCATATTTTATCTTATAAATACTATCACATAATTTGTTAAACAAATTAAACTTTATCTTTGCAAAAGAAAAGAAACACGTGAGAGCATCTAAATGAGTTTTATATGACCATGTTTAGCCTAAACAAAACCATATTTAATCTGACATTAATCAAGTTAACAATTACTTACAAAAGATCAATATTATCCTATTTTGCTTTTATTTAAAAACGTGTTTGCATAAACATTAATCAATTTAATATTTTAAATTATAAAATTCACAAGTATAGCACATGAAGACGTCAGTACTAGAACACGTCAGTACTAGAACGTAGATTAAGCCAACAAAAATCTAATGTAATTTGAATAGATTGACATGAGGCCACGTACAATTAAGATTCAGTGCTTGTGAGTAGAAAAAGTACGTCCAGCACTTGGATAAATATAGCCTATATATATATATATATATATATATATATATATATATATATATATATATATATATATATATATATATATATATATATATATATGTTGAACTTGTATGGAGCTGGAATAGGCGGACTGAAAATTGATTCAACAAATAATATGATCACGATCTGCCCTAGGAATAGATTGTAAGGATGCAGACGGCTATTGAGTGTATGATTTGTAGATAGCTAGTATAACTCACATGTAAACGGTGGGTAGTTGTGCTCCGCTCATATGCAGATTTGCACGTAAGCATGCATCTGGATGTGTGCTTGCTAGCTATGGCGAGAAGAGGCATGAGACTGGCTCGCTCGATGATGGGCAGCAGCTGGCAAGGACCACGCTGGTACCTAGAGGTGGATGGCCGGCGCGCAGAACAGCAAGCACGGCAACATATATGCAGGAGTTGATTTCCTGACAAGCAGGATGGCCAAGCTGGCCATGGTGCTTAGCGGCAGGACGAAACAAGTAGGCCTGAAAGTTGAAGTTCAGCATAAGCAGACAGATACAACGTGATGAAAACAATGAGTGCAGGGTCACGAAAGAGGCGTCCTCACCGGAGTTTTTGTACTCTCCACCTGACCAGCTCCGGCAGTCAACTCTTCGTGAAGATGTTAAACGGTAGTAGCAGATCGAGAGCCTGAGAACACTAGGGCTTTCGTCGGTCTCCAAGATGAAAGCTGGTGCTTGCCTTGCCGTGAAGCCACCCGATAGGTTCTTGATGACCACAAGACAGCAGATGAGAAGATCGACGGGGCAGCGGCTGACCGTGCAGCGAGACGTTGGAGGCAGCGTCGAAGAAAGAAGAGGGAAAATCCAATTTATACTACCTTAGGATTTCCCAACTAAGGGCTCCCCTTAAGATACTTATGGGGTGCTTTGCCCAAAGAACTAGTGCATATATATAGGGAGGAAAACTCCCACCTTGACATCAACTAGGATGTTGCACCATCCACCTCCTCTAATAGGCCTAAATAATCATTTAAGCACATTAGTAAATAAAGGCATAGGCCTTTGATAGTCGGTGGAAAATTAGGCTCGGATTTTTCTAATTTCGAAATTAATTAATATCATGAAATAAAAATAATTCTAGAAAGTCTAGAATTACTATTTTTATCACAAAAAATATTCGAAGCTTAGAAAAATCCCTGGAAAAAATCATGGAGATAAACTGAAAGACGAGGAACTCAGACAAAATATTTGGAGCTCAAGACAAGATTGTTGGGAACTTGATCATAAAGATTAAGGTCAAGGAGATAGGAATTAAATTCCAGAAAGAAGCTGAAAAATTCCTAGAGATAGATATTCGTCTCCTAAACGTATTTTTTTTAAAAAAAATATTTTGCACATAGAAACACAAGGTGCGACCGCATGAATGCAACAAACATATTTATATCTTAAGATAAAATTTAATTTAATGAAAATTTATTATTTCCCTATGTTTTCATGAGCACAAAAATACAAAATTAAATCAATTTCTCTCTATTTCAAAAGGGGCAATTTTTGGGGTGTTACAAGATCCCTTTGTGAAAAGTAGTTGAGTGGGGATGATGTGTAGTTGTGCATCCATGTTGCATACATATGCATCTCATTGCATTCGTATAGTTTATGCATCACACATTGCACCCCCTGAGCCTTGTTACCTAGGAAATATTAGGTGTTGCTTGTTTACTGTGCAGTTTCTGTTGTGGTGATAATTTTATGATGCAAATGATGTTTTCTGTAAATAGGGTGAATATGAAAGTTGTAAATAACTTCCTTATCTAGCTTTTCCTAGAATCTCATGATGTTATAACAACAGGTCTGAAAGTTATAGATTTTACAAATACCCTGTCAGGTTTTATCTATGTTCTGAACAGTACTGCTATGTTATGTCTCTTTTACCATGATAACTGTACGATAACCCCTTGGTGACAATGAAAGAGTTGTATTGCTTTCAACAAGCTTTCCAAAAAGTTAAGAATCATATTTCTTGGATGTCTAGAACTCCAAATATAGCTGTTTAAAGTTTAATGTCAGATTCTGTCCAAGTCTGGACAGAAATGCTTTATTGTAATGTTTGACCTTGATACCTGTTGAATTAGCTCTAGGTGATAATAACAAGCTTGTAGATAATGTCATAAGCTTTCCATAAAGTCTAAGAACCCCTTTATTGCATGTGTTATAACTTCAGTTATGGTTAAATTAAGTGACAGTTGTGCTGCAGCCCAGAAAATGGATATGCTTAGAATTTATCCTTGTTAACTAGATTTTGCTTGTATGCTTGGTAATGTTGGCTCATGAATTTAGTGATATTAACTTGTTACACCTTAGATGTCTTGCAAACTTGTTGTTCATGTTAATCAAAACAATTACCTAATATGATGGTCATGTTGGTGTGATGTTTTAAAATTTTGCTTCATGTGCATATAGTTTGTAGAGCTTTGATTGTGCTTGTTATGGTTTGATGCATATACATAAACCGAAAGAACTCGCATACATGTTGATCTTTCTACCTTGCGTCTCAACCTATCCAATGAGGCCCTTTATGGTATTGCTTGAGCCTCATTTCCTTCAAGTTGCTTAACTAGCCCCACTATGTGGATGATTGTCTTATGCCTACTTGTCTTCATATCCACATCCTTGCTACATTCCTTGGGCTTCCTAAGTTCATCTTGTGCTAGTTGGGATTACCTTTGTTGGTGTGCTCTATCATGGTATTGTGATCGCTGACCTTGGTGCCGCGATGGGACCTAGAGTTCCCTATGTGTGCTAGCCACATGGTGGTGCTACTAGGTGCGCGCTGGTGTCGAGGGATGTGTGATCATGATCCATCATGAAACCACACCAATGTGTTGTCCTAACTGGTGCAACATCTCCCCAAAAATTCCTTGGATACCAACATATCTTCTTGTATGACTTGGTCATAACCTCACTTTCTTCTAATACCTTGTTGCATTGCTTTTCTCAATAAGATGTTATAAATAGTGTGTTTTGCAATGGTGTGAACATCTCTCCTTTGAGGATGCAAGGGAACCAAGGCTCCACATGGAACGCGACCATGTGCGTAGTTTATGGATGCCCCGAGTATCAAGGGAAATGTCACAACTGTTGTAAACACCTCATCGATAGACCTTCTTATTGAAAGTGATGCTCCTTCCAAATATATTCCTTGCTGCGATAAGTGACTCTGATAAATCATTCCTTGATGTCTAGTCCATGATATCTTTCTTACATGGATGATATAAAGTTGCTTGTCGTTTCCTATACCAATCTGTGCTCAATGCACTCTCCTTTGAGAGACACCCTTGTCCAACCAAACTCAACTCTCAAAGACACCTTGTCTACTTTGGAATTCTTGACCAAAGTATCCTACTCCCAATTTCCTTGATGTCTTCCCTCACCTCGGCCTTTCTCGAATCTCGAGGATGAGATTTCTCTAAGGGGGAAGGTCTGTAATGACCCAAAAATCGTTACAATTGTTCACAAGCACCTCGAGCATATAGTGCAGCTAAAAATTCCAATAATAAAAAATCTTGCATGTTACTTGTGAACTTGTTAAGCATCATGTGCATTTTAATTCAAATTAGAAATTGACCGGTGCCTAGACCAACCAAAACTGAGCACCGCTTATTTTGGCGGATAGTCCGTCATCACCACCGGACCGCACTGACGGAGTGTCCGCCGTCATGGCGGAGTGTCCGTCGAAACCCTTGCACAGTCAGCCTCTGTCAGGCACACCACTGGATCATCCGTCACCGTGGTGAACTGTCCATCAAATTCGGTCGACAGCTGTCCCATGCAAACGATGTGTTGTCCACTCCTCACCACCTCTGGACCCACTTGTCAGCACTCCATCACACACATCACCAACAGCCCCCTCGCCCTCTCCCCATTCACTCTCACATTCTCTCCCACTCCCCCCATTCTCACCACCAGCAAAACAAGAACAGAGAAGAAAGAAAGAAGGAGAAGGAGAGGAAGAAAGGAGGAAGCAGGAGAAGGAGAAGAGGAGGAGAATGGCGCCACCCCTGGCCGGAGGACCTCACCTGCCATGTGCTGCATCACCACGGTGCCCACAACCTCACCGGAGTTGGAGGAGAAGAACCCCAAGACTTCATCTTCTTCCTCAAGCATGGAGGCTCCCCAAGCTCGATCTCTCTACATGGAGCATCTCTGGCCGAGCTGCTGCAATTGGAGGTTCCCCAAGGCATGGTGAGACTCCGCACGACGTCCATCTTCAACCTCCCTAACCCTTGAAAGCTTCCCCAAAAGCTTCACCTCTCATCCACGGCCACCACCACCATGGATGTGGTTGAGCTTTACACACTGCATGCATGGCACATCCATCACTTGTAGAAGCTTCCTCACATCACTAGTAAGCCATAGAAATAAACCGCACTCAATTTGGAGCCCGAATGCCCCGGGAATAGATCTCTACATCTTTGCACAGCTGTTGTTCATTATTTTGACGGATGGTCCGTCGTCTTGGCGGAGTGTCCGTTGAATTATAGCCAAACCCGAGAGCAGCCTTGATTTGACGGAAGGTTTCGTCAGTTGACGGAGGGTTTTATCGGAAGGTTCCATCAATTGGTGGAGGGTCCGATAAAGTCTACGCAGCCACACAGCCCAAACTTGTAAAATTCATAGAAGATGCATTTGAACTCCAAAAATCATGAAACTTATTTTGTTAGTTTCTTTTAAGCATGTGTTGCTTATGAAATGTGTTTGGGTGCACCATCTCAGTGTATTTATTTACTTAAGCATATCCTTTGTGTCTCATATGTTTATTCAACGCTAGAGATATGTTACCTTTTTGCACAATGAGCACAAGCCCTTGGTTAAATTGATTCCTAAGCACTTTAGGGACACGATAGCATGATATCACACACATGCAAGCACTGAGGGTTAAAGTTTGGATTTCGAGTTGCTAAGTTGTGCACTGATAGTCAGCTGACGGATGGTCTGCTGCATCTGGTGGAGGGTCCGTCAACTACTGATGTCGTGTGTCTGCACTTAATCACAACACATTTTAATTCATCGGATGGTCCGACAAGTTTCGCGGAGTGTCCGATGAATTCATAGAGAATAGTAAGGTTTTCCGAGAGCACACACTTGGTACCAGAGAGTCCATCATCCATGACGGAGAGTCCGTGAAGTTAGACCACCACAGTTTTCACTAAGTCCTTGGGTTAGCAGACTGTCCGACAGTTGCACTGGATTATCCGATGACTCAAACCAATAGCCCAATAGTGTTACACTTCAAACACTTAATACATGTCATCAATTGCTAATAAAGTAATATCGTTGCATGACATCTCGTGACATTTACTTTATGCATTGTACTCATGAAGCATCATGTTTATTTGTTGCACCATGCACTCATAGGGGTTGAACCACGCAAGCTCCTCATCTCTCCTGCATATTGGATATATGTAATGCATACATAAGTATCTCATACATGGACATACATATAAGTACGCGGAGAGACGTCCAGTGGTGTTCCAAACTATGGGAACCTTGCTCATCCAACAGGCAGGCACCCCACTACTATGAACCCTATTTTGAATACTTACTGCTTGTCTCATTATGAGTATGCATTTCATTTGAATATGAGTAATAACTTAATGATGCTTCACTAAGTTAGAACTACTCACTAATTGATTAGAGCCTTCTTTAATTAATGGTTTTGGTAACGTTTAATTGCTTACTTGCTTAGTAACGGTAGAAGTCAAGAATGAGAAGGGAACTCATGCTTGCGCGTGTAGGATGCTGCATCGAGTTAATTAACTATTAAAATGAATAAGGGTTATAACTTGTGTATCTTCCCTAATTTTGATTAAGGACTCAACCTAATCTTGATATATATGAACTTGATGATCAATTTGGCTGGTCAACCCTTATTCTAGGAATCGTGAGGCAACCCTTATTCTAGGATCCGAAATACGGTGGTTAGTCCCGTATTTCCATGTGGGTACAGTTGTACACCTCTGCAGAGTCTTGAAAGCCTAAAGTCCTTTGGGACGGAACCGGTTGTTCTTTCTTCTATACCCATTATAGTGCTAGAGATGAGACTAGTTTATGGGACGCATTATGATATTGATCACTTAATTATGTTACTCACTATTACACGTCATTTCTTTTACTGAACTTTATGCACTTTTATGCAAATATACAAACGCCTATTAATCCCCTTTGCATCCACCAAATATTTATGTTGGAATTAAGTCCTGTGAGTACGTAATGTACTCGTGGTGCTGCCGTTAAGTTGTTTTGCAGGTAAAGGGCATTGGCGGCCATCTCACCCCGTCATTGGTGGCAAAGTGAGTGAATGGCAGAAGCCGTCCAAGCTATGGTAGTGACACCCATGGGCAAGGCGACTAGCCATTACCAGAAAGAGGGTATATCTTAGTGTAGGTGTATTTGGTAAGATGGTCGTTGGGTTCACACTAGATTCAGTCCAATGTTGTATAATTAATTCATAATATTCATCAAGACTTGTAATATATGTCTTTCACTTATTTATGTGCTCCGATGATGAGATGTGATCTTAATCTGTGGAGGCTATCGTGGTATGATACTCAACCGCGGTCTTGGTAGTGGAGATGTTTTGCATCTCCAGGGGAGTCACCGATGTTGATTTGCTTAAATTGAGCTGGTCAAGTGGATGACACTCGATTTAGGTAAATTAATGCGGCGGGTCTTCACAGTTTGGATTGTAGTTTGCAATAATGGGATTTGTTTGTAGCATTGGGTTGTTGATGGTGGCTGTTAGTTGAACATGGATCAAACTAATCCCTAGGTTAAGTTTTAAGGCCCCCTTTGGCACTACTCCGCTGCACTAGTGAAGTTGTTTTGGGGGTTTTAGCTTCACGAGGAGCTTTCTCAATGAAGCTAAAGCTGTTTTTGTTGACCCGTTTGGCAAAATAGCTCTGCACGTAGATTTTCCTAAAATATTCTCACATAATCCCACACAAGGCCCACAAGCGTGAGGTGAAGCTGTGAAAAGCTACAATGTTTAGTTTCATCCCACCTTATTTCCATGTAAAAGCACGATTTAAGGAGCTTCATAGGTGAAGCTATTTTCAAAAAAATTATTTGGCAAAAACAACTCACAACAACTCATGAAGCTTTTGGTAAAATTGTGCCAAAGAGGACCTAAACAACACAAGGAGGTGGTTTCCCTTATATTTACTAAAAATCTGCCCTTCCTCGTTGTCTCTCTCTTCCTACCCTTCCCTAAAATAACGCAAGGAAGTGGCCAAATTGACTTTTTTTGGAGATGATTTATTATGATTGCATGTTATTTTGTGTAGACCATAGTGACTAGATATATAAATGGCCCAAAGTCAAAAGTTGGACCCTAAAATAAAAAACAACCGTGTTCACACCTTTAAATTTTAGTGTAATTAACTTTAATTGGAGATGACTCTGTACGATTGCTTGTTGCTTTATGTAGATCGATGTGACTATATATATATATATATATATATATATATATATATATATATATATATATATATATATATATATATATATATATATATATATATATATATATATATATATATATATATATATATACATGGGTCCTATACCATAAACTTAAAACTAGACATTAAAGGCTGGTCTTGCCTCTCGTCAAGTTCACATAAATACTTTGAAACTGGACTTTTTGAGTTAATGTCCAATGGATTTTGATTATGTCTAATCAAATAATATAAAGATCTAAATCCAAAAAAATCCATCCAAAGCAACCTCAAAAGTCTAGGACCATGAGTTCTCTTTGGGCAACTTAAAGAAAATCCCTAGATATACTTTGGACCATAAACCCTCTAGTGTATGGCTCAGATCTAGAGACTAAAACAACTTTGGAGCCTTTCTGCTTTGAAAATACTTGGGTAAAGCACCCTGATTTTATCCCTAGATCAGTAAGGTTCGGGGAAAAGATATTAGACATAAAATTTGTGTGGATAAGTGGTGCATTAAGATTAACAGAGTCAAAACATTTCTTAAGGGTTTGGGGCAAAACATTAAAGGCTATAATAGGAAATACAAGCTTATTCTTGAAGAACTAGAGACTTTGGAAAGGCTTGAAGAGGGAAGCAGTTTGCCTGCCAACCTCCTTGACAAAATAAAAAAAACTTTCATTCAAAGTGAAATTCTCATGCTTCTTGAGGAAGGAAGCTACTGGCATAGAGAGCCAACTCCAATTGGCTTTTAAAAGGAGACAACAATACTGAGTTTTTTTTCACAGGATTGTTAGAGCATCTCCAACAGTTTACCATCCGGCTTTCCTATCCTTATTTTTTTTGGCAAAATGAGAAAAAAAAACTTCTCCAATAGTTTGGCATCCTCCCTCCCCATCTTTCCCAACCTCGCAAAAATCTATCCCGAGCGCGCATATATGCGTGCGGCCTAGGAGCGCACATCCGGAGTTTCCCGGCCCGTCTAGTAAAAAGGAAGAAAGACAAGGTTCCAGGTGAGAAAAGCGCAAGAGAGAAAGATCTAGTGGAAGGGTTTAAACGTGTACAGAAGCAAATTCAGGTTCCTGATACAAAACATGAGACCGGATCGTAGGAAAAAATACCGAGAAAAAAACTTTTAGGATAGAAATATAGGAAACTCTTGGAGATAATTTTTTTTCTCCCCATACTAAATTAGGAGTTGACAAACACCATATTTTGGAGAACAAAATATGAAGAACTCTTAGAGATGCTCTTAATGGGGGGGGGGGACAAAAAAGAAATACTATCCTTTGCCTTCAAGTGGAAAATGTGACATTGAGGGGATGATAAAAAAAATTATAAAAACATGTTTTTTTTTTTGAGAAAACATAAAAACATGTTTGTCTCAACTAGTAAACCCACGGTCTTCATGGACCCTAATTGTTGGACCCTTATAAGAAAATATCTGGATCTGAGAATGAAGATCCTATTAGAACCTTTACGTTGGAGCATATTAAAGAAATTGTCTGTTCTATGAGGAAAATACAGCCCCGGCCTGATCAAACACAAATTAAATTCTATCAACATTGTTGGGACATTATTTAATTAAGGAGTCCCAAGACCAAAATCTGGATACTGGAAGATTTAATTATGGGGTGAGCATATACTTCAGAGTATGTTCTTCAATGCGGTTATCACTTCACGACAATATTTACTATATGACAACGTAGTCTGTAGACTAACTGTGAATATGCATCGTTCCAAATAAAATTTAAAACTTCAAGATATATATTTCAAAACGGTTTTGACGATTGCACTTAAGGAGCGGTTTGCACCACATATTTTGCATCGCTACTGACACCCCAGACGTAGTCACGTGGATGGATGCAACATACTGCTGCAGGGCTGCTGGACCATCGGAGAAGCGAAAGGATTTGTTATTGTTAAGATCAGGTTCACAAACACCTGCTCATCTCTACTGCCGTAGCTGTCTCTCCGCATAATTAGTGTCGAAATTACAGGGGCAATTATGTACAAGGCTGTTCAAATCGAGCTCACTAAATTGTTCAAACTAACCAAGCAGCTCTCAGTAATTCCAAGAATGTACAACAGAAAAATACACTGGATGCAGCGAGGCTTTTCATGTCTGCTGATTCGCCTTGTTCCCTGCCAGGATGAGGGAGATCTCCAGGCCACGACTAAACGCTTGATTGAAAAGGAAACGTGACTGGAATGTTGACACAAAGGGGAACCATGAGAAGAAGACGATGGGCACAAAGATGATGGCGCCCATTCCTGCATCATACATCCTTGCAATCTCACGGACTGAATCCCATAGCCCAAGGGTTTTCACTACCCCCTTCCATGTGACAGCCAGCTGCCATCATGACAAGGAAAATTTTGGTGAGGCATGTGGCACCAGGCAAGTTACCAGCCATTAACTTGGCACTTGTAATATTCCAAATTTGCTTCAATTAAGTAGCAGATTGATATAACGCAAGTATTTCTCAAACAAAATAAGGATGCTGTACTTACACATAAGACACACCAGCCAGTTGCTATAAAAGCAAGTGCACTTGCAAATAAATCAGCAACAGTGAACGATGTGAGCACGATAAGAAGAGCAATTCCTGCAATTATCCCAATAGCAAGGACGCCCTGCAGAAACCGAACAAAAGTCGGCAAGGCTGTCGACTTCTTCGGAGTTGCAGTAAAAAGCTGAAAGACAACAGGACAAAGCTTAGCTTAGAGTTCATCCATATATAATTTTAAAACATGCAGCATTTGAATGTTCAAAGAATTAACATGATAAACCTTGAAAAGAAGAACCATAACAACGAGTACAATCCATGAGAAGCCATAAACCTGCAGTGAAAAATAGACAGAACAAACAAAAATCAGTTGGTAACAGGATCCCAAGTTAAATAGAACATCCAAACGGTTGGTTATTAATGTTTTTATGTTGCTTAAATTGAACATTTAAGTTACAAATATCTACTTCAAGGCCAAAATCCATAATAAAATTACTTGGAAAAAATGAGGTATAATAACATCATTCAACAAGGAAAAATCATACATTGTATTTCACATTATAAAAGAAATACAAGAATGTTTTGTGTTACACATTGTTGATAAACAGGGTTGAATTCTTTTAGGGCCTGGAAAAGGTGAAGTTAAAGGATTCCTACAACGATCAGATCTTTTAATTTCCCTCAAACAGAAAAGCTACCAATGATCAGCTTCATCAACATTGAAGAGACGAGACGTGAAAACAAGATATATGCATGATATATGAAAATCACAATAAAGATTTTATACTGATGAATAGTTAGTTAGAAGAAGACCAATTGAAGATCTTAAAGTCTAAGGACGAGAGACAGCACAACTTACTGCAAGGGAAGTATTATGATCTGTAATTTTAAGCTTGTACACAATGCCATACTGAAACATGAGAAATCTAAGGCTCAGGATTGTCTCAAGAATACGTCCTCTGAATGTCTGGATATGCTCCTGTGTATACATATTGAGAGAGATATAATTAAACAGTTTTAGTTTTAAGTGAAAGGAACAAACTACCCAGGTTAAAACATAAGTTGAAACACAGGTAAATTGCTACTGACCTGCTCCTCATCCCACCAAGATTCCCAACTGTTGTCGCCCTTTACACCAACCCCACCTTTATAAAGCAACCAGTTTGTCCAGTCATCGAAGTCCTCAACAGTCCTGGGAGAGGGTACAAAGTACATGAGTATTATGAAAAAATACACTATGCAGCATCCACGTATTTTACTGATGACTCTTGATTGAATCAATGGTGATGCATATACTTCTACCTATACTTCCAGAGAAAACAATTCACCAAATATAGTGCTATATTTCCCCACAACATGAAAGAAAAATAAACTCAATTTTACCAAAGGTCATCTTGCTTGAATGCCAACGAACCTTAAAGGAAAATAATTTAAGGATAGGAGTATAAACATACTTTTGCCACTCGAAACCAGAAGGGTTGAATATGTAAGGCGCGAAAAGCCAGGACATGACGAGGAACCAACTACTGATAGTAATCAGAATAAATGAAGATGAACCACCCTTCGTGTATCCATATGCAATGTAAACGATGAGGAGGAGAGCAACCTCAAGCCTGCAATAAGGATGTCTTTCAGATGGATTATCAAGTAATGCCAGCAAGTACAATTAACTAGAACTAAGGATTCCATTTGCTGTGCCAGATCCATGTAATGTCTAGGAAAACATATATCCAGTATTCCCAGGTATGATTCTGAATACTATAAACATAAACCAAGGTTTCCTCGCCAATGTCGAAACATAAGTTATGGCAAAGTTTAGATTTCATGTTTCAAAAGCATCGATACATTATGATCACTCTAAATGATAAATTCTTCCTCATGACTCCAATAGGCATGTGGTACAGTAATATAAGATAGGGGAATTCTCATCCATACAGCCATTTGAGGAGACTTCATTTATAACAAGTTAGTGAATGATAAATGGGGTGTCGTCCCACATGTCATTTACATAGACTGATGGGATAGACAAATATGCGTCTCATAATGATGCTGAACAAGAAAATATTCCTACAAGCCATACGATTGACATTATAACACTCATACCCATTCAAGGAAGATATGCTAGTGCAAACATTAGTAGTATATATCAACTTCCTGTAACAATCTATCTGCTTTTTGATAAGTAACAACTTACGCTTTGACAAAGTGACTTCGAGAATAGAGCCTATAATTTTCAGCGAATTTTATATGCCGAACAACAAAACCTCTTCCAGTAGCTTTATACTGCATAAAGGAAAATGTCAACAAAATTCAGGAAGTAACAATAGTAACGATTAATATGACTGTTTTGTACCTTTGCACCACCATGAAGGATTGTTCTACCAAAGTAATGTGTCCTTGTTCCAAGCGAAAAGGTGAAAAACACCGAACAGAACTGGAGCTGCATTGTAATAAAACTAAAAACAGCCTGCACAAGATTGAAAATTTTGACATGATTGCAAAATCCTGTAAATAGCATAAACCATTCTCCCAAAAGAAAAGGAACAAAGATAGCTCACCTTCATCAGCCCCAGCTCCAAAATGAAACCCATTATCATCGGTACTGCTGTAAAAATACCAATCTGGACCAAAAACTGAGCATTCAAAGCAGCATCTAGCGCAGTGTTACCCAAAAACCTAGCTCGGTCAGATATTGAGTGGTCAAGGCCAGAGAGTGCCTGAAAATTACAACAGACTGTCTCAAGTCAAATCATACAAAATGGAAAAGAAACACTAAGATAAAAATTCCTCAAACAGGAGCATAAACAATTGAAAAATTCACAGTACTCACCAGATAAACCCTTCCGTACAAGAAGATATACACAGTTAGCACAGTCATCTGCATGGATAAATGAACAAACAAGCTAAAAGACTGGTAGTATACAACAATATGGAAGGAGTACATGATACATAAACTACATTATATTACATAAACATGTCCAAAACCAGTCAACATACCTGGCAAAACCAAAGGCATAGTACTAACTTGCAGAATAAGTTCCTTATACAAAAAGTCCTAATGCAAGGTTACTCCACAGTACAGATTGACCCAACAAACCAGTTTTTAGGGCCAGGTCCAGGGAATGAAAAGACACAACCAGTTTCCAATTCAAATTTGTAACAATGTTGAGAATTAAGAATAATCAAAAGGTAATTTACACTAAAACGTTGAGAATAAAGACTTTTCAGAATGTTCAGGCCAACAAGCTTTGTTTTTGAGCTCAACAGCTGAAGTAGTCAAGCAAGAATCCTTGCAAGTTCATCTCAACTTTTTCTGCCAAACAGCCATCTGGGACTTTCAAAGAAGATGAGGTTCTATTTTCGTACTCCTCCAAAGAGCTAATATATTAGTTTTTTAGAGAAGCCAAAGTGCAATGTGCATGCAGAACGCATCATTACTGTAACAGTTCCTAGCTACACCAACACTGAAGTTTCAGGTTTTTATAATTGTAACTAAAGATGCCATGAAAGAGCTCAGCAGACACATAAGATGCTACAGAAAGAACCCAGGAACCACAAAGTACAAACCATATGAAAAGGGAGAAAGGGAGGGAGGTAGGGGAGTACCATCGTGCAGACATAATAACCAACTGTGGTGAAAAAGAAGGTTAGCATCCGGAAGAAGTCAAATAACTGCCCCAGACGGTACACATCTCGGCTGAGAACTTGCTCGCCGTTGCCTCCAGCAACTTTCCCCTCAAATAGTGCAATTTGGTTCAAGCCAACATCACGCCCTTTCCCCACCTGAAACAAAGGATACTTTTATATTCCCCTTTGGAGATAAAACAAAGGATACTTTTATATTCCCTTTTGGTGATAAACTTCAGGTAATTGCAGATGTGGCATAATGGCAATGCACCCATTGGCTTAATGCAAGCATTCATGCGCTTCAAAAAAATATAAAAGGTCATGAATATAAGAAGGCTAGCATATGCACCCTTGGAACTTTGTGGGTACGAAGGCCATCACATTTGCACTATACATAACTTAAGAATCTGATGTCTATTGTCTACCTTTGTTTTCTGAACACATGACTGTATCTTTGTATTAAGAGAAGGAAAAGGTGTATGAAAACCCATACAAAAAGACAATTCACCCCCCACCCCACCCCCCGAAAAAAATATATATATTCTATTGTGGATCCTCCATGGTCTTATTTCTTCCATTCTTGCTTGAGCCGGATGATGAAAAATTCTCATGTCCAATTCCTTTGGGGGATGGATTCTAAAGAATTCACCTATCCCAATAACAAATAAATCTGACTAAGATGATCCTGCATTAAGAGCAAAATTAGCTAAACACACACACGAACGCACTCCTATCAACCATAGTATATTTAGTTTCACCTGTCTTATAAATTGCAAATGCACATATTAACATGTTATATCTTATTATAAAGTGCAAAGTTATGCAATTCTGCATGGCCTACTGAGCTAAATAACCATGCGTATTTTGGAATCTTCAAGGAAATTCTCATGTGTAAACCGTAATGGGTGCAAATGCACAGTGCATAGTATCCCTGTCTCGCAGTTTCGTAGTAACAAAATGACATAAATATTAACCTGGATATATTCATGGTGTGTGATGTTCCCTTGGCGCAAAGTCGAATTGAACCCTGCAGAATGATTAGCAATTAAAATGGTGAAATTGGAAAGGTACGAGTCTCCCATATGAGAAAGTGACTCAAACAAAAGTTATCAATGACTTATGACTCCCAGCATCCAGTATCAAATACCAAGAATTATAGTAAGTCTGGTCTACATCATTCATACCAAGAATTGTAGTAACTCTGATCTA